>QCXZ01000130.1:30000-33323 GCA_025024175.1 Rhyzopertha dominica | reverse complement strand
CTGACCTGACCTGACCTGACCTGACCTGACCTGACCTGACCTGACCTGACCTGACCTGACCTGACCTGACCTGACCTGACCTGACCTGACCTGACCTGACCTGACCTGACCTGACCTGACCTGACCTGACCTGACCTGACCTGACCTGACCTGACCTGACCTGACCTGACCTGACCTGACCTGACTGACCTGACCTGACTGACCTGACCTGACCTGACCTGACCTGACGCTGACCTGACCTGACCTGACCTGACCTGACCTGACCTGACCTGACCTGACCTGACCTGACCTGACCTGACCTGACTGACCTGACCTGACCTGACCTGACCTGACCTGACCTGACCTGACCTGACCTGACCTGACCTGACCTGACCTGACCTGACCTGACCTGACCTGACCTGACCTGACCTGACCTGACTGACCTGACCTGACCTGACCTGACCTGACCTGACCTGACCTGACCCTGACCTGACCTGACCTGACCTGACCTGACCTGACCTGACCTGACCTGACCTGACCTACCTGACCTGACCTGACCTGACCTGACCTGACCTGACCTGACCTGACCTGACCTGACCTGACCTGACCTGACCTGACCTGACCTGACCTGACCTGACCTGACCTGACCTGACCTGACCTGACCTGACCTGACCTGACCTGACCTGACCTGACCTGACCTGACCTGACCTGACCTGACCTGACCTGACCTGACCTGACCTGACCTGACCTGACCTGACCTGACCTGACCTGACCTGACCTGACCTGACCTGACCTGACCTGACCTGACCTGACCTGACCTGACCTGACCTGACCTGACCTGACCTGACCTGACCTGACCTGACCTGACCTGACCTGACCTGACCTGACCTGACCTGACCTGACCTGACCTGACCTGACCTGACCTGACCTGACCTGACCTGACCTGACCTGACCTGACCTGACCTGACCTGACCTGACCTGACCTGACCTGACCTGACCTGACCTGACCTGACCTGACCTGACCTGACCTGACCTGACCTGACCTGACCTGACCTGACCTGACCTGACCTGACCTGACCTGACCTGACCTGACCTGACCTGAACCTGACCTGACCTGACCTGACCTGACCTGACCTGACCTGACCTGACCTGACCTGACCTGACCTGACGGACCTGACCTGACCTGACCTGACCTGACCTGACCTGACTGACCTGACCTGACCTGACCTGACCTGACCTGACCTGACCTGACCTGACCTGACCTGACCTGACCTGAACCTGACCTGACCTGACCTGACCTGACCTGACCTGACCTGACCTGACCTGACCTGACCTGACCTGACCTGACCTGACCTGACCTGACCTGGACCTGACCTGACCTGCTGAACCTGACCCTGACCTGACCTGACCTGACCTGACCTGACCTGACCTGACCTGACCTGAACCTGACCTGACCTGACCTGACCTGACCTGACCTGACCTGACCTGACCTGACCTGACCTGACCTGACCTGACCTGACCTGACCTGACCTGACCTGACCTGACCTGACCTGACCTGACCTGACCTGACCTGACCTGACCTGACCTGACCTGACCTGACCTGACCTGACCTGACCTGACCTGACCTGACCTGACCTGACCTGACCTGACCTGACCTGACCTGACCTGACCTGACCTGACCTGACCTGACCTGACCTGACCTGACCTGACCTGACCTGACCTGACCTGACCTGACCTGACCTGACCTGACCTGACCTGACCTGACCTGACCTGACCTGACCTGACCTGACCTGACCTGACCTGACCTGACCTGACCTGACCTGACCTGACCTGACCTGACCTGACCTGACCTGACCTGACCTGACCTGACCTGACCTGACCTGACCTGACCTGACCTGACCTGACCTGACCTGACCTGACCTGACCTGACCTGACCTGACCTGACCTGACCTGACCTGACCTGACCTGACCTGACCTGACCTGACCTGACCTGACCTGACCTGACCTGACCTGACCTGACCTGACCTGACCTGACCTGACCTGACCTGACCTGACCTGACCTGACCTGACCTGACCTGACCTGACCTGACCTGACCTGACCTGACCTGACCTGACCTGACCTGACCTGACCTGACCTGACCTGACCTGACCTGACCTGACCTGACCTGACCTGACCTGACCTGACCTGACCTGACCTGACCTGACCTGACCTGACCTGACCTGACCTGACCTGACCTGACCTGACCTGACCTGACCTGACCTGACCTGACCTGACCTGACCTGACCTGACCTGACCTGACCTGACCTGACCTGACCTGACCTGACCTGACCTGACCTGACCTGACCTGACCTGACCTGACCTGACCTGACCTGACCTGACCTGACCTGACCTGACCTGACCTGACCTGACCTGACCTGACCTGACCTGACCTGACCTGACCTGACCTGACCTGACCTGACCTGACCTGACCTGACCTGACCTGACCTGACCTGACCTGACCTGACCTGACCTGACCTGACCTGACCTGACCTGACCTGACCTGACCTGACCTGACCTGACCTGACCTGACCTGACCTGACCTGACCTGACCTGACCTGACCTGACCTGACCTGACCTGACCTGACCTGACCTGACCTGACCTGACCTGACCTGACCTGACCTGACCTGACCTGACCTGACCTGACCTGACCTGACCTGACCTGACCTGACCTGACCTGACCTGACCTGACCTGACCTGACCTGACCTGACCTGACCTGACCTGACCTGACCTGACCTGACCTGACCTGACCTGACCTGACCTGACCTGACCTGACCTGACCTGACCTGACCTGACCTGACCTGACCTGACCTGACCTGACCTGACCTGACCTGACCTGACCTGACCTGACCTGACCTGACCTGACCTGACCTGACCTGACCTGACCTGACCTGACCTGACCTGACCTGACCTGACCTGACCTGACCTGACCTGACCTGACCTGACCTGACCTGACCTGACCTGACCTGACCTGACCTGACCTGACCTGACCTGACCTGACCTGACCTGACCTGACCTGACCTGACCTGACCTGACCTGACCTGACCTGACCTGACCTGACCTGACCTGACCTGACCTGACCTGACCTGACCTGACCTGACCTGACCTGACCTGACCTGACCTGACCTGACCTGACCTGACCTGACCTGACCTGACCTGACCTGACCTGACCTGACCTGACCTGACCTGACCTGACCTGACCTGACCTGACCTGACCTGACCTGACCTGACCTGACCTGACCTGACCTGACCTGACCTGACCTGACCTGACCTGACCTGACCTGACCTGACCTGACCTGACCTGA
>QCXZ01000130.1:0-25000 GCA_025024175.1 Rhyzopertha dominica | reverse complement strand
ACCTGACCTGACCTGACCTGACCTGACCTGACCTGACCTGACCTGACCTGACCTGACCTGACCTGACCTGACCTGACCTGACCTGACCTGACCTGACCTGACCTGACCTGACCTGACCTGACCTGACCTGACCTGACCTGACCCGACCTGACCGACCCGACCCGACCCGACCGACCGACCCGACCCGACCCGACCCGACCGACCGACCCGACCCGACCCGACCCGACCCGACCCGACCCGACCCGACCCGACCCGACCCGACCCGACCCGACCCGACCCGACCCGACCCGACCCGACCCGACCCGACCCGACCCGACCCGGACCCGACCCGACCCGACCCGACCCGACCCGACCCGACCCGACCCGACCCGACCCGACCGACCCGACCCGACCCGACCCGACCCGACCCGACCCGACCCGACCCGACCCGACCCGACCCGACCCGACCCGACCCGACCCGACCCGACCCGACCCGACCCGACCCGACCCGACCCGACCCGACCCGACCCGACCCGACCCGACCCGACCCGACCCGACCCGACCCGACCCGACCCGACCCGACCCGACCCGACCCGACCCGACCCGACCCGACCCGACCCGACCCGACCCGACCCGACCCGACCCGACCCGACCCGACCCGACCCGACCCGACCCGACCCGACCCGACCCGACCCGACCCGACCCGACCCGACCCGACCCGACCCGACCCGACCCGACCCGACCCGACCCGACCCGACCCGACCCGACCCGACCCGACCCGACCCGACCCGACCCGACCCGACCCGACCCGACCCGACCCGACCCGACCCGACCCGACCCGACCCGACCCGACCCGACCCGACCCGACCCGACCCGACCCGACCCGACCCGACCCGACCCGACCCGACCCGACCCGACCCGACCCGACCCGACCCGACCCGACCCGACCCGACCCGACCCGACCCGACCCGACCCGACCCGACCCGACCCACCCGACCCGACCCGACCCGACCCGACCCGACCCGACCCGACCCGACCCGACCCGACCCGACCGACCCGACCCGACCCGACCCGACCCGACCCCGACCGACCCGACCCGACCCGACCCGACCCGACCCGACCCGACCCGACCCGACCCGACCCGACCCGACCCGACCCGACCCGGACCCGAACCCGACCCGACCCGACCGACCCGACCCGACCCGACCCGACCCGACCCGACCCGACCCGACCCGACCCGACCCGACCCGACCCGACCCGACCCGACCCGACCCGACCCGACCCGACCCGACCCGACCCGACCCGACCCGACCCGACCCGACCCGACCCGACCCGACCCGACCCGACCCGACCCGACCCGACCCGACCCGACCCGACCCGACCCGACCCGACCCGACCCGACCCGACCCGACCCGACCCGACCCGACCCGACCCGACCCGACCCGACCCGACCCGACCCGACCCGACCCGACCCGACCCGACCCGACCCGACCCGACCCGACCCGACCCGACCCGACCCGACCCGACCCGACCCGACCCGACCCGACCCGACCCGACCCGACCCGACCCGACCCGACCCGACCCGACCCGACCCGACCCGACCCGACCCGACCCGACCCGACCCGACCCGACCCGACCCGACCCGACCCGACCCGACCCGACCCGACCCGACCCGACCCGACCCGACCCGACCCGACCCGACCCGACCCGACCCGACCCGACCCGACCCGACCCGACCCGACCCGACCCGACCCGACCCGACCCGACCCGACCCGACCCGACCCGACCCGACCCGGACCCGACCCGCCGACCGACCCGACCCGACCCGACCCGACCCGGACCCCGACCGCCCGACCCGACCCGACCCGACCCGGGACCCGACCCGACCCCCCCGACCCGACCCGGACCCGACCGCCGACCCGGACCCGACCCGACCCGACCCGACCCGACCCGACCCGACCCGACCCGACCCGACCCGACCCGGACCCGACCCGACCCGACCCGGACCCGACCCGACCCGACCCGAACCCGACCCGACCCGCCCGACCCGACCCGGACCCGACCCGACCCGACCCGACCCGACCCGACCCGACCCGACCCGACCCGACCCGACCCGACCCGACCCGACCCGACCCGACCCGACCCGACCCGACCCGACCCGACCCGACCCGACCCGACCGACCCGACCCGACCCGACCCGACCCGACCCGACCCGACCCGACCCGACCCGACCCGACCCGACCCGACCGACCCGACCCGACCGACCCGACCCGACCCGACCCGACCCGACCCCGACCCGACCCGACCCGACCCGACCCCGACCCGACCCGACCCGACCCGACCCGACCGACCCGACCCGACCCGACCCGACCCGACCCGACCCGACCCGACCCGACCCGAACCCGACCCGACCCGACCCGACCCGACCCGCACCCGACCCGACCCGACCCGACCCGACCCGACCCGACCCGACCCGACCCGAACCCGACCGACCCGCACCCGACCCGACCCGACCCGACCCGACCCGACCCGACCCGACCCGACCCACCCGACCCGACCCGACCCGACCCCGAACCCGACCCGACCCGACCCGACCACCCGACCCGACCACCGACCCGACCCTGACACCCGACCCGTGACCTGACCCGACCCGTGACCCGACCCCCAGTGACCCGACCCGGACCTTGACCCCCGTGACCTACCCCGTGACCCCCGACCGACCCCGGAACCCCTTGACCCCTGACCCCCCGTGACCTTGACCCCGTGACCCCCCGTGACCTTGACCCCGTGACCTTTGACCCCGTGACCTTGACCCTGACCTTTGACCCCGTACTTTGACCCCGTGACCTTTGACCCCGTGACCTTTGACCCCGTGACCTTTGACCCCGTGACCTTTGACCCCGGCCGTGACCTTTGACCCCGTGACCTTTGACCCGTGACTTGACTCCGTGACCTTTGACCCCGTGACCTTTGATCTTTGACCACACTATCAGACTCTACCACACTACTAGACTCTACCATACTCTACCAGACTACCAGACTCTATCACACTATCAGACTATATCAGTCTACCAGACACTATGCCACTCTATCGCACTCTATCAGACTCTACCACACTCTATCAGACTCTACCCCAGACTCTACCACACTCAACCAGACTACCAGACTCTATCAGACTCTACCAGACTCTATCAGACTCTACCACACTCTATCAGAGACTACCAGACTCTATCGCTATCATACTCTATCAGATTCTATCAGACTCTATACCACTCTATCAGAATATATCAAACTCTATCAGACMCTAMCGGACTCTATCAGACTCTACCAGACTCTATCAGACTCTACCAGACTACCAGACTATCAGACTCTACCAGACTACCAGACTACCAGACTCTATCACTCTATCAGACTACATCAGACTCTGCCATACTCTATCAGACTACTATCAGATTCTATCACACTCAATCAGACTCTACCACACTCTATCAGACTCTATCACAATCTATCATTCTCTATCAGACTCTATCACAATCTATCATACTCTATCAGACTCTATCATACTCTATCAGGCTCTATCAGACTCTATCCCGCTCTATCAGACTATCCCACTCTATCAAAATCTATCAAACTCTACCATACTCTATCAGACAAACATACTCTACCACTCTATCATACTCTATCAGACTATATCAGACTCTATCAGACTACATCACTCTGCCATACTCTATCAGATTCTATCAGACTCTATCATACTCTATCAGGCTCTATCATACTCTATCCCACTCTATCAAAATCTATCAAACTCTACCATACTCTATCAGACAAACATACTCTTCCACTCTATCATACTCTATCAGACTACATCACTCTGCCATACTCTATCAGACTATCAGACTCTATCACACTATACCAGACTACCTGACTCTATCAGACTCTATCACACTCAATCAGACTCTACCACACTCTATCAGACTCTACCAGACTCTATCACGATCTATCATACTCTATCAGGCTCTATCATACTCTATCAGGCTCTATCAGACTCTATCCCGCTCTATCAGACTCTATCCCACTCTATCAGAATTACCAAACTCTATCAGACTCTACCATACTCTATCAGACTCTATCAGACTCTACCAGACTCTACCAGACTCTAATCAGACTCTATCAGACTCTACCAGACTCACACTATCAGACTCTATCATACTGTATCAGACTCTACCAGACTCTATCACACTCTATCAAACTCTTTCATACTGTATCAGACTATCAGAATCTATCACAATCTATCATACTCTATCAGACTCTATCAGATTCTATCAGACTATCATCTCTATCAGGCTCTATCAGACTCTATCCCGCTCTATCAGAATCTATCAGACTCTACCAGACTCTATGAGACTATCATACTCTATCACACTCTATCGGACTCTATTAGACTCTACCAGGCTCTATCAGACTATAAGAATCTATCACACTGTATCAAACTCTATCACACTCTATCAGACTCGATCACACTTTATCAAACTCTATACCACTCTATCGCACTCTATTAAACTCTATCAGACTGTACCAGAATAATAAGACTCAAAAGTATACGATGGTTTTCCAACAGCGGCCCCCGCTCTTGTCCGAGAACACCGTGATTCGCTCGAGGGCCGAACGGAAGGACCGCTGACCCCAACAGAAGCCGCCTCCCCCTCGTTCAAATTAGTGTAACCCCTGACGCTGTTACCGGAGCTGAGCAACTTCTGCGCGAAGCTCTGAGGCTTCGAACGGAAATTCGAAGAGGGAGAAGCCGAGTTTGCCGATAAAGATTCGAATACTATAAGTTGAATACTGCTTATACATATAAGTACGTCTGCGCTTTGAAAGTTTTAGCTACCTAGGATAATAATTTGACATATGCACATAACCTCAAATGCCAGATGCAACTACGTTTTAATAAAAGTATTCGTACGTTTGTGTCATTCTGTCAATATTTCCAGCTAGTTTACGAGTAATAGTCATAAAGCGCATCCTTAGCGCAGTTTCAATTTGCCTCAGTTTTAAAAAAGGGATTGTCCTTCCAGTTTCAATATAATTCCGTGGATTTACGTCAGAGCAATTTGAAGAAGAATTAAAAGGATTGGAGATAAAATTAAGATTGGGCTCGAGCGAATGGACCGTGTGAACGAGTACACCGAACTTTAATACCAACAATAATAACCTCAGTAAAGAACCGGGAGGATTGGGCAAATAAACKGYCTGAAATTGAAAAATATAGGAACACTGCGATAAACAAAACAACGAACAAGACACCGTATGAGATACTATATGGTTATTTACCGAGATTTACCGATGGACCGCTTTCATCTATCGCAACAAATGAAAGATCACGATGGACGCCGGCCGAGAAAATTCAAGTTGAGATAAGAAAGACAATAGAGGAGGAACAGAAGAAGTACAAAACCGGATATGATAAGAAGAAATTTACTGGAATTAAATACAACGTAGGAGATATTGTGGCAGTGAGAAGAATGCCGCAAGCAACCGGTGAAAGTACAAAAATGCAACCGAAGTATCGAGGACCCCTAGTAGTCACCGAAGTGTTACCAAGTGACACATACAGAATTGCAAGCATACCCGGCGCAAGAGGACGTCGATACGAATCAACAGCAACCGTGAGTCAATTAAAAATTTATAAAGCACAAGAAGATAAGATCGATGATGAAGAGGAACCCCAGAGCGACGTGGAGGAGTACGAGGAACCGCAGTCGATCGAAGAACTAACAACGCAGAGCTCGTTCATCCTGCCAGCTGATCAAGCAGCAAAGCGACCTCGAAGACCACCCGCAAACTTGAAGGACTATTATTTACAGGAGCCGCGTAATGTGTGTTGCCGAAACGAGGGCGTTCGGAAGGTCAGGACGCCCGAGTGTTAGCTATTTCTAGATTTAAACGTGCCGCGTCGCGCAAGTGGTGCCGTGCCCGGATATGAGAAGAATAAGTATGGTAGCCGAGATATCCGTGGCGCGAGTAGGCTGACGAGAGTGCGATTGAATTATAGTAGTTGTGATTAGTTTAAAGTGTAGTATTGTCAATAAATCCATTAATTCCTGACAACGAGTTTCATTATCCTAAACTTGATAACAATTGGTTGTATATTAGTTATACATATAGGTTTTACTGAATGAAATTGTGTGCGGTCAGTTACTTGTCAATATTAAGCTGAAATATCTTGGGGGAATTCGATCTGGTGGTAAAGATCAATGTGTACTTTTTATCTTGGCCAAACTTTCAATTGATTTATTACAATCTTCTTCAGGGCTTACAACAACAACAATCCAATATTACAGGATTAACAAAGAAATTAATAAGAACCTTCTATAAATTAAACATAAAAATAGCTATAAGAAATTTTAAAAAGGTTCATGTTTCTTTACATAATTAATATCCAAAATTCTATTAACATTTCAATTGAGGGTTGTTTATTGTTTAGAATGTGATACATGTGAGGACAAGTATATTGGCCAGACCTCACAATGGCTATCTAGTAGATTAACACTAAACAAAAGTGGTATAAACACAAAAAGTATAAGATGTGCTCTGGCAGAACATGTATTAAAACAACCATAACATAAATTGGGATAGTCAAAAATTTAGAAAAAGAATGAAATACTAATAAAAGACTAATTTTGGAGATGTACCAAATTAATAAGACTAATAACGTTATTAATAAAAAAATCGGATACACAAAATTTAAGTAATATATACACATATTTGTTATCGACAGAAATTTTACAAAATCAATAAATCCTAAATTTAAGTAGTTATTGGCGATTTCTTTTAAAATCTTTTGAAATTGAAATCCATTGTACCATAAACCTTCAGGAAGTATTGCTGCAATTTTGACATTAACATATGAGAAACTTTTAATAATATACCTACATAATAAAAACTTTAGGCATTGAAATTTGAAATTAAAATAAAAGTGGTTTGTGAATCTGACTAGTGACTGCGACATATATGTCACATTATTTGTTATCCTCATTATGTTGTATGTAAAATTTCTGGCTTGTGTTATATGTGTAATACATTTAGCATATACTGGTAAAAATTTTCGAGGATTCCTTTCCCTAATATAGCTGCCTATTGAAAACTCAGATTAGTAAGTAACATGTTGTTGTTGTTCCACTTCTTGTAAACTTAATGTAAACTGGATTATTGTTGTAGTAAGCCCTGAAGAAGATTGTAATAAATCACTTGAAAGTTTGGACAAATTAAAAAGTACACATTGATCTTTACAACCAGGTCGAATTCCCCCAAGATATTTCAGTATTATATACAAATTTTAATATAGGAAGTGTGGGATCACAAGTCACATACACTTTCTGAATCAGCACGTCGAGATCTTATTGCCTGAATTATTTCAGGCTTTTTGGAGACTTGTGAAAATCGACAAAAATTTCATTCATTATTTTGGTCAGAAAAGATGGCCATTTTTGCAAAATCTATGAAGCATCTGATATACCTAACTCAGGGTGATAGATATTGATGTGCCGATTCATAAAATGTATACAACTTGGGGTCCCAGACTTCCGGTTTAGGAAATATGACAGAAATTATAGTTTGCCGATAAATATTCGATCGCATTATCCGGTAGCAATGTTGGGTGAATCTACAAACTGTTAACGTTTTTCTCTATATAAGTTGAATACTGCTTTATATATATATAAGTATCACATTAATAAATAATTTGATTTGATAATTAATTTAGACCAATGTTTTTTTCATGTGTTTCTAATGTTGAACCGCCAATATTTAGCCAATGAGAGTTACATATTTTATATTGGTTGTATATTAGTTATACATATAAGTTTTACTGAATGAAATTGTTTGCGGTCGTTTACTTGTCAATATTAAGCTGAAATATCTTGGGGGAATTCGATCTGGTGGTAAAGATCAATGTGTACTTTTTATTTTGGCCAAGCTTTCAATTGATTTATTACAATCTTCTTCAGGGCTTACTACAACAACAATCCAATATTACAGGATTAACAAAGAAATTAATAAGAAATCCATTGTACCATAAACATTCAGGAAGTATTGCTGCAATTTTGACATTAACATATGAGAAACTTTTAATAATATACCTACATAATAAAAACTTTAGGCATTGAAATTTGAAATTAAAATAAAAGTGGTTTGTGAATCTGACTAGTGACTGCGACATATATGTCACATTATTTGTTATCCTCAATTTCTGGCTTGTGTTATATGTGTAATACATTTAGCATATACTGGTAAAAATTTTCGAGGATTCCTTTCCCTAATATAGCTGCCTATTGAAAACTCAGATTAGTAAGTAACATGTTGTTGTTGTTCCACTTCTTGTAAACTTAATGTAAACTGGATTATTGTTGTAGTAAGCCCTGAAGAAGATTGTAATAAATCACTTGAAAGTTTGGACAAATTAAAAAGTACACATTGATCTTTACAACCAGGTCGAATTCCCCCAAGATATTTCAGTATTATATACAAATTTTAATATAGGAAGTGTGGGATCACAAGTCACATACACTTTCTGAATCAGCACGTCGAGATCTTATTGCCTGAATTATTTCAGGTTTTTTGGAGACTTTGTGAAAATCGACAAAAATTTCATTCATTATTTTGGTCAGAAAATATGGCCATTTTTGCAAAATCTATGAAGCATCTGATATACCTAACTCAGGGTGATAGATATTGATGTGCCGATTCATAAAATGTATACAACTTGGGGTCCCAGACTTCCGGTTTAGGAAATATGACAGAAATTATAGTTTGCCGATAAATATTCGATCGCATTATCCGGTAGCAATGTTGGGTGAATCTACAAAGTGTTAACGTTTTTCTTTATATAAGTTGAATACTGCTTATATATATATAAGTATCACATTAATAAATATTTTGATTTGATAATTAATTTAGACCAATGTTTTTTTCATGTGTTTCTAATGTTGAACCGCCAATATTTAGCCAATGAGAGTTACATATTTTATATTGGTTGTATATTAGTTATACATATAAGTTTTACTGAATGAAATTGTTTGCGGTCGTTTACTTGTCAATATTAAGCTGAAATATCTTGGGGGAATTCGATCTGGTGGTAAAGATCAATGTGTACTTTTTATTTTGGCCAAGCTTTCAATTGATTTATTACAATCTTCTTCAGGGCTTACTACAACAACAATCCAATATTACAGGATTAACAAAGAAATTAATAAGAAATCCATTGTACCATAAACCTTCAGGAAGTATTGCTGCAATTTTGACATTAACATATGAGAAACTTTTAATAATATACCTACATAATAAAAACTTTAGGCATTGAAATTTGAAATTAAAATAAAAGTGGTTTGTGAATCTGACTAGTGACTGCGACATATATGTCACATTATTTGTTATCCTCAATTTCTGGCTTGTGTTATATGTGTAATACATTTAGCATATACTGGTAAAAATTTTCGAGGATTCCTTTCCCTAATATAGCTGCCTATTGAAAACTCAGATTAGTAAGTAACATGTTGTTGTTGTTCCACTTCTTGTAAACTTAATGTAAACTGGATTATTGTTGTAGTAAGCCCTGAAGAAGATTGTAATAAATCACTTGAAAGTTTGGACAAATTAAAAAGTACACATTGATCTTTACAACCAGGTCGAATTCCCCCAAGATATTTCAGTATTATATACAAATTTTAATATAGGAAGTGTGGGATCACAAGTCACATACACCTTCTGAATCAGCACGTCGAGATCTTATTGCCTGAATTATTTCAGGTTTTTTGGAGACTTTGTGAAAATCGACAAAAATTTCATTCATTATTTTGGTCAGAAAATATGGCCATTTTTGCAAAATCTATGAAGCATCTGATATACCTAACTCAGGGTGATAGATATTGATGTGCCGATTCATAAAATGTATACAACTTGGGGTCCCAGACTTCCGGTTTAGGAAATATGACAGAAATTATAGTTTGCCGATAAATATTCGATCGCATTATCCGGTAGCAATGTTGGGTGAATCTACAAAGTGTTAACGTTTTTCTTTATATAAGTTGAATACTGCTATATATATATATATATATATATAAGTATCACATTAATAAATAATTTGATTTGATAATTAATTTGAGACCAATGTTTTTTTTCATGTGTTTCTAATGTTGAACCGCCAACGAGAGTTACATATTTTATATTGGTTGTATATTAGTTATACATATAAGTTTTACTGAATGAAATTATTTGCTGTCGTTTACTTGTCAATATTAAGCTGAAATATCTTGGGGGAATTCGATCTGGTGGTAAAGATCAATGTGTACTTTTTATTTTGGCCAAGCTTTCAATTGATTTATTACAATCTTCTTCAGGGCTTACTACAACAACAATCCAATATTACAGGATTAACAAAGAAATTAATAAGAAATCCATTGTACCATAAACATTCAGGAAGTATTGCTGCAATTTTGACATTAACATATGAGAAACTTTTAATAATATACCTACATAATAAAAATTTTAGGCATTGAAATTTGAAATTAAAATAAAAGTGGTTTGTGAATGTGACTAGTGACTGCGACATATATGTCACATTATTTGTTATCCTCAATTTCTGGCTTGTGTTATATGTGTAATACATTTAGCATATACTGGTAAAAATTTTCGAGGATTCCTTTCCCTAATATAGCTGCCTATTGAAAACTCAGATTAGTAAGTAACATGTTGTTGTTGTTCCACTTCTTGTAAACTTAATGTAAACTGGATTATAGTTGTAGTAAGCCCTGAAGAAGATTGTAATAAATCACTTGAAAGTTTGGACAAATTAAAAAGTACACATTGATCTTTACAACCAGGTCGAATTCCCCCAAGATATTTCAGTATTATATACAAATTTTAATATAGGAAGTGTGGGATCACAAGTCACATACACTTTCTGAATCAGCACGTCGAGATCTTATTGCCTGAATTATTTCAGGTTTTTTGAGACATTGTGAAAATCGACAAAAATTTCATTCATTATTTTGGTCAGAAAATATGGCCATTTTTGCAAAATCTATGAAGCATCTGATATACCTAACTCAGGGTGATAGATATTGATGTGCCGATTCATAAAATGTATACAACTTGGGGTCCCAGACTTCCGGTTTAGGAAATATGACAGAAATTATAGTTTGCCGATAAATATTCGATCGCATTATCCTTAGCAATGTTGGGTGAATCTACAAAGTGTTAACGTTTTTCTTTATATAAGTTGAATACTGCTTATATATATATAAGTATCACATTAATAAATAATTTGATTTGATAATTAATTTAGACCAATGTTTTTTTTCATGTGTTTCTAATGTTGAACCGCCAATATTTAGCCAATGAGAGTTACATATTTTATATTGGTTGTATATTAGTTATACATATAAGTTTTACTGAATGAAATTGTTTGCGGTCGTTTACTTGTCAATATTAAGCTGAAATATCTTGGGGGAATTCGATCTGGTGGTAAAGATCAATGTGTACTTTTTATTTTGGCCAAGCTTTCAATTGATTTATTACAATCTTCTTCAGGGCTTACTACAACAACAATCCAATATTACAGGATTAACAAAGAAATTAATAAGAAATCCATTGTACCATAAACCTTCAGGATGTATTGCTGCAATTTTGACATTAACATATGAGAAACTTTTAATAATATACCTACATAATAAAAACTTTAGGCATTGAAATTTGAAATTAAAATAAAAGTGGTTTGTGAATCTGACTAGTGACTGCGACATATATGTCACATTATTTGTTATCCTCAATTTCTGGCTTGTGTTATATGTGTAATACATTTAGCATATACTGGTAAAAATTTTCGAGGATTCCTTTCCCTAATATAGCTGCCTATTGAAAACTCAGATCAGTAAGTAACATGTTGTTGTTGTTCCACTTCTTGTAAACTTAATGTAAACTGGATTATTGTTGTAGTAAGCCCTGAAGAAGATTGTAATAAATCACTTGAAAGTTTGGACAAATTAAAAAGTACACATTGATCTTTACAACCAGGTCGAATTCCCCCAAGATATTTCAGTATTATATACAAATTTTAATATAGGAAGTGTGGGATCACAAGCCACATACACCTTCTGAATCAGCACGTCGAGATCTTATTGCCTGAATTATTTCAGGTTTTTTGGAGACTTTGTGAAAATCGACAAAAATTTCATTCATTATTTTGGTCAGAAAATATGGCCATTTTTGCAAAATCTATGAAGCATCTGATATACCTAACTCAGGGTGATAGATATTGATGTGCCGATTCATAAAATGTATACAACTTGGGGTCCCAGACTTCCGGTTTAGGAAATATGCCAGAAATTATAGTTTGCCGATAAATATTCGATCGCATTATCCGGTAGCAATGTTGGGTGAATCTACAAAGTGTTAACGTTTTTCTTTATATAAGTTGAATACTGCTATATATATATATATATATATATATATATATATATATATATATATATATATATATAAGTATCACATTAATAAATAATTTGATTTGATAATTAATTTGAGACCAATGTTTTTTTTCATGTGTTTCTAATGTTGAACCGCCAATATTTAGCCAATGAGAGTTACATATTTTATATTGGTTGTATATTAGTTATACATATAAGTTTTACTGAATGAAATTGTTTGCGGTCGTTTACTTGTCAATATTAAGCTGAAATATCTTGGGGGAATTCGATCTGGTGGTAAAGATCAATGTGTACTTTTTATTTTGGCCAAGCTTTCAATTGATTTATTACAATCTTCTTCAGGGCTTACTACAACAACAATCCAATATTACAGGATTAACAAAGAAATTAATAAGAAATCCATTGTACCATAAACCTTCAGGAAGTATTGCTGCAATTTTGACATTAACATATGAGAAACTTTTAATAATATACCTAAATAATAAAAAGTTTAGGCATTGAAATTTGAAATTAAAATAAAAGTGGTTTGTGAATCTGACACTAGTGACTGCGACATATATGTCACATTATTTGTTATCCTCATTATGTTGTATGTAAAATTTCTGGATTGTGTTATATTTAGCATATACTGGTAATAATTTTCAAAGATTCCTTTCCCTAATATAGCTGCCTATTGAAAACTCAGGTTAGTAAGTAACATGCTGTTGTTGTTCCACTTCTTGTAAACTTAATGTAAACTGGATTGT
The DNA here is from genome assembly GCA_025024175.1 of Rhyzopertha dominica. Taxonomy (NCBI): domain Eukaryota; kingdom Metazoa; phylum Arthropoda; class Insecta; order Coleoptera; family Bostrichidae; genus Rhyzopertha; species Rhyzopertha dominica. The sequence goes on along the minus strand of QCXZ01000130.1, from coordinate 11,793 downwards.
TGTTGTAGTAAGCCCTGAAGAAGATTGTAATGAAGCACTTGAAAGCTCGGCCAAAATAAAAATTACACATATAAATATTCGATCGCATTCCCCGGTAGCAATGTTGGGTGAATCTACAAAGTGTTAACGTTTTTCTTTATATTAGTTGAATACAGCTTATATATATATATATATATATAAGCATCACAATAATTTATAATTTGATTTGATAATTAATTTGAGACCAATATTTTTTTTCATGTGTTTCTAATGTTGAACCGCCAATATTTAGCCAATGAGAGTGACATATTTTATATTGGTTGTATATTAGTTATACATATAGGTTTTACTGAATGAAATTGTTTGTGGTCGTTTACTTGTCAATATTAAGCTGAAATATCTTGGGGGAATTCGATCTGGTGGTAAAGTTCAATGTGTACCTTTTATTTTGGCCAAGCTTTCAATTGATTTATTACAATCTTCTTCAGGGCTTACTACAACAACAATCCAATATTGCAGGATTAACAAAAAAATTAATAAGAACTTTCTCTAACTTAAACACAAAAGTAGCTATAAGAAATTTTTCAAAAGGATAAGTTTTTTTACAAAATTAAAATCCAAACTTCCATTAAAATTTCAATTGGGGGTTGTTTATTATATTGAATGTGATACATGTGAGGACAAGTATATTTTCCAGACCTCACAGTGGCTATCTAGTAGATTAGCACTACACAAACGTGATATAAACACAAAAAGTGCTCTAGCAGAACATGTATTAAACAACAACCATAACATAAATTGGGATAGTGTCAAAATTTTAGAAGAGCGAAATACTAATAAAAGACTAATTTTGGAGATGTACCAAATTAATAAGACTAATAACATTATTAATAAGAAATCGGATACACGAAATTTAAGTAATATATACACATATTTGTTATCGACAGAAATTTTACAAAATTTAATAAATCCTAAATTCAAGTAGTTATTGGCGATTTCTTTAAAATCTTTTGAAATTGAAATTAATTGTACCATAAACCTTCAGGAAGTATTGCTGCAATTTTGACATTAACATATGAGGAACTTTTAATAATATAATAAAACATAATAAAAAGTTTAGGCATTGAAATTTGAAATTAAAATAAAAGTGGTTTGTGAATTTGACTAGTGGCTACGACGTATATGTCACATTATTTGTTATCCTCATTATGTTGTATGTAAAATTTCTGGATTGTGTTATATGTGTAATACATTTAGCATATACTGGTTAAAATTTTCGAAGATAAATTTCCCTAATACAGCTGCCTATTGAAAACTCAGGTTAGTAGGTAACATGTTGTTGTTCCACTTCTTGTACTCTTAATGTAAACTGGATTATTGTTGTAGTAAGCCCTGAAGAAGATTGTAATAAATCAATTGAAAGCTTGGCCAAAATAAAGAGTACACATTGATCTTTACCACCAGGTTGAATTCTTTTGTGGTGCCGATTTATAAAATGTATACAACTTGGGGTCCCAGACTTCTGCGGTTTAGGCAATATGACAGAAATTATAGTTTGCCGATAAAGATTCGAATGCATTAAATCGCTCCGATTTCTTAAAACAAAAATCTTATGAAAAGCACTCACCCGGCCAAATACTGCATCATGCAGTCTTACCCCCTACGATAAGACTTCCTGTAACAAAAGAGAACGACTGTTGAGAAATTATATATACGAAGCCAGTTTTTTTTTTGTTGTAAAATCCAAGAAATTATCTAGGCACTACAAGTTAATAATAAATAATTCAGACTGAAACTTACAGTATTTGGCCACATGACGTAGCTCTAATCCTCTGTTGTCCCTCGGTGCACCAGAAATAAAAGTCCAGCACTATTTATTATAATCGAGTGAATTAGTTAAATTTATAGCCACACGCGATACTTGAATCACTAACGTTTATGAACTAGCAACAAAGAAAGGCCCCGCACTAACGGACACGAAACGTAAACTAAACTTGTCATTTTTTAAAGCGAACAGCATCTGCTGATTACACTACCGACCTAACAACGCGAACAGACCCCGTAGTCTGTTACCGAAACCGATTAAGCTGGAAGAAAAACATTTTAGTTACTTGCAAAAATATTCATAGAAAAGATGATACATGCCTGCATATAAAAACCCCCCCTCCCTTTACAAATAAAATTCCCTGATTGAAATGATTTTGAAAATAATAAAATGCTTTACACATTTGGAATGCCCAAGTAAGAATAGAAAATTATAACTAGCACTCACCCGGCCAAATACTGCATCATGCAGTCTTACCCCCTGCGATAAGACTTCCTGTAACAAAAGAGAACGCCTGTTGAGAAATTATATATACGAAGCTAGTTTTTTTTTTGTTGTAAAATCCAAGAAATTATCTAGGCACTATAAGTTAATAATAATTCAAACTGAAACTTACAGTATTTGGCCACAAATTGTAGCTCTAATCCTCTTGTCCCTCGGTACACCTCTTGCTGTCCGATAACGGGGACCATTGCGCCTCTTTGAGTCTTGACCGTCGTATTTGGCGTACCGTCGTCGAATTCGCTGAAAACAAAACAAAAAGTGTACGATTCGCACTTTTCCAAATGCCCAATGTTCACCTGTGCAACAGCTCGTCTTCGGCCCTTTTCGAGCTGAAAACTATGTCCAGCAACGGCAGCTGCAACATACACTCCACTCGAGATACCGGGAGGCAGCTGAAGCTGAACCTGAACGTGCTGAGCTGCATGTGGAAATAGACGACTACGTCTACGGGAAAACTGGCATAGACGTAGTTGCCTTGGTCGGATTGCAGGAACGAAGTGACGTCTGAAAAAGGCCAGTTCATTCTTCCGTTAAAAAATTCCTTAATCGTTTATAACTTTATTCTATTACTTTACTGTAGTAGTTCAAATTTTGAATAACCGCCTAACAATTTAAAAATGATTACTGGTAGTGGAAACTCCATAAAAAAATTAAAAAGATATATAATTCATCAGTCATTACTATAATTCGGAGACTGCGGAAATTTAACTTACTATATTTACAAATGTAACTCTTCTTTATACATTTTTTTCTTGTTATTTATAATTTACAATTTTGCCATTTGCATATGGATAGCGTCTTTTTGTTAATTATTTACTTTCATTAATAGTAGTTTTTTTTTTTAGGGCATAATAAGTAAGTTTGGTGGTTATGTCGTTGAATCATATCCCTGTAGAAGAGATACGGTGAATGTGTAACGGCCACATGGAGGAGAGAGATTCGCTTTACGACTTCAAGAATACACGATTTTAAATGTTCCAAAGATACTCAATTATTGGCTTACAGTTTTGAAAAAAATACAGAAAGGAGTTACAAGTTTGTACCCTTGACAAACATGATTTGGATAATGAACAAAAAATAGCTTTGAACTAATGATGTATATGAAAATTCAATTAAATTTACTCTTTTGATCACCTAAAAAATATTCTAACAGCCCGTACAACTACTACAGTTTAGCTGAATGTATACTTAATTGAAATAATATTATGGAAGCTGGCTCTAACGATATGTGACAGATTTTATTTTGAACGGTACGTTTCCAAGTCCCAGAAGAAAATGAAAAGGCTCAAAAAAAACACAGTTTCGCTTACCTTCTGACATCCTTGTACACCATGGCTTCCAACTCGTGCAATCTCTTCAGAGTTCCAGTTCGATAGTACCGTGCGAAGCTCCCATAGACTTCAGATCGTTAATCATCTCGGCCTGTTCGTTCATCTCCTGCTCGATCAACTTGTACCTCTTCTTGTTGTCGAATGACAGATCGAACATGAACGCCGGTAGTGTGCTCCTCTGCGAAGCCCTGCTACCATCATTGACGGGTGTGTCTGCGGCGCCCGTCAACATTGTCAGCGTGTATCCTAAAGCGGACAACTGCTTTCCGACATTCGTATCCAAGTGAATATACCTGAAATATTGGTATTCTCCAAGGTAATAACTCCTCGGACCCCAGGTGTTTGGCGGCAGGGGATTCAGGAGTTGATCCCAGTTGACTCGTTATCTGTCCGAACTGGAACTTTTCACATACCTAACGCAGAAACATTCATTCATTCATTCATTCATGTTCGCATACCTGTTGCTTGTTTTTTGTCCAAACAAATCCTTACCTGTCTTCTCGTAGATAGGTAAAGGGGAAGACTGATTTCGTATAATTAATAAATCTAAAAATGGAATTTGATTATTAATTTCTATTTCATAACTAAATTTTATAGAATCATGAAGAGGATTAATATATGTAAGAAAATTATTTAAGTCATTGTAATTTCCTGTAAAAAGGTACAAAACATCATCTACATAACGATGCCAAAATTGAATATGGGAAGAAGAGCAAACGTTTTTGAAAATATCTTGTTCTTGATTATTCACAGAAAGTTCTGCTAAAAGTGGGCTAAGAGACGAACCCATTGCTAAACCTGAATTTTGTATGAAATATTTATTATCGAAACAGAAAAACTTTTGATTTAAAACAAATTCATTTAAAGAAACCAAATTATTTTTTTAAACACAGGTAGGTTACAATTTAACGGCAGATTATTCAATATTTCAAGACAATCTTTTGGAGGTATCCAAGGAAATAAATAATTGACATCGAAAGATACAAGTAAAGAGTTCTGGGGAATTTCGAAATTCTTAAGTTTATTGGTCAAGTCAATTGAATTTTTAATAACAAAAGAATTTTCGATTTTAACAAACAACAGGTCTAATAGGACAGTTAAAAGATACACGAAGGTGTATTTTCATCCAAAGATGATCAGGCAAATTTAATACGACGTATGATTTACGAGGCGTGAAAAATAATTTTACATTGACAATTGAAGAATTACACAAGAAAATTAAAACTAAGCTTAAGGGTTTACGTATATTTTTTTAAGAAAAATGGTGTTTCATTATAAAAAAATAAACGTATGCTATCTAACGACTCTACATTGTGCCTTTCAAAAGCCTATTTCGAGCGAATTTCTATTTCGACCTACGTGCTTGATTGTTTCAGAATTCACTTAAGTTATGAAATTCTTCGAAGCTTGGGTTGAGTACATAACAGAAAATGTTCATGCGAGATGAAATCGACAATTCCTGCTGGCGAAAATTTCGATCGCGCGTATACCATCAAGTATAAAAAAATCGCTTACAATGCAGTGTGGCGTCCACCATCCACCATCAGTTTACATACGTCACAAACACTCAAAAGTCAATAATTTCGAAAACGAATCTTGAAAAACACCCCGTATTCACCGGCACATCCTCACGCGCAGTTATCATCGGCTATACTAATTCAATAGACGACGCATTAAAAGCTACTTCACCCGGCCCGCAAATGGACTGGTCCTTTTTTGCCCAATAATTGCTCACGTACGCCAGGATACGCCGCAAAAAAAAGTGCTCGCAAGAACGTAAACACTAGGAGTATTTCATTTAGCGGAGAAAATTTAATAGAGGCCCGTTTTGGGTTTAAATTTTTGGAGACATGGTTTCTAAAGATTCCCGTTTTATCTTTTTGAGCGATTAGTGCATACGTGGGTGATCCAAAAAGTCGCAGTGTAATGAAAAGTATAAAGCTTCATTTTTTTTCATCAATTCTACATTCGGTTGATGCATTCTTTTACTGTAGACTATTTTACGATCAAAATAGTTAGTACGTGACTTGGCCGTTCTTTTATACATCATAGAAATAACCGAATTCAAGCAAAAGATGCAAAAAAGCTTATACCACCAGGGTCAAAGTCGGGACAAGACGTAGGGTACAATATCCTTTTAGACTATGTGCCTACCTAACTAGGAAACTATTGATTAATTATTTTTTTGCAGCTATTAACAATGCACTGAAACGTCATGCAGGGACTAAGGTCCTAATGTATCATGCTTCATGGCATACTGAAGCATTGATTATACCATGTGTGTACTATGTACACAGATTTTAGATTTGTCTATCTCCTTAGAGATCATCTACTGACATTGCCATGCTAATGTCATTTCCAAATACTACATAACTTTATATTCTCTTTAAAGATTGATTGTTTGTATGAGGACGTACGTCCTCGAACTGTTTTTTTTATAAATACTGACTATGCTCAAAAAAGTATATTTATAAAATAATAATACTAATAACCATAATAATAATAATAATTCGTCCTTATTTGATCACTACAATGATGTATTATGTACATTATATTGTATTATTGTATTGTATTATTGTATATTGTATTATTATTATTGTATTATTATGACTCTGAATAGCAGGATTCGTAGCAGGGCAAAACGGCAAATTTTAGTGGCAAATGACATTTATGATTAGTGGCATCGCCCTTCTCTTCCACTCAACCGTAAAAATGAAAAGAAAAACAAATTTACAATTTTACGCGTATATAACTGTGTATTAAGTTGTTATTGATGAGAGCCGTGGAGGTGAGAAACAATAAAAAAACGAAAAAAAAGCAGTTATCTCAATTTAGATGAACGATGTATAGATGAAAAAAATATATACAAGAAGAATTAGTAAATGTCAATCAGAACTGTTCAGTTTTTTAAATAGATTATTGTAGTTTTATTTTAAACAAGTCTAGTCCCGTATTTCTTAGTTTTACTGGGAGTGAGTTGTAGATCTTTTATATTCTGTATGAAAAGCTGCGAATAAAAAAATATGATTATGTTTTGGTACAGTAATAGTGGTCTTTGCATCTAATGTTTATATTATGGATATCTGTCCTCTTTGGTTATTACAGATGTATATCTGTGTCCTAACAGAGCCCTGAGGGACACCACACTACCACCGTAAGCAGAGGAATTGCCATCTAAATTAACAGACTGAAGTCTATTATATAAATAACTTTTAAATAATTGTAAAGCTGCTTGCCCAATAACAATATGTTCCAAAATAGCGCAAAGTATCTGATAATTAACAGTATCGAATGCTCTTGAAAAATGTTAATGGGCCTGGTGTCCTTAAGCTCTGTGGAAACGGGTAGTTTGGCTTGCGGCCTAACAACAGAAATCTTCTATGCATCAGGAAATGTAATATACTATATAATCAACACATTAAATCATTAACGAAACTCAAATTGCCAACTCAACATTGGAATTTATTGTTAATTCCACTCGTTATTAAAAACCTTGATCGTGCCATTAAAAGTATGTTTGTGGAAGAAGCTACTTATGTAGACGGCAATAGTGATTTACAAACATAAATAACTAGGTCAGATCAGTGTCACATGGAATACATTTATACGTAAATAAATGAATTAAATAGTGACAAAAAATATGCAGTGTAGAAACCTCCCTACGTAGTTCTTGTTTATTATGGTGATACATATAAAAAGTACTGAATTATGTTTTAAAACTTCTGTGCTGGTATTTAGATTTTGGATATCCAACATACCGAAAATATTGAAAGTATTTACCTATGTGAGCTAGCTAACTACAATACTAAAAATCCCATGCCGTATAAGCGAAACAACCAGTTTTAGATTATTTAACCGTTTGACGACCGCTGGCGTATGAAAAAAACCAGCACCGCGTCGTAGCGTTTTTACCTCCGCATCCATGCAAGTTTTTTACCGTGTTTTGAACTGGACGAAACATTTATCGTACAAAACTTAATTAAACCATCCTATTTAAACGAATTTCGAAACTACAATCACATAAACGCAACGAACAAGTGGCGTAAATTTACCTATACAAGGTGTTTCAACGCGATTCCTACGCGATAAAAAGTAATAACTAAACCTCACCGGTTATATCTTCCCGTGCGAACCCGATAAGGTGGCCAAAACTGGATTAGTTTGAAGCACCACGTCACTAAATCATTACGAAAGACGGTCTGTTTCACACCGCGGGTCCGAATTTTTCCACCCAATTTTGTTGAAAATTTGAGAAGTTGCACGCGCACGCCGAGCTTTCCAAGACTACTGACGCTTAGCCGTGTGACTGATTTCTCGGCGTTTTCCATGGCCACCTTGGTATTCAAAAAAGCCGTATTTACATTGCACAAGTCTAATGATTGAAAATTTTCGGGGTTTTGCGACTGAAGTGGGCCCTTTCGTTTAAAAAAAGAGATGTATTTACGCCATGATGTATTTCATATGCTGCATGAAAGATAGTTAGAATTAGAACATATTTATACACAAAACTTTACAGCTAAATCTTTCGTGCATGGTGTGAATATAATTTCTGTTCTTCAAAACTTTGTTGTCGAATAAAACTTACAAGTTGATGATAAGATATTGTCAAAATCTGCCGTTGTGTAATAAAGATTTCAAAATCTATGAAGTCAAACTATACCTATTCGATCTGCAAGAATCTACCAATCAAATAAAATGAAGCCGAAGACTGCGAAATCAAGCTCTTCAGAAAAACAACAAAATCTATTCTGAAAACTTGCAAAATCAGGAACCTAATGCTACACCGGACTATGCCATTCCTCTATGAGACAACTGATGTTATTCACTATTTCCAACCAACAATCTCTTACCATCATATGCAAGAACAGTCAAGCTGAAGAACATCACCAATTCCAAAACGGGCATTCATACAACGCGAAAGCAAATTACCAACGGCCTATGCCCGAGGAACATCATGCCTAGACAGCGCATTCACATAATTTTCAACATCAAATCTCACAAATGAAATTCCATTTCGATCAACATCGATGAATGATGCACTGCCCTGCAGTCCAAACTCAAGGAAGACATTACTAATCAACGAAATACACCTAGACCCCATCAAATTAACAAGCCATTGACTTCAATTAATTAAAATATGCATAAGCAAAGCTAATTTGACGAGCAACTTCAGCAACAATTAAATAAGCCGTTCATCGTAAAGTAATCATCGTGGTACACCACAGCTCTATCGCTACTAGGAAGCATCATCGTTCTAATTATGCTCTACAACTTCTTAAAATGGTGCAGATTTTTCCAAATTCTACGAAGGTACATATCTTGTACAAGAGAACCAAGAGAGCCAAAATCTTGTCTACCATGTTTTCAAATATTTAACCAATGTTCAACGAAAACGTCAGAGCCACAGGTACGAGTACACTACAACGTAGAACATCAAGAGTTAAACTACCCTCTACAAGCCATCGCATCCACAAGAGAAGAGGACAGTGTTTACAATTTATCATCTCTCAGACGATCCAAACAACTTCAGCACAAGGTGAAAATTGAACAAACTTAGTGAAGTGAAAGTGAATCAAAAGCAGAGCACAGTGAATACGAAGCGTATACCTTATATATTTATATCTTATTATTCAATAATTATTTTTGTTATATTTTAATCACATTATGTTCACATATTCCATTGCTTATACTTTAATCAGATACCAGGCAACACTAGAATTGCAACTTCAGATTTTAACTTAGATTTTCGTTTTTAATTCAAAAGGTAACAAAAATCTTAATTACCTCGGGGGGTGTTGGCAAACTACCCTTACAATAGGACCACTGTTTTATAAACGTTGTGAGCTCAGCTATTATCAATACCATCCGTCTTACATGTCACGCTGTCAGTCAGTTTATCGGTTTTCGTTTATAATAACAAGTTGTTACTTACCGCTATGATTTCAAAACTTAGGGGTCGAACAGCAGAGTATTTGCCAGCCTGCTACAGTGAGACGGGCGGGTTTTGTTCTATTTCTTTTTTTTCAATTATCTAATATTTTATTACTGGGCGCCAGGTCAATATGTTCACAAATATCCCAAATTTCTCAGCATTCCCCCCCATTCACCAAGTGAGAATGCGCACGGTTCAAAAATAACAGCAAGTAAAAGCAACAAAATTTAATTCCAAATCATTAACAGTAAAGTACAGAAATCTAAATAGTGGCAATGGTACAACTCACGATAATTTAACATAAGAACTATTTAACAAAATATCAAAGTAAAAGATAGTAAAATAATATAATGTGCATAAAGATATTATAAAATATAAACTTTCCTTAGCCTATACATTGCACTTATACTGATATCTATAGTTATAATAAAATTTATGTTCACCTACAGGTAACCATGTGATAATAATGATCTAGTCAGTCATAATTAATACCATACTTATTTATTTATACGTAATTAAGCTTTGGTATTTATTTTCAGGTATATACCTAATACTCAGAATAAATCATTAAAGTAGTTTCTTTCACGACTACGTAGCCAGTCTTATGTTTTTAATTTGAATGTATGTATGCTATGTATTTTCCGAATGTCACTTTTAAGTAAGTTATATAGTTTTGGCCCTAAGTAGGTAATGCTTCTTGGGCCAATTTTTTTTTGTATTCTCTGGAATTCTAAGTTTCCTAAATCTTTGTTTCTTGTTTTGTATGGATGTTGTATAAACATTTTGGTATTTCTATGTTGAAATATGATCACGTTGTACACATATAATTCTCTAGGGTCCAGTAATTTATCTTCCTTATATAGAAGGTCGGATGGGTATTGCTTATCTTTTTGTACATTAGTTTTATAAATTTCTTTTGTAGTATTTCTGTAGGTTTTATTGTAGTTTTTGTTGCTGCTCCTAGAATACCATATTGTAAGTGTGACTGCACTAATGCATAATATATAACTTTCGAGTGGGCTACGTTTAATATCGCTGTTAAATGTTTAAATTTGTATAGTATACTTCTAATTTATTCGTTAATTTTTCACTATATTCATCCCATTTTAGATGTTTATCAATATGTATTCCCAGGTATTTAATACTGTCTACTTTTTCTAGGTTGTATACTTCTGTTTATTGAAAGTGCCTTATAGTTTGGTTGCGTATCTCTGTAGCAAGAGAATCTGTGTACACAATGACTGTGTCATCTGCATATGAGATAATACTCCCGGTCGTTTCTGTAGAGAAGATGTCATTAATGTATAAAATAAAAAGAACTGGCCCTAATACTGTGCCCTGTGGGATTCCATCGAAAATCACAAAACATCATTTGTTCTTTTTGGACGTTAAAATTTTTGCACCTCCGATTTGTATAATTTCAAGCATATATTTACTAATCTGAACCTCCTGAATTTCGGAATGGTATCCGTTGGTCGCTAGCTACTATGGTTCGCTCTAAATGTGGCGTAAATTAGACCGCCTGACGTCCTAGCTCATTTCTAATCAAATTTTTGGAATCTGCAGTTCAAAATTCATCTGTTTGTCGATTTTGAGCTAAAATTAGTTTCCACCGAAAAATCACAAAACATCAAAGGCTAACAACCCCTTGGTTGTTTTTTCGAACATTCTGCGAAAAATTTTTTTTCCTCGCTTTTGGACCAAATTTTTCTTTACTTATTTCGACCTCCTGAAGCCAAATCTGGTTCACTTTAAAGTGGTCTGGAATGGTTAAGTAGTAGGATTTTAAACTTCCGCTTTAGAGATTCATAAAAAAATAACGGTCAGTCCTAATGACCTGCAATGAAAATAATCATAAAGAACGTTCAGTTCTATGCCGGGATGAGAATTTTTAAACGGTTATGTCAGATCCCTTGAGCCGTTTCGGAGCTATTCAAAAAAATTAAAAACCGGGCAAACGGTTGAAAATTTCCGAAGGGTAACTACATAAAGACAGTCGTTAGGACCGGACGAATCCAACGAGCCATAATAGATATGTCATATGTCAACTATCATCTGTAACTCAAATTATTTCACATAAAAAAATGCAGGTGTTAATTGGTTCAAATAATATATTCTATAATGATTATTAGCCTATAAATTATACAAAATATTACAACTGCATTTGTTAGTACTTAAAAGTATTGTATGTATAAATCAACAGAGGTCCGATATCCTGGAAA
>QCXZ01000129.1:0-20421 GCA_025024175.1 Rhyzopertha dominica | reverse complement strand
TTCTTAACGTACTTCTTATATACAGCTTAATGTCAAAGTTTGCATAGTCAATGACTTCTTCAGAGCTTATTACATATTAATCTGACAACCTATAGGTTCTACTCTATTTATCTTGGATGCTCAAAATTTGAACAAATAATATCATACATTATTGAAAAATGCCGGCTCTAAGATGTTAACGTGTGTAAAAGTACCTACTGCTGGAATACCAGAAATAAAAAATGAGAATTACAAATGATATATGTTAGAATCTGAGGACAACCATTGCCATCTTGCACGTATTTGTCATGAGACTGAAGCTTCATGTTTACTTGTTTGGCAAAACCTATTAGTCACTGATAATGAATAACACAATGAAGAATCTGAACTCATATTGTCAGGATTTGGTAATACAAGCTAGTGAATAAAATTGTGTTAGTTCAGTGTGTACAAGTCGCTCAAATAGCCAACAATTAAAACATATACATATTTTAATGTTTATAGTTGTAATTGTATATGGTTGCGATGCCCAAATTCCTCTTAGCCCGTTTTACTTTGTGACTTGCGTGATGCCGTAGTTGTGGTGTACTTATGTGCAAATATTTGTTGCTATGTAGCTGTGATAATAACTAAATTTTAGCTTTCAGCTGAAGTTGTTAGCTTTACCTTTTCTTAAAAATAATAACGAGTAGGTACTTGGAAAACGGCATAAAGCAATGTCGGGGTAAATCTAGTTATTCATTTTTCCAAGAATACAAAATACAAGTTTGTTTTAGACGCACTAAATTGTTTGATATCAAAAACTTTTCGATGAGTCAGTGGGTGCAAAGTTAGGATAGGTAGTGCAGCAAGAGGTGGTTGATGGCTTACAGCCAAAGGAACTCAGACGTCGTTAGCGTCCCGACGCATTCCGATGCCGAAATTAGACGACTTGAGTAACGGCGCAGGCATTCATTGAGCAGCGGAGAAAACGCCTGTCGGCCATATGGTTTAATAATAATTCAAACGCGATGTGCGATGGAACAACGCAGCTGACTAACGCTTCTCTCAAAGATCGAGAAAGGAAAAACACTGTTTGCAAATCTTTCGGATCCATTGTGTAGGTACCATTCTGTTTAAAATGCACAAAATTGGTGTTGTTGCAAAATGCTGTATAGGAAGCAAAACTTTACGTCCACTTTACATATAAAAGCCCACTTCTAATGCAGCAGTCTTTATCAGGATGCAAGTGAAATGTAACCTATAGGTATCTATGCCAATTGATATCTAAACGAGTTATTGAACATTAAATTAAAAGCATTATTATTTACCATTGAAGATACATTTACTATTAAGATTCTAATAGGCTATGGGCAAAGAAAGATGGAAAAAAAGTAGTAAAAGTTTGTTTAAAGGGTATAGTACAATAAGGAAATAAAAAGCATCCCCCTGGAATTTGGCTTCGATTGTCATATATTGTTACTAATTAAGAGTATATGGCGCACATCCAATTTCATCCCCCATTCCTCCTTCAAGTTTTTGCTATTCAACCCCAAACTTAACAGTTTTTTTCTAATCAAACATTGGAGCCGGGTGAATTCAWATTTTTATGATAACACCTTTCTTCGTGACAAACTTTATGTAATGATTKCTGCMACCACCAACAAGAGTTAGGTAATAAACTCMAWCCTTATAATTGCAGAAGGTACGTACTTTCATTTTATCGGCCACGCCGATAACCCAGGAATTCCTCACCTAGCCGGTTTTGTTTTAACTTTGGCGCCCAACGTGGGGCTATGATTTTTTACATAACACATGTCGTCAAGTTTTATGCAGTATGGAAGGTATTACAAAATCGCCAGGAAGATCTTCTTAAATTACGATACAACGGATGAAAAACAAGGCAGCGAAGAAGCTCTGCAGCCTGTATTGTAAACAGCCTTCTAAAGTAGACAAGGACAGAATGAAGTTTTTGGCCTGGATGAACAGAATACCTAAGCCATTTAGTGAGCTACTACATGCGTCAAGGGAATTGCATCCCTCAAGAAAGCCGGTATCGTCAAAGAATGAGGATTCGAAGCAAGACGTTAGATTCTAGGGACTTAAGATCAAAGCGAAGCACTGGAGAACATGCTGCGAAAGTGGCAAGACCTCAACAAATACAATGCCGGAAAATTGATATTGTATTGGATAGCGAGATGATTGAAATGCACGTCAACAAGATGATAAAATACGTTCTACCAAACACCACGGTACTTTGAAGTGCAGCGTTTTTCAAACAGCATTGTTGATTGAGCAGATCTTACTAGATTAAAATGTATCGTTTACCTAAGTTGGAACAGTACAGTGGTTCTCACGCCCCCCCCCCCCCCTCCCTTCGGGACTTTTTGCATTCAAAATAGAATTTATGAAACATTTTTCATGGCCAAATTAATAAATTCGCAACTGGAAGCTGGCATGTACAAATATACGGACCTTACGTTGATCATTTCACTGAATATTATGATGCTTTATCTAGACATGTTTTACCTCATGAGTGAGGATGTAGTATAGTGTCCAATAGCGGCATTGTTAATGACAGGTGTTTTGACTGTATCACAACAAGCGGACTATTACAACAAAAAGGGACCAAAAGGAAACAGTCTCTTCGTCATGGAAAAATTAGGTCCAGGCTAGAGGGTATCCTCCACGATCCAATTATTTCCAAGTATCAAACTTGTATTAGTTAATAGAACTAGTATTATTAAAAAATCCCTAATGATTTTAATTAAAATATCAAATATCAAAGACGAGTTAAATACAGAATTTTTGTAAATGTGTTTATTAATACGGAGTCATTGTTATTTGTTCATACTGGGTGCATATTATTTTAAGCATAAACGGCAATTCAGTGGAGGTTAAGGAGACGCAAACTAATAACGAGTTTATGGGGATCCCGGAAAATTTAAATTTGCGAGCTGTACAGATAAATCAGGGAGGCACAGTTTTTGCAAGTCTGGAAGTGTTAATTCAGATAGCACACGATTTGGTAGAAGTTTATTCATGCTCTCGAAACTTCAAAAGCAACAAGCTGAAGAAATATTACATGGCCAAAAAGGCGTGTTCTCTAATCGGCCGGTTTTCACAAATGGATATCAACTTAGGATGGGGTTGACAGGCAAAAACTCTTCGAAGTACGACAGTATCTTAGTCTCTATAAGAAGCACCGTGAAGCCGTTTTCAGGAAGTTACGAGTTAGGGCACAATCGAGCGTGCATGGTAGCGATAGTCAAATGTTATGGTACATTTAGAATTTGTTTGGATGTCAGTTAGCCTTAATAACTAATAAGAGACCACGAATCTCCGCGTCCAATMTTTTAGATCTGATAAGAAATGACAAGGGTTTMAAAGTAMAAGTAGTTCCCTCTGCTTTTACCGATCGTACCAACCTACCCTTAGTTCGTAAAGCCACCGCAAGATGACGCATTGCCGGTTATTACTAAATAACCGGGAAATTGGCAATGTAAGTCTTCGTAGTTACAGACCGCACCAATCTACCCCGTAGTTCGTAAAGCCACCGCTAAAATGCTGCGTAAGACGTAAAAGGCGTGTCTACGTCAAAAATAAAGAGAGATCGGAAATGTTTTATTCAAAGATTCAAAGCGAAATATCCAGATTTTTAAAAAGAAATAGATTTTATAAATTAGGTTCTAAATACATTGTAATGTCAGTCTATAGGCATTATATGTACATTATACATTGTGTATTTCCATGCATACCACACGGTAGTCTTTTTAGACAATATTCGGCGCTACTGCGATACAATGCGTAGTACCATCGCAAAAAATCGTTTTTTTACATTTTGATTTGAATCAAGGTACAGTCAATTAATTAATTAATCTCTACTGTTTTAGGTCAATAAATGTCTTGAATTACAAATACGTGTTAGTAGTACCGCTTAATCATTGTCTAACAAGTAAAAAAGTATATATTACATATGGACTCCTTCAAAAACTCTTCGGATACAAGGTTTTCTACAGGAAACGACCCCTGTTTTTAGTACCCCTTCTACCAGTCTCTGCCTACTAGGTAACGAACTATTGAAGGCTTCAGTAGATTTCTGACATTAAGGGTTTAAAAATGGAATCTAACTGGTAAACTTGTAGGAATATAAGGTCTAGCAGAACTGGAATTTGTAGGAGTTTTGCAAAAGGCAGAACAGAGAAGGGTCAGTGCATTGTGAAAACATGGCTACTATGATATACTTATAATGGATTGTCCTGCTCTTCGTGTAAGTCAGAAAAAGTTTAGAGAATCTCTGTTAAAAAATTGTAAAAGCTGTATCTGAGTTAATAATAAAACGCGTTTTCAAACTACATGACATGTGCTTCTGCTATTCTTGTATTACATGATACTTATGTAAACACACACTTTTTATTGTAAAGCGACTTTTTATTATTATTCCGTCCCTCCATCCCCCCTGCTGGAAGTTTTGGGTACCTTCGACATTGTATACAACGGTTGCTTACGTAGAATAGTACTGGCACTTATTTTTAAAATTTAATGTCTGAGAAGAACCGTTCATTTGATACGGCAGCTAAAATTTAATAGCAGTAGTATCAGTCAGCGTTAAATGCTAAATGTTTGTTTATGTTTCCATGGTCGTAATGATGGCAGTAATTTAAGAATGATAGCTAAAACAGATTTAGCGATGTAGGTATCCTGAAACTTAGCTGTTTTGCAGTCTACGCATTACACTTAACCACGAAGAAACTACCACACGTATGATAAATATTTATCACGTCGTACAATTTGTATTAGGATTATATAAAATTCAATAAAGCATATTTAAAACTTGGCGTTTGTTTTTAAGAGATTTGGTCTTATTGAAATATATTTTTTCTAAAGTCCAGTAAAAGATTATTTTTAAGTCTTGCTGTCACTGTCTAAAATGTCATTTTAGGGCACTGGTGTTAAAAGTCTCTCACCTTTAGCACTGGCGCTAAAGTAATTAAAATATGATTTTCTTTTAACTTTTAACAATAAGATATTTTAAATCAAAGAAATAAGTATATACTTAAACGTACCTACAGTTACAGAAACTACAATTCGAATGCCAACCTCATTAATAGCTGTAGAAGTAGGTACTTCTGTGAAACTGGTTACTTGAAGTTACTTATCAACAGAGTTGAAAGTATTTGGTATTTTCAAATACTAAATTTAAAATATATTTGCAAGTATTTGGCATTTAGTATTTGAAAAAATATTGAAAATGCTCTTTTGGTATTATAAATACAAAAGTATTTTCTACTGGAAATACTTTCTTATTGTTGTATTTAAATACTTTTAACGAAAAGTATAGTTATAAAAGTGTTTAAATACTTTTGAAAACATTTTGTGCAGCTCTGCTCTTCAACAAATTAACCAACTGCTATTACCTTAGCAGCAATAAACTTTATGGTCATTGTGACATTCTCGATCTCGAAAAAAACGTAAAAATCAGTTCTCCATCTTGCTCTCGATGTGGTATTCTCAATCTCTTTGATGTGCATATTGTGGATGGTCATTAAATATAGATTATTGTGAATCGATTCGATTCTGTAAATGAATTAATTTATCTACGCTAATCTTTACTTTTTAATATGAAACTAATTTATTTTTGGAACACATAAATTCAAATGTAAGTAATATATAATATCTCTGCATTTTGCAGTTATAGGTACTCGTATAATTTTTGCGTTTAAGTTACTTATTTTATTATGCCTTTAATGTACCTACAGTCTTACTGTTCTCTGACATACAGCATCATATTATCATAGCAAAGCGCATCCGCCATATTTGAACTTACTGACGGTGCTAGGATATAAGATTGATTGCTTTTTCACGGGTGTTCATTATCATTAAAGTGGGGATGCTGGAGAGAGATAAATATATATTCGAGCTAACCAAAGAAAGAGAACTACTCATTTTTACAAAACAACACCGCCTAAAAACTACTACTACTAGATATCGGTGCAGTAATTATAGAGTGGTCCTGTTTTATAAAATAATTATGGTTCTCTTCCTATCGTTATCTCGGATAGATCTTTCTTCTCTCTTTAGGATCTCAGCATTGTAAATACGACATAAAACTTACAGATTACACTACGAACACTAATAAGACCACAACAATGAAAATTCTTAATACCGTACCAAGTGATGTTCGATCTTGATTATACGAAGCACTCGGCCTGAGATGACCAATGTAGTCCACTCTGTTTTAACCCCAGCGCACAGATTTCAAAGAAATTTTTTCCCGCCTACCAGATACCCCGCTCTTTCACACCATCACTCGATATTAGGGCGCAACAAAGATGATCAAGGGATGGACTGACTATAAGGGTTTGATCATCGAGTGAAGTCGAATATCTCTTAGTAAGTTCGATTAATTTATTGAATGTATTCGCACTTCGCCCTCAATGATCAATGTACTATGTACTATAGATGTTTAAAGAAGTTGCGACCATTCAAATGCTATCTAGCCTTATTCTAAACAGAACCCTGAACACAACACTGCTTGGTGAATGCTGACCTTATAAAACCTAGCGAAAGAACACGATAGGTCTGACCATCCTGCTTATATGCCAAGCACGTCCCAACTAATACTCTTATAGTACGCTGAAGTCGCTGAGTAAAATGTACTGTATCCCGAAAAAAATATATAATATCAATTACGCTAGCTTCAAAACCGACTCCATCTATACAAGAGGAATCTGATAACACAATAATCGGTGATGGGACCTGGAACGAGTGAGAAAAACAATAAGTAAAAAAATCAGGTCTGCGCGTTGGCCAGTAAGGAACCCTATTATACCTTCAGCAAAATCATTTCTTTTTTATTTTGTAGAGCTTATAAAATTAATGTAAAGGGCGGAAACGCATAAAATATGCATCGAGTCCAAGAAATAGTAGATGCATCAACAATACTGGCCTCAGGGTCACGAAAGCATTATTTCACGCCCTTAAATAACYCACATACCGCAATAGTAAMAAATATAATATAAACAAATTCTTTCCCACATCACCCAACTCTGTATCTTACATATATGTATTTACTATATTTAAATGTTTTTAGTGTTTTAATTTAGCCGTACTTGTTAAGCCACTAAAGAAAGACGCTTGCCGGTTGAAATGCTGGCAATTGGTTTTGCCAAAAATAAAAGTTTGGAATAGGATCATAAACAAGTACTATTGTTATTTTATAACTTCGAAAAAACTATTCATTATTAATACCTAAATTATTAATAGGAAAAATCACTTTAGATGTAAAAGTCGTCACTAAAATTGAGATTCCTAACATGAATAAAACGTGGATATTTATTGCTCGATTAAACCAAATCTACAAGGAGTGCGTTGCTTATAAGCATTTCTTTTGATACACGCTAGTCTTTAGAGGAGTGTTTGCGCCCCTTGCAGTTTTTATTTGTCGATAGACGAATTATGTATTGTAGGTAACCAATGATAACAACTTCAATTTTTAATATTTTCTCAATTGCGTAGTGTAGTAACGTGCAATTAATTAAATTTTAAGTATTTGAACGAAATTTGAATTAAAGAATCACATTTTTTAGATTGAGTTTAGGTCTTAAAATATCGCCAAGTTAGCTATACGATTAAGAGGTATCGTACGGGTTACGTTTCCTCGTAGTGAAATTAAAAAGATGGATTTATTTATACGTGAAGCAGATGCCGGTGTAAATCGCTTTTGGTTTACGGAAACTGAGATAAACAGAGGATCAGGATGCAATGGTGGCATCCAGAAATAGACGACGGCGAACAGCGTCGTCATGGCCGTGGCCCTCCTGCATGACAMTGAACTCGCAAAGTGTCTTCACCGGCYTCCAATCTCAACAGCAGCAGGCAGCAGCTACCGGTGATTTTATTAATACGATGCGTTCTAAATTTGTGAATGCTGCTGCGGCTGGGGAGCTGCATCCCCGCTGAAAGGCGAGGTATCTAAAGCCACTTGCTTACCGTTTGTCTGTAGCTTTCGCGCGTACATTTTTTGCATCCCATTGGTGTTAAGAAAAGTAAAAAGAATAATAATAAATAGGTACTACTTATAAATTTCACCTTTCTTCGGTAATCCTTTGATGTGAGGATATTGTTAGGTATCCTTGTTTATTTCAGCGTAAGTACCTCTCTGTTCCAGATTTTCCGTATTGTTACTAATTAAGTGTACACAGCCCACATCCAATTTCATCTCTCCATTCCCCTTTAAGTTTTTGCCATTCAACCCTAAACTTTTAACTGCTTTTCCTTAGTAATAAAAATTTGAAAAAACGGACTAATGTAATGAAACATTGGAGCCGGGCGGATTCATATTTTTATCATAACGCCTTTCCACGTGACAAGCTTTTAGGTAAGAGCCGTTTGCCACTATACTTATTTAAGTTTTGAAATAAGTTCTAAAAATTATTATACTGAATACTGGATGTGCGCGCCGTTTCAATACAAGAAATTAGCCCACGTTCTATTTTCTTGTACTGAATTTCCATACTTTGTGTTGAAACTGCGCAGATCGGTGCGCACTAACCTTTTTTTTTATTGTTTATAAACAAAACTTCGAATCTACGCTATAAGCATGGTTGTGAGATTGAACAGCTTTTGTACTGATATTGGCGGAACTACTATTCGTTAATTAATACATCAACATGAAATGCAGTTAACATTGCACTAACGTTTAGGCCTATTCAAATATATTGGTGTGAGTAAGCTTTTGGCAAACCTGGGAACATGATGTGTTTTGCGTTTGTAAATGAAACAGAGGGAATGCTTTTATGCAATATCTTGTTTCCCTATTTTGTTATAAAGAAGTTCAAACAATTTTTCAAATGAAGCATAGCTCATTTGCAGAAAATTTTTATATGCAGCTGGATCTCCTATAAGCAAGTTTTCATTCAACATATTTAACATTTCATAAACATTCATTCTCCTTGCATCATCATTGTTAGTATCAACACTGATGCACTTTTTTCAGTCAATACCCATTTTTTTTAACTTTTAACAACAAATTGTCGTAATTCAGGGTCACCACAAACACAAATTACAGTAAAAGTAATTATTTGTCAGTGGATTACATCTAAGGTTTACATTACTCTAGTAGTAAAATAGACCTTAGGTTGCATTTGCTATCGTATACATATAGACGAAATTTTATAGGTTATGGTAAGATTACAGAGATTAGCTTTAGGTTAAGAAAATTTTCATTGCTAACCAAAAGCTGCTTAAGCTCTACTGCAGCTCCTACAAAATTTCGACAAGTATCTGAGTAAAAGTGTTGCGGTCTCCCTCTACGGGCTATAAATCGACGAAGGCATAGCAAAAGGGATCAGTGACGAACTCAAGGTATACAACCTTGATTGTAAAACATATGAAGAGGTCTTACACTTACTACCTATCTTTTAGAAAAACAGGACCTGAGTAGTCCACACCACTCACAAAAAAAGGAATCAGGTAAGTTACCCATAATAGGGTTGACAATTTTGGGATAGCTTTTAAAGCAGCGAACACGCCTGTGAAATGTGAAATATCTTACGTTCCAAGTTACTACCATTTAGCGTCCAATACCTCTGATGTAAATGTGACAGCAGGAAATGAGGTGCTGCATGAAATAAGCGCCTATGCTCCTATTCAAACAATACCTTTTTAAATGAGAAAAGGTTTTAATGTAATTAATTTACTATCAGATTTTATAGGCTTGCCTTTAAGTAGTCGGCGGTACTCTTGTTGAAACATTCCTCTTGAATCATTTTAACTAAGCATATCAAAGAGGAGTGCAATTCCTTGGTAGATAACGAACCACAGTTCCTTTGATTAGAAGCAAGAGAGAAATTTCTTTTGAAGCGTAGGCAGTGTGCTATTACGGGTTCAATTCTTGTCAATGTAATCTTCAATCGGGAACCTATCCAAGTTTTCAGAAAAGAAAGTTTTCTTATCTTTTTTTAGTTCAGGGAGATATGCACAGTTGGAATTCAAAGTGGCCAAGATACTTCATCTTTAGGAATCCATAGAGGACCGTGCCACCAAAATTTACATACATTCTTTTAGCTTGCTTGGAAGAATACCACGCGATATAATATCTGCTGGGTTACTTGCTGTTGGAATCGCGTTTTTAACATGCCTTTTGATAAAGTTCTTGAATTTCTGCTATTCTATTGCTAACGAAGTTAAGTATAAGTGTAAGTGTTAAGTGTAGTTTTTATCCATCCCAATACCGCAGTGGAATTAGACTCGAAATATATCTTGTCTGACAAAATTTGTAGCGCCTTGATAGATTGACTTATTAGTCGCACCAGGAGGAAAGCACCACACAATTCTAGTCGTGGGATAGATAAAACTTTTAAAGGAGCGACTTTGTTTCGTGAACATAAAGACAAGCTTCGTAACCATCCATGGATGCGTCACAGAAGCCATGTACCTCTACATGCTTGGGATTTGCACAGATGACTTGTCGAGGAATTCGATAATTGTTGAGATTTGTGAGATTATCTCTAAGTGATACCCACTGATTGGCAATGTTATACGGAACAGGATCATCCGAACCTAATTTTTCTTTCCACAAACATTGCAAGAGATTTAGCCAAAATGATACAAGGTTCCAGGAGGCCCAAAGGTTTGAACACTTGGGCAGTCTCCGACAAGATGATTTTCTTGGTAGATTTACGGATTGTGGTTACGGTTACTGTATAGTAGACTCATCTAAGGACGAAGCAATTCTCCATGCTCTTTTTGTGTAATCTTGATTATCAAATTTACGTAATTTAAAATAAACGTCATTTTTGCCAATGCAATTAAGAATTTAAGGATTATTTGTGATCCATTTACGAAGCTTGAAATTGCCAGAAGCTAACACTGGATAGAACCTTTCACAAATTTTGTGCTTGAACCAACGATTTTGCTCTAGATACCAAATCATCAACATAGAAATGTTGCTTGATAATTCTGGAAACAGCCGGGTATATTCGGTATACTGTTACTTTGATCGATAAGAGAAACGAAGCTGTCCCTGAATTTGCACCATCCTTCAGCTTTTTCGTCGAATTTGGGTAATGCAATAGAGGGTAGCTGCACGAATGATTGCCACGGTGTGTCCTCTACAGCGCTATTTTTACCAGGATTAGATTTCGAATCTACTAGCATATTGAAAAGTGATTTCGCTATTGAAATTGTACAGAAAAAAATGTTCATCTTCGAGTACTATTAAACTGGTCTGATAACGGTACAATGTGAGAGATACGTTTCTTGATTTCAATTTTGTCTATTTCTTTTACACCATCAATGGATACCAATTGCGCGATTTTATGTAGGTACGAAATTTGCGAAGGTAGTCGACTGACGCTTAACGATGCAACTGGTTATTGGTTGCACGTGCTGTTGCGAATTGCGACGGTTGCCGTTTTGCCGGGAAGCTGAAGCGTGGTTATGCAGATCACTGGCGTCGAGTTTTTAGTTTTTCTAGGTTTTGCACAGGTAGACTAGACCATCCGGTCCGAAGGACCATATTTTTTATTGTTGTTTATGGTTTGGTGTCAAAAAATAAGAAGCAGCGGCTGGTTTCACTATTCAACTATTAAACAGTGACAAAAGGTAAACGTGGTAATGCTATCGCTGCCATTACAATCAATTGCGTCATCACCCTTCGGATAGTTACATACAAAATTCCCATGGAAATAAGAAAATCCCTAGAATTTTGTGGGCACAATTATGGCGGTAAATATAAATTTAATTGCGGGATCAAACATAGTATATAAAACGTACAATTGTACGTTCGACTTTGCACCTGCTAGCTTGCTTTCCAAATTTCGGCATATAGTTTCGACTCATTACGACTTTAGTTGTGAATGTCTCGGCTGGTAAACCTCATATAACATGAATGAGGATGAATAGTAAACATATTTTTGTGTTCTACTTCTACATTCCTATACTCCGTACATGAAAGCGATTCTCAATATTTATTTTGTGCATTTTTTTAAATTCCCACAAGCTAGATTAAACGAGATGATCTAGAGGTCTGGCGAAAAGACTGCAGCAGAGAAAATGTAACTGATGCGATTTTCTTAAATATTGTTGAAAATCTCAATTTCTACGATTCTATTGACATATATAAAATGAGAGCATTAGGAAGCAAATTCAACAGAAGCAGCTGTCACTCCATTCTTACTAATCTTTAGCATAATTATTCGAAATGGCTTCTGGTTATTTCACTTTTGAATATATAATTCAAACTTCCTTATCGCGGTTTAAGAACTGCATCATAGGCTCAGTTCAGCTTATCTTCAGTATTTTGAATCCAATCACACAAGGGTAGCAACCCTACCGTCCACATCTTACTCTCTTTCTCTATTCATCTCTTTCCTTTAGGATTTAGTTCAGCTCCGACGTTCTCGCGCCAAATTTGTGCCATATATAATACCTGTCTGATGATGCAGTTTACAAGAGCGGGCGAAACACCGACCCTGTTTCCAGAACCAACGTGGTCTTGCCCCAAAAGATCAAGTTTACAACCATTGAATAATATTCAAACAACGCTTAGAGGGGACATACTCTCGCTGGAGATGTTGGATGATGAAACAAAATAATAAATAGAACGTGATAGTAAAAAAGGCGCAGTTATAACGAAAAAATAACAAAAAACCCAGTAGAAACGAAAAATTATCAATTCAGTGAGATTTACACTTATGATGACTTTTTTACGAGATTTGAGACATGTTCTAATATTTAAGATAATGTGATTTTAAGCTATAATTGTATATCCGTAAAGATTTATGTCAAAATGTTTAAATTAACTAATGAAATCTTCGAATTTATTAATTAACGCATTCCTTCTCAGTAACGAAAAACATTTCAGAATAAATAACTGACCTCATTCTTTTTAACTTTGTCTAAATAAACGAACATTCGTTTACGAATTCGCAATATATACGAGATAAACACATCTAAGCCATGAATTTCTTTAGAAGCTATAGAAATGCAGCAGTCGATGCCCGTGTATTTTCAACGAAAGTTCCATATAAATACACAGTTCACATTATAACATTTCGTTTGTACGTTAAAATTAAAAATTTTTGATAGTGGGAATCATTGCTTGTATGAAAATGCATGTATGTCTCAATTTGGCAGGGACACCGGACACCCTCAATGAGTTCTTAAGTCTAGGTAGAGTCTTGCAGCGGGTAAGATACCCACATGTATTCGCAAAATACCCGCTCCAGTTTTTAGATTACCTTGTCCAAGATCCTACAAGCATCAAACTATCTACCATTTTGGGACGCGAAAACATCACATACCGATTGTACCTTCGTTACTTTATTAGACGGGGTGCATAGCACAGTGAACATCTATGTTGCAGTAGCCGTTTTCTCAGGTGTTTGAGCTTACCATCAAGCTTTTTCGATTAATATATTCATATTCATATAGTTACCAATATATCGTTCGCTTGATGAACAGATAATTAAACCTGAAAAAGCTTTGTTACCCAATGCCAACGGAGTTTCAGATAAAATTGGTCGTTGAGGCGAATGGAATAAAGACAATTTATTGGTCTACTAAAAAAAAAATAAGGATTATTTACGATCATTTGAACTGGAAAATATATGCATGAGATCCCCATGTAAGACTGGTGTGTACCGCATACCATGCAGTTGTGGTAAAGTTTATATGTGTAAGACAAACCTTCACACCCGCCTTGTTAAAAACATATGATGCTGTAGGCTAAAGCAACCCGAAAAATCTGCAGTGACTGAACACCTTTTATTGGCGAGCCATAATGTTCTATTTGATAACATGAAAGTAATTTACAAAACAGATTCTTTCTATCCTCGGCCTCAGGGGCATACCCATGGGGGTGGGGGAGTTTTTGTTAACCCCCCCCCCCCCTCCCCAAGACCCATGACCCATGAACGATTTAGCTTTTGAATTACAGAACCTGCGATACCACGCAATAGTTGTGAAATATACAGTATTTTTTAAATTTTAATAATTTTTATTCTTAAGGAGAATGTTTTTAAAAAATGTTTTTTTTACTGCTTAGGCAAGGTAAAAAGCCACTTTCTTGCGTTGGATGAGTAGGATAAAGTTGTACTTTCGAATGTAGTAGCCGAAAAAACGTATGCACCACGCCAGCAGTGTCTTTATCGAACTCGTCTGGTTGCTCGTCTCGTCTTTGCCTCGGCTCTCAATCCCCAAACTCGTTCGATAAAGTGCCACTTTATTGATTTGTTACATTAATAGCTATTAAAGAACTAATAAGGAAAAAAATTGCTAATTTATTAATGGGTTTTTTGTTTGCGTTTTTTTTGTATATAGACATAAATAATATGTTAAATTTCGTTTGTTAAATTGTAAATATGTAAGAAATGTAAATATATTTAGGACCTATTATTTATTAATAGCGGAAAAGCAGCTTACTAGAATTGAGTAGTTTACCATCTGAATGTCAGCACAACCACATTGTCTGCACCGCAAAGCTTCTATAATAAGGAGGGCCCCAACTTGACATACAAGAATTACTATTTTGCGCTACGTGTTTTGTCTGCGAATGGTGCACACGTGTTTAGCTTTATGGGATCGGCGCGTGGCGTAAAACCGCACGTGAAATGAACAACATAAATAACTGCAAAGAGTAAATATCATTTCGGCCGTGAAACGGAGGCCTGCATTTCTTTTTTCACGCCGTCGATATCCGCAGGAGCAGGTGACGCCTTCACCAGTGCTAAACAAAGATCTTGGAAAGCGATGGCGCAAGAGTAAACTACAGAAATTGCGATCGCTGAAATCTTTCCTGTTAAACATTTCAGTTAGTATGTGAGACCGCAGGTATTTCTGAAAGAAGACGAGCGTAGTGGATAACTTTGGAACAGATTACTTAAGTTAATTAATAATTAATAGTTTAATGCGATATACATATACTTACCTTAAGTATCAAGTATATTTTAATAACAAAAATATGATACAGAAGAATAAGATTACGATGATCTGATGAGTCGCCGCTCTCATCAATTTTTCAAATTTCCTKTTTTAGCTTTATATCATTTCCGTTGGAGACATCTTTCAATTTTGTTGTACTTCGTGAAACTTAACAATTTTAGCATTCCAAGAAATACTAGCTCACGTTGAATTGACAAAAGCTCTATTTGTCGTTATCACTTTATACTATTAGATATCATTTCTACTTTTCTTATGCACTGGATGTCCTGATTTCATTGTAATTGTAGCCAAGGGGGGGGGGCAGAGGGGCAATTGCCTCCCCCCCAGGAACTAAATTATTTTGATAATGAAATACCAGCTTTTTTACATATAACAGTACAAATTTGTCGCAAACTATTGGTTTGTTGTATAATAAACATTTTAGCAAATTAAACATAAAAAATTTAAGTCACAGCTCTTCTGATTTTTTCTTGTTTGTACTTAACATTTTTCTTGTGTTTGGAGCTTTGCCCCCCCCCCAGTTTAATTTTCTKGCTACGCCACTGATTGTAGGGTACCTCAGCAACTGTTAGTGTTAAAAAGTTGTGGTTTAGATAATACTTTTTTGTTATGATGTGAACTGTATCATCGCCATTTTTATATTTCTTCAATTTTCGGTATATTTTTTTAGAATGTAGATAAACAAAGCTGCAATAACACAAATTTGTATTTATTTTAATGGAAATAGTTAGGCTTTGATTGTCATTACTTTGTTTATTTTCAATAATGCTGGTATTATTGCATTTTTTGTTAGTAATTTAGTCAGATTTTATGTTTACATTCAGAATTGGCTATATATAAAAAATTTGCAGTGTTTTTGAATACATTCTTTGTGCGAAATTAAACCAAATTAAATTTCAGTTGATGTAATGTTGTGGGGTGTATTTCTGTAAAAGTAAAAGAAAATGTGATAATTAATCCCAACCTCCATGTACAAGAAAGTACACATTTGACAACCAACAAACTAGGCTGACATAGCACCCACAATAAAATTGGAATAACTCTCAAACTTGCAAATGGGTTAGAAATTTATTCCGTCTAGACACATGGAAGCGGGTAATTTGAAAAGTCATGATTAAAAGTTTTGAACGCCATTTTCATAAGTTAACACGAGGTTTGTTACTGACTTAAGAAGAATTCTATACTCTATTAGTTGAAATATAGGCTGGCTTAAATTCGAGACGACTTACAAGAATATCTGATGACACCCTAACTTGCCTTTAGGGATAAGGTATCCATTTAGAAGCACCTATTAATTAACTTAGCCGGTGGCAACACTTGCAATTTATTAGACACCGTTTTTGGAAAATATGGCAAGGGAATACAATACCTTCACCATTTACAAGCAAGACTTTCCTAGAGGATCTCGCAAGAAATGTTAAGGTTGGCGACATGCTGCTGTTGGTTGAGAACAATTTACCACCAGTACGTTGAAGATTGACAAGAATTGCAGCTGTTAATCCAGGCTAAGTGGCGACGATTCGGACCAGTGAAAATGAAGAAGTGTAAAAAAAACTGTAAAAAAAATTGGCTTAGTTCCGAACCTAAACGATACTTGTTGAACTCACTGAAAATGAATGCTAATGAATACTTACCTTATTTTAAACTGAATATTCGGTCAAGGGGAGAGTGATGTTCACTATTACCATTTAACATCACATTATCTACACGTTAAAAACGAAAAAGTTGTAAAAGTCAGATTTAGTTGTTAATAAATAAACAAAATACAGTTCACTGGCCTAAGGTACTATTTCTTACAAATGTTAGTGTATGATTGAAGTGCACAAGGTATCTATCTATCTTCTGCGGTGCGACCCCGCAAATGGGCGGAGCGCTGCACTTGGCCCTTTCGATCCATTGTGTCCGCACCGTAACTTAGAACAGTCCTGCCTTATCAAAGAAGTGCAGTATCTCTTACCAAGGTAACCTGTAAAGATCTACAGTCTCAATAAATTGAGACCCAGATTCTCCAAACCTTTTGCCCTCCAGCAGTTTGCAGTCATATATAGTCTTGGTACAGAGAGCGCCATACGGTGCCTTCCCCCCAGATTTCCAGTTACCTAACCCCTGCAATCTAAAGGCCGTTTTCCGGGTTTCATACTCTATCCTTAGGTATAGAGGATCCAGTCCCAGAAGCTCTGCCTTATCAAAGAAGTGCAGTATCTCTTACCAAGGTAACCTGTAAAGATCTTCAGTCTCAATAAATTGAGACCCAGATTCTCCAAACCTTTTGCCCTCCAGCAGTTTGCAGTCATATATAGTCTTGGTACAGAGAGCGCCATACGGTGCCCTCCCCCCAGATTTCCAGTTACCTAACCCCTGCAATCTAAAGGCCGTTTTCCGGGTTTCATACTCTACCCTTAGGTATAGAGGATCCAGTCCCAGAAGCATCTCCATAGATGCAGTAGGTGTCATTCTCATAGCACCGGTTATCATAAGACAGCCCAGCCGTTGATTTTGTCCTAAAGCCACCCTAATACTGTATTTCGCAGTAGAACGCCGCCATACCAGGGCGGCGTATGTGATAAGAGGTCTCACCACAGTTGTGTACAGCCAGTACGCGACCTGTGGTTTAAGACCCCAACTGTCCCCAAAGGCATCTGCACACCCACAGTGTTGCACACGCCTTTCGAATGGTTTCGTTAACATGATCCGTGCAAGCCCAGTTTGGAATTAAGTTTACACCTAGGTACCTCACCGTCGGAAGCGCCTTCGATGTTACGTTTTGCAAAGAAGGCCGTCAAATAGATCCATGTTTGCGTTTATTTGTGAAGACTATGAGTTCCATAGTTGCAGGATTAACCGACAAGCTTTTTCATTAACACCATTTGCTGGTCCTGTTTAGAGCAATTTGTATCAGCTCTGAAACCGACCCCAGAAATTTACCTGAAATAAAATAAAGAGGTTACCTGCATAAGCCTAGTATCCATTTTTGTTAAGGTCAACAAGGAGAGTGTCCACGAGAGGGGAGATAATACTCCTCCCGGACAGCTTCGCCTAGTTTCCCGCCCTAGTTTCAAATGAAGGATTGTTGAAGGCTCCTTCAATATCCACAAATGCAGGTAGTAGAGCCTATTCCTTTCTGGATAACGCATCCTCAGCTCGGCAGGTGAGCTGATGGAGTGCAGTTTCCGTAGACATGCCTGATCTGTGGCATGCTGATGTGGGTGTAGGGGTGCGTCAACCACCACCCTATCCTTTAGATAACGCTCAACAAGCCTTTCACTCGCCTTCAACAAAAAAGAGGTCAGACTGATCGGCCGAAAATTCTTAGGCTGGTCATAGTGAACTCGACCAGCTTTTGGTGTTTATAAACACAAAGCGACACCACCACCAGGACATCGGTATGTATTCGAAAGCTACTGACGCTTTTATTATGTGATAAAGCGGTCCTACGATAAAGCGCCTCCCTGGCAAGCACGGGAAAGATGCCATCAGTGCCCGCCGACTTAAATGAGTCAAAAGAATTGATTGCCCATCTTATTTTGTCAAAAGTCACAACATCCGAAGCTACGACCCATGCTTTCTCAGCCCTGGTTCCTTTGGCCACGTTGTCCCGGAAAGTAAGTCTGCAGCAGACACTCTAGTGCGGCGCCTTCAGTCTCCGTATACAGGGTTTCTATAAATGATTCATGCAAGGCGGGCGTCGTTGCTTTCTTGAATTGTTTGTGCCGCCTTTTTATATTTGCTGCCAACTACAATACGCACGGCGATCACTGAACATCAATGGACACGATAGTACTGAAGGTTGCGGATCAAGTTAGTCACGGAATTGATGGCTTTATAAACGGTTCTATTTTTCTTTCAAAGGTAAGAAATAACAATAATTATTGATATAGTAGGCTTGTGGGAATTTCTACAGTCTACACCCTTGCACTTGGTGTACTGCAGCTAACGTGACTACCACTTAGTTTGAATTTTACCATTACCGCAGGCTAAAAACATCTTCCAGTTCATCATAGTATAAATATTTAACAGGCTTACTGTAGCCACAGCTTCACAAATACAATACTTAACCTAAAAGTTATACGAAACCGTGTCAGCCCACAGCTCTAAAATGTGAGCTTTCTGCAATCTTAAAGTTGATTATTGCACCAAACACTACAGAATATGCTGAAAATACAAATTCCCACGCGTTTTTCATATTAAAATATATCAAATAATTCTATAAAAATTTAAAGTCGATAAATATGAATAAATTATTATATTTAAACCTGAAGAAATATTTTTAGGGGGGCTGTCGAGAAGTTTTGTAGGAACTTAGGCCCTCCAAGACCCCCCTAGCTACGCCTATGATCTAAGCGGAAAAGTAAAAATCTAATACTCGGCCTTTTGTGTGGCGAGGACAACTTTCATAACCCAGTTTTTGGGCTAGTTGGGTAACCTTACAATAAATGGATTGTACAAACACAATATCTTTATATCGTGTAATTAAATTAAACACTGTATAAATAAAAAATACTATAACAGGCCATTATTATGGTTCACTGCATTGACATGATATCGCTTGATAATAGAACGTATCATTTCCGGTATCGTAAGAATGTTAAGTATGCCGGTGGTTGAAGCGAAGGAGTTAATACCAAATGAGACTATCCAGATGGTTTTTAACGAGCATCCGCTTCCCTATCAGCTCTCCTAGCACACGCTCCGTCTATATTTTTTTCTCAAGTTAAACAAATCTCCAAATCAACAGGCACGACGAACTTTTAGTAATTATAACTTCCTCGTTCAGGTGGGATGAAATAGTTGTTTCAGAAATGCTTGTTGCCAAATTTACATTAAGGAGTTCATCACAACAGAAACAACTTTAGGAAATTATGGTCATGTTTTAGGGTGCACCAGTCAAAATCAGTTTAACATCGTTCTAGCTAAAATTCAAAACAAAGCAAGAAATAAGTACAAAATTTTCTGCCGTAAATTATTAACTCAGGGATTGTATGATTGCGTTTTGCGTTAAGTCTACATAAAAAATATTTCCTATAGCGCTGCGGTGTATAAGATAATAAATACCTATTAATAGGAAATTTTCCCTTTTAATATTCTTTTTCCTTTTCCATTTCTGCATGAACATTTATTCTGTGCTATACTTCTGTTGTATAAGTATATCAGTAGGGCGAACACCTTTTAAACTGTGTTTTCTAATAGTGCGAAAAATGTGAAAATTATATTATGTGTCATATAACAGAAGAGCTTTTTATTAGTTGTTTACAAGTTTGTTCAAGTTGCAGAACGTGCGCATTTTAAATTTTTACCACTTTAATTTCTGAAAGCACTAGGTTGGAAGTTAGGGATAACATTCGCATAACATCGTTAAGAAATGACTTTCATTTTAAAACTGACTATCTATTTAAAAGTTACGGAAGTTTAAGCCTGAAAACGTTTCGGAGTCAGATATATAACGAATAAGGCAAGCTTAAATTTATATGCTTAAAAAATTAACTTCTCTATATAATAATTTCTCGCATCCAGGTACCT
>QCXZ01000128.1:0-18168 GCA_025024175.1 Rhyzopertha dominica | reverse complement strand
GTAGGCTAAAATAAATTCTGCCAATTATTGGATGAGTTCTGAGTTTCTGATAGCAGTAATATTTAATATCATGTTGTGCTCATCATAATGACAGAGAAACTTGAAAATATGTTGCATTTTGTCCCTGGGTGTAAAAATACGTCCAGAAATCTGTAAAACATTTCATGGACATTATTAAGGATACATCACTCATGAATTTTGAGCTAATTTTGGAAATTCAAGTTAAGTATCATATTTTACATCTCATCAAGTAATTTTATGTTGCTGAGATGATTTTTTTAAAATGGGCGTTTGCAGGATAATGTTTGCCCTTCCCCTGACATTTTAGCAATCACAATCACAACAATTGAGACTGGTTGAGACATTTGAACTACTTGTAGGAGATGAGTATGTAACATTAGATATGAAGTAAAATATGATKTACCTGAATTTTCAAAAATTAACTCTAAATTAGCTATTGACATATTGCCAGTAGGTAATTACCCATTTCTTCACACAGTCGATTTAAAATTCCCGAGTTAGGTAACTAATGCCTATTTTACAAAGTATTCAGCCAAGGAATTGAAATGTGCAGCAACCTTATGTCAACTTCTGAATCTTCAAAGTTATAAAGACTTTAAAGAACAAGTAAGACATTTGTTATTGCGAGACAGGATCATCGTCATGCTTGTGAAAATGAAAAATGATTTGTCGCATGTTATACGGTCATTATTATTTGGGGGTATACAGTATTATCAGCGAATTATGTGAAAAGATTGAGTTACTACAAATATTAAACTCAGCAATGCTTAACCAAGCTCACCTAAATACAGGAAGAACATGTTAAGCAAAAAGTACTCATGGCAGATACAAGCAAAAACAAAAGGAATCTCAAGGACAAACTATCCTTACAGAAAATTGAAAAAGAGTCAACAAAACCAGTAATTTAACAACAAGCCAGATGTTGCTTGCCAAAACAAATAGATAATTTGTACATATCATAAATATCTTTGATCACACCTCTTCCCAAAATTAATAATGTGAAAGAACTGAATGGTTTGAGACCTGCTAGTGTATTACCCATTCTTAATAAACTTCTAAAAAAAAAAGTGATGCATAAACAACTGATGGAATACCTAACTACAAATAAGATCCTACTAAATGTTCAGTCTGCATTTTGCAAGGGTTTCAACACCTCTATGGTGCTCATAAAGGTCAGAAATGATATAACCAGAAGTATGGATGATGACAAAATCATTTACCTATGCCTATTGGACTATTCAAAAGCATGGCATCAAATCTATAAGTTGGAAACTGATGATTTTAAAACTGAATTATTATCTAATTTGAGGTATAGCCCTTCAAATGTTCAGCAATTATTTTGATGGTCGCACACTACTGCTTAAAGTAGACAACACCATTTCTAACAAACTCACTAAATCTTCTGGGGTGCCGCAGTGCAGCAGCTTGGGTACAATACTGAATAGTGTATATGTGGCAGACGTTCCAGGAGTACTATCGTTCAGGTGGAGTGCATTGCTATGCAGATGATGTGCAAATCTACAAGTCTGACCTACATGAAGGATGCAACAGAGTAGCTGATGAACTCACATTAACCTTAGAAGTATTGGTGACTGGTCGGAATAAAAGAACAGCCTAAAAATGAATCCTCAAAAGACTAAAATAATACGATTTGGACACGGTGGTGCACTTAAAAAAGTTTTCATTAATTTGAACGCAATAAAATAATTAATGGGATCATTTAAAATATCATATAATGTAAAAGAATCTTAGTGCATCTTTGACCAAAATCTTTCTTTTGTTAAATATGTTTACTTACAAGTTACCTGTGTCCTGGTAGAAATTAAAAAAAGTTAAAGAATAGTATGACACCTGATTTAAGATGGTGTATGATGAAGGCTATTGTTCTTTGAAACATTGATTATTGTTCTAATACATTTTATTATAGCTATTTGACTGTCAGCATGAAGTGAAAAATGCAGGTGCTCCAAAATCCCTGTTTGCGATTTTCATTTGATATCACTATAAGGGCGGGTATTTCAGACAAGGTTTAAACCAAAATTGTCAAGATGAACTAGTTTACTAGTCACACAGCGTATTTCAGTACTCCATTACGAGTAAAACCAGGTTAAATTCCTCGGCAAGTTAAACCAACCCATCGAGGAGGGTAAACCCGTTTTTTTTTTTTGGATTAAGCCTGCGCACTCCGTGAAACGAGGACTTCCTGTTTGTAGAACTAACTGCATTTCGTTACGGTTTGTTGTGGCAACTTTTGTCTTTTACATATATTTCTGTTGTGTGGGTTACTTTTTATATCACTCATAAAAAAGCCTTTGGTAATAATGAAGAACGAGTTTTCGCACTAAAAATTTCGAAACAATGGGAATTGATTTGCTAAAACTACTTCAAACTAAGATTTATGTAGGTATTACAGAGCAAGGAGTTAAGGGTTGTGCACAATTAACAAAAAAAAAATTGGCATTGGTGGTTCTGATGAAAGAATTTAAAGCCCAATCCAGCTGAAAATGATTCCTTTGTAAATTGTAGTTGTTGTCGTGGCACTTTTCTTTGTTGATTTATGTATAACTTGTTCCTAATCCAAAAATTTCGAACTGGATGAATACAAGGGTTAACGGCCAATTGCAAGTTCCATACTGTCAATATCATTTTAGCACCATAATAGTATTTTATTAGAAATGACAGTTTATAGGTCAACGAACTGATACATAAACATACTATGAGCTTATGAGCATTACGAAGCAGGCGCAACCACAACAGTAGCGCCAACCTACGTTAAAACTCTCAACTGTTAAACCGATTTTCACTAAACCAGATTTGTAAACTGAAATACGCTAATGGGTTTAACTTTTGGTTTAAAAATAAAACCAGTTTTACTTTAACCCAAGGAGGAAGAATAGCAGGAGGGAGCGCGGCCGTAAGCCCAATGTAAAATATTTTGTACCACACCAGACACCTTTTATTACTCTGTTACGACTTGCGCAGTCGGGATTGTCTACAAACCGCTGGCACACGACGCTTGTTTTCAACAACCACAGGCCGTAATCGTAGTCGCGAAACACCTTTTATTGCTTTGAACCTCGTGGCGTGTGCGACCAGTTTTTTCAAACCGACCGCTCCCTCCTGTTATTCTTCCTCCTTGCTTTAACCCAAAGTTTAACATCTCACTAAAATACCGGGCCGAAAACACATTATACAATACACAAGATTTTAAAATTAGATGGTAGGTTTGGGGTCTATTTTGGCAGCCTCATTTATAATATTGTAAACCATTAAAGAACTATCCTACTTATATGAACTTTTTCAAATGAAAGCGCAATGACAAGATTTATATTTATACAATTTAGAATATATATCGGTGCCAAAAATGTAGACTCGAAAAATTCAAAAGCAGTTTTCGTTACTATGGAGTGAAAACATTTAATGAATATACGATGGTGAATGCTTTCAGCGTCCATAATATAAGATAATATTTTATCGGATAGATTGCTGTCTCTTGAAAACACTGACAAAAAGTTAATAGTCTGACGTTTCGATTACACCTGTAATCTTTGTCAAAGACGAAGAACCTCAAAATTTGCCWGACACAAGTTCAAACAAAATTTTGAAAGTAAATAAACAAATMACCAAGRATGCGAGACGTCATAGCAACAACGGACCAACCTGATAAAAAAGGACCTAACCTAACTTTTTGTCAGTGTTTTCAAGAGACAGCGATCTATCCGATAAAATATTATCTTATTTAATGAATATATTGATTATTATGTGAGCTCTAACAGTCTTTTGAATATTAAAACTAGGTTAAAGAATAAGGTTATTTTGTAATATAGGATAATAAAGAGGGATGACCAGGCATAAGGTTGCTAGATGCCCCGATTTCGGCGGGACAGTCCCGATTTTCATTAAAATGTCCCGCGTCCCGACTAAGGTCCTAAATGCCCCGCTTTTTTTTTCAAATTTCCTGGCATCCTACAATTATAGCGCGATGTACCATAGTAATCGTTCAGCCAGTCGACAGTCGTAAATGAATGTAGGTAGTGTTATGCTTGTTATTGCAAAAAATATGTGTGGTTCGAACAAAAGCATCTTTGCAAATGATTATTGTTTCAAATAAATATCTTTTATTTATTGCATTCTACATCAACTATGAACAACAAGACAGAGGGCAGGTAGAGAAAGGTGCATGCGCGGTAAATATTATAATATGAAAGGAACAGGACCTGCCGCACACTTCGGCAATCGCCATTTACTTTGTCACACCAGTGTGTTACCACGCAGACTCGCTGCCCTACGTACGAGCAATATGGCGTCTTACGAATCGTTAGAATATTTTCTCGCGCATGACATTTAGCTACATAATGGATGTCTGTGGCTGACATTAAGGTGACAGATAAAACTATGAAGTTAGCTACGCCTGACAGCACCACTGGCAAGAATGAAAAAGTAAAATACCATGTCCACATTTTTAGCCAAAACTTAAAAAAAAAACCCGGACAAATCCAAACAAAATTATGAAAATACCATATTAAGTACGGACTCATGAACAAAAATACAAACCTGTCCGGGCTAAATCTGGACGGTTGGTCACCTTATTAAAGAAGACGTTATACACTTATATACAGTTACAAGGAGAGTAATTGTTGGGTGTCGTTCTGGACAGAAATCAGCTATGCTAACCTCAGGAGCATTTGAATATATATTGTAACATATATTCAATAAACTATATTATTATTTCCGTAGCATGTTACGTAATTCTTACAGGTCTAGCAACACAATGTTTTATAATATTCAATCTACGACGAAGTGGAAAATCTGTCAGTTAGTAGCTAACAATGAACAATATTTTACCTCATTTCCACAGACAACCTATTCTATTCTTATTCCAAATAGAAGTGATAATGGTAGTATGCACAAATTCAATTAATACTACGAAAGTTACTTACGCAAGTCTCTGTATATTGGATCATATGGAACATCTGGCAGCACCTCCTGAACTTGCAAAGTCATACGATGAACATGTGGATTGTGATGGTCAGCACTATTCTGCCTCCGTGCAAAAGCAGCATTATGTCTTTCAATCAAATATCGTTTTTCCCACTCCAACAAGTCTGTATTGCTGTAGTCAGTTGTTTGCACCTAAAATTAGGATTTCTATAATCATTGCAATCATTTCCAATCTACCAGTTACATTCAAGCCAGTTGCAATGTTTTGTCGTACTATTTCTGCGAAATTGCTGTCGGACAAATTCTTCTTTTCCAACGCAGGTAGAAACTTTAGGTTGTAAATTGTACATGGTGAGAACATGAAGAAGAAAACATTATACCAATAGCTTGACCCTAAAGTAGTAAGTGAGATATCTACAAATGGACGTGTAACTTCAATACATATTGGTTGCACTCTCAAGCTGAAACTGAAAGGGTATGTCTTGAATTTCAAAATACCCTTGCCGTTTGTCATTTTTGCTTCTGGTCTAAAATAAACAGGGATTTTTTTCTCAGATATTACAAGGGACACATTCTTCTTAAACTCCTCCCAGTCTCGTATGTTACCGAAATCATACATTCCAAGTGCTCTTAATAGAACAGTGCTCATTTTCTGACCAGGCTGAAAATGTGAACATTCAGTCATAAAACTGCACGGGGATTTTTTTGACAAAATACCATAACAGCTCCTGTAACTCCATGGACTGCCAAGTGGTCAAAGTGAGATAAACAATTACTTACATAAACCTCTACATCCTCTTTTTTATCTGGGTTTTTAACATTAATAGTTATACCTAGAGCTAGGCATGTGAGTTTAAATAATATTTTATGAAATATTTCTGCACTAGGTAGTACATATCCTAATATTAAGACTATAAGTGATATGAATACACGTAGTGTAAATATAATAAGTCCAAAAGGTGCGTATAAAAACAATAAGAATCCACTGTTCGGATTTCTAAAAAAAAGTGATTCAATATTTATCTTCAACGCCCTGTACGGTGCAGAATTACCTGTCGTAATTATACAGTTGTTTAATCTGCAAAACTGACATGCTTTTGAATACAATGTAGGTATAGAAAACTAAGAAAATAATCTTCCATTAAACACGAATGTAGTTTAGAGGTTACACATATCCATCATTTCTGTCATTCTGTCTGCAGTACCGTCATACGTCATACCGTCGACGTCAAAATTGTTCACTTAACAATGAGTCTTCAACGTTGCCAAATGCGAGGTGATATCGCAAGAAAATAGTAAATCGATCATGGATACCTAGAACTTGTAGGTATCTTGATAACGATTCGGTAATCTGCATTATTACCACAATTATAACCAATAACGATGTTAGCAATCTGTTACGCTAGAAAAATGGTCCTCTTTGAAAGAGGGTGCATAGAAGTTTCAAATGTTACTGGTAGATGGCGGCAACTTACAAGGATACGCTGTAAGAATGCGATTTTTATATTTTTTTGTTCTTCCAATTTCCAATTTCAATGTGCTCTGAACTGTTCAATGTTTTAAATTAAGTAGGTACCTACTACGAGGGTGAATGCTTTCAGCGTTTTTGAACTTATTGTAGTTTGAGTTTGGTTAAATTCCTTTAACATTCGATTTAACATAATTTAAGGTCGTTTAAAGCAGACAAAGAAGTAACTGTATCGTAGTAGGTACAGAAGCTTCTTAATGTATTACGATACGTGTTCTTATTATATGGTAATAATTTTATACTAATACACTTTTGAGTTTATTTGTCCTATGTGAGAATAATTTCGAATCAGCTGTATTTGCATTTCATGATGCATACCTATAAAGGACATAAGTGGCAAAATTATGCAACGAGTAAGTAGATACGTTTTTCTAAATTGAAAATAAATGTTTTAAACATTTTTAGGTTCTGGAAATTATTAAATTGCGTTGAAAAATACAAATACCTTGGTGAGTTGCTGCACGATGGCTGCATGTTTTCATATTATTATTATTATTATTATTATTTATTATTTTATTAGTTTTAAGAAGTTTGGATTTCTCCAAAATATTTCGAAACGGCCAGGAAAATATTTTTTTCTAGATAAACGTTGATTGACAATTAGGTATGGAAGATTTTCATTGAATCCTAAAAATAGCTTTCCTACAGTGCATCAGACGTATCCATGTATAAATCACAGAACATTGTACAAATTAAATTATATTATACGGATGTGTATCTGGCTATCTGGCAATGTTGTCCATATTTTGATTATTTATTTTATGTCATTGTCATTGGTCAACGTCAACATCAATAATACCATAATAATACATAAAGGTTTGTGGGATTGTTTATCTTTATTCTTTATTGTCGTTTTGCGTGGTTCCAACACAGCTGCGAAACAGCAATTAGCTTTGTGTTTTTTATTACAATTCATATGTATTTATAACCTCTATACTAGCTGTTATCATGTGTTTGATTATCTCCTGTTGTCATTTGTATTAATTCAACCGTTACGTGGTTTTTCCATGACCTTCCTTTGTTAAAATTTATAAATTCTATGGTTTGAACTAGCATGCTGTGAATGTTAATTATTCATTGCTCATTACACAACATACTGGATTATAAAATAAGTAAGCAGTTAGTACTTATATAAATAAATAGGTTTTTTAAAATTTATTTTTATATTAGGTTGATGGATAACAATTACCAAACATTATGGCTGAAAACAGGTACATTACTGATGATTCGGTGTATACTGAAGAAGAAAACAGCAGACCTGAACGAGGGGACTGCAGTGGCAGTTCAACGACGCCGCTGCTTACAGAAGAACAGAGGTTAAGAAGAAAATTACAGTTCTTCTTCATGAACCCAATAGAAAAATGGCAAGCCAAGCGTAGATTTCCATATAAGTTTTTTGTGCAAGTTATAAAAATAATCTTGGTTACTACGCAGCTGTGCTTATTTGCATTCAGTAGATATGATCATGTTAATTATACTTCTGACAATCGCGTCACTTTTTCTCACTTGTTTCTGAACGGTTGGGATTATACAAGAGAAGTGAATGCGTATCCACCTTCATATGGACCATTAGCTATATATAAACAGCAAGAGTTTTTTGAAACTATAGATTTTGCTTATGAAGGATACAAAAACCTCTCGGCTGCTATCGGACCATACTCGTATACAAATGAGGATAACACAATGCCAAGTATGCGGTTATGTATTTATCAGTACAAAGAAGGGGAGATTTTTGGATTTAACGAATCTTACATTTTCAATGCTGAAATTGTGGAAACGTGCCAAAACATTACCTATGACAATATGCAAGGACAGTTTCGGTCGGAGCGCTATTTTGAAAATCTAAATATAAGCTTTACGGCATTAGTTAAGGCAACTTTAAATTTTTCAATTAAGACTATAAATTTCAAAGCGGCTGGACGTATAACACCTCCAAACTGTTACCAGTTTAATGTTATGATTATTTTTGACAATCAGGACCATGATGGCCAAATGCTTCTGTCACTGGAAGCGGAACCCACTCGCTTGATGTGCAAAGGTGATGTAGAATATATTACCGACAGTGAGATAGAGGCATTTTTCCGTAGCCTGTTAAACTACCTTGTTATAATAATATGTGTTGTCTCATTTGTGCTGTGCAGCCGTGCAGTGTGGAGAGCACAACAGTTAAAGGCAATTACAAATAAGTTCTTTGAAAAGACCTACCATCGCAAACTTAGTTCCCATGATAATTTAGAATTTTTGAACATGTGGTACATTATGATCATTGTTAACGATGTTTTCATAGTTATTGGTTCTGCAATCAAAGAACAAATAGAGCGCAAAGATTTTACTAGTGATCAGTGGAATGTATGCAGCGTATTTTTGGGTACTGGCAATATGTTAGTTTGGTTTGGAGTACTTAGATATTTTACTTTTTTTAATTCCTACAATGTTGTGATTTTGACATTGAAACAAGCATTTCCTAAAATGGTAAGGTTTTTAGTTTGTGCAATGATTATATATGCCGGATTTACATTTTGTGGGTGGTTAGTTCTTGGACCATATCATTTCAAATTCAAGACCCTTTCTACAACTTCTGAGTGTTTGTTTTCGCTCATTAATGGAGACGACATGTTTGCGACATTTTCAATCATGCCACAGAAATCAACAATGCTGTGGTGGTATATTAGAATTTATTTGTATTCGTTTATTAGTTTATACATATATGTGATACTTAGCTTGTTCATTGCTGTCATAATGGACGCATATGATACAATTAAAGATTATTATAAGCAAGGTTTTCCTAAAAGTGACATACATGCCTTTATTGGACATACCAATTTAAACAATTTTTCTGACTCTGATGATTGTTTGGGAGGTATTATGAATGATTTATGTTGTTGCAAGAAAATACGTAGGTCTTATTCATCACTT
Organism: Rhyzopertha dominica; assembly: GCA_025024175.1. Classification (NCBI taxonomy): domain Eukaryota; kingdom Metazoa; phylum Arthropoda; class Insecta; order Coleoptera; family Bostrichidae; genus Rhyzopertha; species Rhyzopertha dominica. Next base: position 8,762 of record QCXZ01000128.1, on the reverse strand, counting down.
TGTAACTCAAGAACGAATTTAAAACCTAACGAATCGAGACCTGGTGGAATACCAATTTAAAATAAGAGAAAGCGAATTGCATTTACGTTTGAATTATTTTGTCCAGATTGAAAAAGCATCATTTTAGTTATACAAAATATGAGTAACATGTAAGCTGTACACAAAAGAAGATATATGTATATATCAAAATAAGCATTTTATTTCAGCTGTTATTTAATTGCTTTTAAATAAAAAAATGATGTGCACATGTGTGCACTATTATTACAGCCATAACTTGGTTACGTAGATAATTTCTGTATTGAAGTATTGCAATTATATTAACTGACAGCTGATGTAAGTTTATTTTGGTTTCTGTCATGCTCATATTTTTTTTATGTAATTTAAACTCCTGTCATAAGAATTTAATTCATTTAAATCTCTTTGTATGTATTATACCTAAAATTATTGTAATTCGTTGTCAATATTTAGACCTACTTGTTCAGCAAATAATATTTTGTGTAATTTATTTGAAGTTATAGGTGACCTTGTTTATGCTTATTGTGACAAAAGTGATGTCTTGAATATAATGTAAATACTGATGTAGATTGAATTGTGTAAATAAAATTTACTTAAGACAATTTTTGTTATTGACATGCACAATTGTGTTCAAAATTTGATTGCACATCAAGTTGGAAGATGTCTAAAAACACATTATACACTATTATCGAGCGAAAGTATTGAATGTTATTTTTTGTTCTTAATACTTCATTGAAAAACAATCGGTACTTGGCACAAACAGGGTTTTTATGATGAATAGATATATTTTTTATCATACCTCGCTAACAGAAAAATGTGTTACTTAGGTGATATTTTATTGCTGAGACAGAAAAGTCTACCTACATGCAGGTTGAATGTTGAGTTAATGACTAAAAAATAATTAGGAAGAATTTCTTGTTATGTGATGTGAATTCCACTTCTACACTTTACAATACATATGGGGTGATTCAGTAAGGGTACGGAGCAGCTGTATCTTGAGAAACATAAAACATACTAGAGAAATTCACTAAAATATTTTGAAGTTCCTAGTTCGCTAAGGGGGCATATTTACATCACATTACAAATTATCTCAAATCAATCCAAACTTTGCTGATAAAATGTAGGTGGAATATAGAATAGACTAATTTTATTCAAAACTGTGCAAGTCAAACACTAGCATGAATTTAATCTACAGGGTTTCTATAAATCCGCTTCTCAGGAAGGTAAACACAAATATTGCTTATGTGTCGATTATTGAAGTATTTGATATATTTTAATATGAGAAAACGTGTGGGAGTGCATATTTTCAACATATTATGTAGTGTTTTGTGCTATAATCAACTTTAAGGTTGCAGAAAGCTCACATTTAGTAGCTGTGGGGTGACATTGGTCTGCAACCTTCAGTACTATCAGCATGCATATTGTAGCTTGGCAGCAGTTACAAAAAGGTGGCACAAAGAATTCAGAAATCAATGCCGCCTGTGTTGCATGAATCATTTATAGAAACCCTGTATAATATAGATAAAAGTAGACGTTCTTGTAAAACAATGTCCCCATCAGGATTTTTGTATCATTGTTAAATTGTATTATGTACCTATAATACCAAATACTATATACACTATAGCATTATGAACTAATAATGATATATGTATTTTAATGCAACATATTGAAGTTATATCTAAAACTATTTTAACACTGGTCAAATTGTTTTAGTTAGAAGTTGTGAAAATAAGAACTTTATGCAAAAAGTGCCAGACCCTGTATATCGGGGAAACAGAATTATATCTAAGGTATACAACAAAAGTTTATTTTTTAAGATGGAGTATTAGTTTAGGTGTTTATGGAGAATCTTTAGGGAGCAGTTCCCTATAAAAAAAAAATATAAAAACGTACTTTGAGTATTTATTTATCACATAACACTAGTTATAAAACAAAAAATTGATAAATATACATAATTACATTGTTAAAGTTTTATTGTTTATATTCACAGAATCTATTAGATGAGGATTAATACAACCAAATTCTGTTGCTTAAGACATTTGTACTTTAAGTATAGGTTGACATAAGTTACTTGTCTCATTTTAGAGTATGCTATTCAGCTTAAAATATGAAGAAACAAGGAATTTACTTATTTATTATATTTCAATTGTTTAAATTTTATAGTTACCTAATATATTTCACAGCTATTAGAAAAGCAGGAGTAAGATTGCAAAAATCTGATTCCTATAATTTCCTAAACATGTATACATATCACAATGAGTTGGTTAAGTTTTATGGTTATACGAACTACTAAGTGCAATGCTTTGTATACAGGGTGCAACAAATTCATAGTTCTGCAATGGGATCTCAGAACTGGTAAAAGATACAAGGACGGTTAAATGGGAGCAAAGTTGTGTATTTTAATGCTATTCAATAATCTGCAAAAATAACTGATTTATCTCAATCGGTTTTTATGGAAATTAAAAAAAGCGAAAAATGCCATTTTGAAATTTGTCTATAACTTTTTTTTATTTATATATTTTTTGCAATTGCATAAACACATACTTAAAGCAACTTTTTACGCTGCATTGAATGGTGATAGCCTTTTCTTTCTAAAATGTTTGGTTCCTGTTATTTCATGGCCAACTTTATATTTTCTTATGGACCTCATAATAGAATTTTACACATATCGATAGGTAGAGTTTTTTAAGACGATTTCAATAATTTATCACTTGCTATAATATTTTACAAAAATAAAAATTAAAAAAATAAATGTTAAGTAGTTTATCAAAATTGCTGTAAAAAACATTTAATGACATGTTGGGTTGTTCATAATAACTGAATAAAAGTGTTGTTTAGAGCTGCATTATTAGAAATAAATTAAACAAAAATGAATTACGGAAATGAAGAAAAACGTGATATGTTGAGAATTATTTATTTACTAAACAGAAATTCTGAAGCAGCCAGGGAAATGTATCTTCAACACAAAATAACATTTAAATTTAATAAATGAATGAAACTGAAGAGTTAGAGTTGTAGATAAAGAAAAAGTATAAGCGTCGTCTGAATAATATTCAGACAACGGTATAAGCTATAATTTAGACATGCAATTTGAGATAAAAAGTAAAATAGCAGTAGATCATCAAAGTAGGTGTTCAAAATGACCCCCATCTTGCACTAGAAGACACATATTGACTTTTCATCCTACGGCTCCTTTAATCCTCAGAGCAGCAAGAGAAATCAAGATTTTAGTTCTCAAATTTTCAATGAATTGTACCGGTTGCGAAAATGTTTTATTTTTTATTGCACCCCACAGAAAAAAGTCTAATGGTGTTAAATCTGGGGATCTAGCAGGGCACTGAACAGATCGATAACCATTCTCTGCAGTTATGTAGTGGTGCACCGTCATATTGATACCATAACAATGGCAATGCTTTTAAATCAATTTCTTCTAAATAATCTCTAAGATGAGTCCGCAGTAGATCTAGACATCGTTGGCCATTTAATGTTTGTTCAAAAAGTACTGGCCCTAAAACTGTCTAAACCAAATCTATTTTGATTTCTAATTTGTCTGTTTAATTTTGAATTCTCTGTTGCCCAAATGTGATCATTGTTTCTATTAAATATGCAACAGTTTCGTCGGTCCATATAACATGGTTTAAAGTTTTCATTGTTGTTAATCTGCTCATGTAATCATCTGCACCATAATAATCTTCTCTCTATGTCTCGAGGAAGCAATTTTTGTGATACATAAATTCTGATACGTTTATAAGAATATTTTTTCAAAACTCTCCAAACCTTCATGTGGTTGGTATTAATATTGCTACTAGCAATCTACGAGTGGATCTTCAGTAATCTGAAGAATTAATGATCTCAATAATAAAAAAGTTACAAAAACTCAAATTGTAAATATTTTATCGCAGCTATAATATTTCTCTCTTCAGCGTCAGGCACCTGATCTCCATACTTTCTTCTATTTTTATTAAAGGAACTGTAAACTGCAACATTTTTATCTAGTTTATTGAATACTGTTTTATGAGGCTGTCTTTCTTGTAAATACAAATTCTTAACATATCACGTTTTTCTTCATTTCCATAGTACATTTTTGCTGAATTTTTTTTTCTAATAACGCAGCTCTAAACAACACTTCTATTCAGGTTATACACAAAACAATTATGTCTGTAAATGTTTTTTCACAGCCATCTTGATAAACTTCAGAACATTTTATACTTCTTTAATTTTTATTTCCATTTTGAAATTTATTATAGCATATTTCAAAAATGACATGTTTCACTTTTTCAATTTCTAAAAAAAATATTTGTTTATTATTTTTGCAGATTATTGAAGAGCATTTAAATATGCAATTTTGCAATTTAACCGAGGTTGTATCTCTTACCGTTTCTGAGATCCCAGTGGTAAGCCACAAATTTGTTATACTCTGTATACAACAACCATCTATAAGTTCAGATAATGGAAACATTAAGAAATAGATATTTATATATTTAAATGTATAACAGGTATATTTAAAATTCAATTTCCTTCATTAAGATTCTTACTTATTTAATAAAGAAAAAATAAAAATTATTTAATTGAATTAGTGTCAGCCCACTCACATGTATTGAATCACTTTTTCATATAATTTAGTAATTCTTGTGAATTGTTTACCTGTAAACAGGAAAATATAGTTAATCCTTCACAGAAATGTGGCAGCCACAGGAAACAAACGCGGATTATATATATTATATAGCTAGGATAGGAAATTTTATTTCCAAGTAAGTATTTATATTTACTTAAGAGGGTAATAGTTTTTTGGCACTCAAATTGCACTTTGGCCAAAACTATTAAGTGGGAGATTATTCATTAAATTTTGAGGAGGATGGTAAAACAATTTGTTTTTAAAGACCACACATTTAAAAATAAGAATTATGCTTAATATTTCAAAATACTGATTCATCATAATATATATATATATATATATATATATATATATATATATATATATAGACAACATCTAAAATATTGGTATTACCAAACTGCTTTCATATATCGAAATAATCTTGCAGCTCTAGTAATATGATGCAATATACTAATTGAACCAAATAATTACGTTATTGGCACAGATGTATTTTCGTCAAGTTTGCTCACGTTTAGACGGACAACCATGTTTGAATAACTGAACTCTTTCATACCTTTTTACCCATACCATGGTTGTAGCTACTTATGAATATGTGATACTGTTCAATGTTGTTTTATTTTTATGAAATTGCTACATTTTATTCAGGAATGAGCAGTGATCCAATACATATATGACTGGTTAAGCTCATATGCTATGCTGTTCTTAGAAATGCTAACAGCTGGCAAAGTACAAATTTCAAATTTGATGAAATGATAGTAGCATTGTTTGACAATAACAAAATAAGCATGTTTAACATTAGTAGTAAACATGAAGTACCATTAATTTTTTGGACAGTTACATAAAAAAAGTTTGTTTCAAATAAAATGTTATAACCAAAGTTGGGCATTAACCCGTTAATCCGTTAATCGTTAATTAACCAAGTTAAAAAAGTGGTTAACTGATTAACTTTTACGTTAACTTCAAAAAATGTTGACGCTCTTGTTAACTTCCGTTAATTTGAATTTCCGTTTGTCATGATTGCTACGCCATGTGTAATATGAGTGTAACGTACATTATTAACTTGTAATAAATGATTCTGATAACTACTATACATACTATGCTATGGCCCTATGGCTATGCTGTATGACAGCAGCAAGTTCTCAAAAGTCAAGACGCTAATGGAGGCAAAAGTTGAAGACGCTCTGAATAGAGAAAAGGATAATGCGAGTATTAGCGGAAGCAGCAATAAAGAGGATAATGATTTTTTAACACAGAAAGTCTGAAAATTTGTCTAGGGGCGACAAATTTCTAAAAAAAACAAAGCCCAAAATTTAGAAAGATCTTGGCTGGACAGGATCCTACCTTTCTAGGTGAACGAATTTTAATATTTTTTTTTATTAAATATAGTAGTAGTTCAGTAGAACGTCTTCTTTTTCTACGGGAAAAGATACTTTAAGAGCTAAGAGATTATCGTTGTCAGATGACAATTTTTAATTTATGAAAGGCAACATGCACTTAATGGAAAATTGTGTACAATAATATAATACTTCTTATAACATCATACTTATTATCTTAATTTCTTCTTTTTTATTATCTTAATTTTTACCAATAATTATTATATATGCACATACCTACTTGTTTTTGTCTTATTTACTTAGGTATCCCAGCCCAAAAGCAGTATGAGTTTAGTATGGTTAACTTTTAACGTTTAGCTTGCGTTAAATTTTCAAAATTTAAAACTTTAACGATTATCGAAGTTAATTTTTTAACTAACGGAATTAACGATTAACGAAGTTAACTTTTGGATTAACTGTGCCCACCTATGGTTATAACCTACCTAAATATTAAAAACAGACAATATAAATTACTAGATGCATTATAATTAATATATGTAAAGAGAGCTTTCTGAGATGTGTAGAAAAAAAAACATGTGTAATCCTAATAAAATGCATTTTAATACAAAACAATATAAAAATTTATTTAAAAGTTCACATTGAAAGTTCTCTTTGAATATCGTCAACAGTTTTACCTTTAGTTTCAGGAACAATAAAATATACAAAGACTGCACCTAAGCATGATATAGCAGAGAATATGTAAAATGTAACATCATCACCAACAGCATCCTTTACATCAATATAAAATTTAGTAATCAGGAATGCTAAGAACCAATTTAAGGTACCAGCAACTTGATCCAGCTATGCTTTTCAGGTTGTGGAATAAATATTTCAGCTGAAATCATCCATGGGATAGGACCAAATCCAATCGAGAACACAAACTACAAATATGCAAAGTGCTATAACTGGAACAGAACTAAGATGGTTGCAGTATAGACTCGTTGATTATTTTGTGCGTCTTCAAGGTAAAATACAACCCCAGAACAACACTGGATAATGCCATGACAGCATCAGATATTAATTTAATAATTTTCTTCGTCCTAACGTATCAATCAGAAGGGACGAAGTAAATGTAGCCACAAACTTGAAAAACAGCAACGATAATGCAAGCTAGATTTGGATCCCATGAAGCTCCTGATTCTTTGAAGATGTCACTACTATACATTATGATCACGTTGATGCCCGAAAATTGTTGAAAAAGCATCAGGCCTAACGAAATAATAGATAGCCTTTAGATTGTAGATTTCTGTTTTAAAACATGCCTGCAATGATGCAGGAGGGGCGGGTTCACTGTGTTCCTTCACTTGCACTCTATTTCTCTTAGTTCAGAATCCACATCACAGTTTTTACCACGTAACTTTAGGAGGGACTGTTTTGCTTTTTCGAAATTGTTTTTTCGTACAAAATACAAAGGTGTTTCTGGTTGGAAAAAGAACAATATGCTAAAAAGACAAATGCAAAATGCACAGCTAAAAGTATATGTCTTGATATTAAGTAAGCTGCCCATTATGTAAGCATAAAGAATTCCAGCAGTTACCATTAACTGAAAGTAACTTCCTAAACTTCCCGAATATTTTGTCTGCAATTTCATTTGTATAGAGTGGTGCAGCAACACAACAAGCACCAACACCCACTCCTGTAAAAACCCTACCAAAATACAACATAACTACGTTCTTCGCCCATATGATGAGAGACCAACCAATACCAAATGGTATTATGAGAAGTAAAAGTGTAGTTCTTCTCCCAATTAAATCACAGATAAATCCAGTAGGTATGCACATTAGCAAAGCTCCAACAGTTATGAGTGAGCCTATCCAGCCCATTTGACTATCGGATGTGTGAATATGGTTGTAGTTTCCCTTCTCTACATCGTTTAAAATCGGAGAGGTCCACCCTAATGCAGCTCCAGCAGCAAAAGCAGATAATGTAGCTGTAATAAAAAGATAATTCGTAATACTTCAAAGAATTAGAAATTTATTACGAAGAGATGTAGGTAACAGTATTATACACTTAAGTGATGTTAATAGTACTGGATGGTTTTTAATATTTTAATTTTTAGTTTGCAAAGTTTTCATAAAAAATGATCCAAAGGTTAAATATCACACTGCATGTTACATAATTTTTTTAGTAAAAAGTATAGCAGTTTGCTGTTTTCCAATTTTCCAAAAGTGTTACAAATGTAATCTACATTTTTAAGTAAGTAAAGGTTAAGAGAAAAAACCTTTTTTCATTTTCTTTCCGTAGCTATCATCTCAAAAATAAATAATTACAAAAGTAGAAAATACCGGTTGATTTGAATGCTCGGGAGCGGCACCCATTAGGTCACGTGATTCTCTGATGTAAAAGTTTCCATCATATATAACAGCTGGAATTGCACTAGCAGTTACCAGATTGGGCAACTTATCATAAAATATATACTTGGACAATTATTCATGACAAAATTTTTGCAACGGTGACAGGCAATGAAATGGGCGACTTTCTCTTCCTGTTATGTTAACAAAATATACATTGGTCGCTCACTGCAATTTGAGGTTCGGATTTATAATTAGCAACGAAAGCATTGAAGGTAACTTGAGCGATTTTAAATCAATTTCAAAGGTGTTGCTTCATAGTGAGACAAAAGTACTTCAATATCTGTATTTCAAAGCCTAGATTATCAAAACAATTTTCTGCGCACCATGTGAGTCCATTTAAAACATAAGCTTAGTAAAACTGTTACAATATTATCCAGACAGGAAACTCATGCTTACCTCAAAACA
>QCXZ01000127.1:0-18482 GCA_025024175.1 Rhyzopertha dominica | reverse complement strand
GACAGCGATCACGTGATGGCCGGATGAAAGGTATTGCCACCGATAAGCGCGAACTACCTCTAGTTAATCATCATTCGCCTTACTCAAGCGAATATGTTCTGTGATGCTACGTAAGTAAGGTTATGGTGTGAATACGTTTTTTCTTCAACATGAGCGCGAATACGAACGGACATAATATAGGTAAGCAGTTTCGAAATTTGTAATTTTTTAAACTACTAAATGGTCGAATTTTAGATAATGAACCCGGAAGTTACGAAGAAATCGAAATTCCAGTGCCATGGGGTCAGATCAGGGGTAAGTCATCGATTTGCATAATAGAATGAATTTGAATATTCAATAATGGAATTGTTGAGCCAGGCGTCTATCTACGTCAAAATCTTGGCTCATTATTCCTTCAATTGCAATCGCACTTTTATGGGACTATAATGATAAAACTAAAGTGGAAATGCTTGAACGAAATTACATCTATTCAGTTTGGTACAGAAGTACAAACAAAAGCCCTTTGTCTTTGTTTATGAGGTGGAAAGTATGTATAGGACCAACACTTTATTAAAGTGTCTAAATATATTACACGAAACCAATGAAATAAGCAATGAATAATGTAGGAAAAAACCATGTCACAGCTGCTAACGTGAGAAACCTTGTCACTTTTTTCGGGGATAAAGTTCTTCGAGATCAAGCGTTAACGCATCTGAACTTTGAACTTTTTTCACACTTCATTACGTTTCACCATCTACAGAGTGTCGCTAAAGTAACGCATAAAATCCACCACATAAGGATTATATTCATAAAAATTCGAAAAACGCGCTGACATAGAAGTTACGATTTAAAAAGAGATTTATTTTGAGATGAGATACAGCAGTCTGTTTTTTAGTCACAAATTCAACAACAATTAAAATTGCCATTAGACTTGTTTCTGAGATATTCGCGAGAAACTAAAATTTATTTAAAACTATAGCTTTCTAGCTAGATGCTTGTTAAGTTTTTAATTCGTTGTGGCAATGAAAATCAATAAATTTAAATGTTTTAAAAGGATCCGCTCTTTTATTAAATATACTGATTTTTTATTACATTTCATCTGCAGTTCTTAATTTCTGGCAATTACATTTGAAAGAAATGAACAATTTTTTTGTTGCTTTCACTTATTGCAAACTTATGTTATACGCATAATTATGTAATTATTTCTACATTACGACCCAAAAAAGTATAAGATATGGCCATTTATATAACTATATTGCTCTTTTCAGATCTCTCCAAATAAGTCTTCTGTTAATGACTTTGTAAGTACCTAGGCCATGAATTTGAAACTTTAAATCATCCTGTAGGTTATTAAAGTTAAACTATAATTTTTGTATAAGCTTTTTGGTCATAAAACATTTCATCCTATATAAATTCGTTGTAAAGGTTAGATGATGATTTCTAAATTATTCCGAAAAAGACTAAACTAAGACAAATTTGCTTCTATCTGATAGCACTGAGTAAGTTAGCTGATAGTATTTTTTTTTCGCAGTTCGAGTAGCCTTTAGAGGGTTTGTAATAAATTCTTTGAATGAAACATTTAAAAATCTGTTAAACGAATAGATGAATAAGGACTGAAAGGTAACCAGGTTTAGAGCCGCTGTTTAAAAAAAAAATCGAACGCTTATCTCGAAACCCAACCCCTGACAAGTAACTGCAAAAATGATCCTTATTTCTGCGTGAAGAGTCCATTGGCACAATATAGGCAAATTATATTACGGTAGATCTTTCTTGGAGAGCGGCTATTATAGTTTCGCAGAATATTACTTGAAAACGCGTTTCCAACGGCACTACTTCTTCGCTTATCTAAAAATGTGTATCGCATATTTTACAAGCTCGTATTAAGAGGCCTTCGTCTACTGTTTATAACTCGGTATATAAGGGGTGGGAGTAAAAAACTATAAGATTTTTGGTCACAAGTTCAATAACAATTACAACTGCCATTAGACTAGTAGTTTCTGAGCTATTCGCGAAAAACTAAAATTTGTTTAAAAATAGCTTTCTAGCTTTGAATATAGAATATACATAAATATACATAACATATATATATATTCAAACTCGGCACCATTAAGCGAATTCTAAGAAAGCCGATATAACTAAATGACTAAACGATAGAAACCATTTGCTTTAATCCAAATAGTTTAAAAAACAGTTTGAGAAATTATAAAACACCACAAGAAACAATACATAATTTACACATTCGACACGTTACTACATAATCAGGGACACACACTTTTACGTTTAGCGGCTTATCGTCCGGATTTAAACTATAATATGGAGTTAATATGAGCGCCATAGTGACAAAAAATGTTGCCTCAAAAAAAACCAATATATAAGTAGGATCCGACAGAAAATTAGCAAAAAAAAGAATTCAGTCAGATAACTGGCGGAAACGCTGCGACGATGAAAAAAAAACGTGAAGAAAAATATGTGGAACACGAACTATTTTCTGATAATTTTAGCTAAGAAGTGGAACTTCTAGTTATAGACTTAAGAGCTAGTAACAGTTTTGATGACGTTAGTGATTCTGAGTAGCTGACATTACTTTATCTGTAAGTGCTACATTTATAGCTTCTTGTTTTTTATTTAACGTTTATACGTTCATGTCATGTCAACATCTGAGCAAATTTGGTGGAAGGGCTACACAACCCTGTAGGTTGAAGATGACGGTTTTCTAACCTTAATCCGTTTTTTTTAATCGTTAAAATAATTCTTAGATTACGAGGTTTCTCCACATAATATGATCATTTAAATAGGTCGATTTCCGCGCCAAACCATAGTGACGTCACAATGCACGCAATGGATATACGTATCTGTCCTACATATACCATCACGCTTAAAGTCTTAATTGTGAAACGCAACGTAGTTTTCATTTTTGCCTCAACAAATTACTGTGTATGACGTAGTCCCATTTTTCCAGGTAAATGGTGGGGTGAAAAAGACTGCAACCGATTCTGGCACTCCACGGTTGGCAAGACAACTGCGGCACTTTCGACACCTTAGCCCCGCTCTTAGTGGCCGAAGGCTTTTCCCTCTTGTGCATCGACTTTCCCGGACATGGTTTTTCCTCCCCCCACCCGGWGGGCATCCTGTACTACGTCTTTTGGKACTATATGTATTTAGTGAGGCGCATAGTAAAGCATTTCAATTGGAAGCAACTAACGTTGCTGGGTCATTCGCTGGGTGGCGCGGTTGCTTTTCTATATGCTGCAACTTACCCAGACGACGTAGAAAAGTACATATGTCTGGACATAACGAGCCCGGGAGTCAAAGACTTAAAGGAGATGACGAAGATATACGGAGATTGCGTTGATAAGGTGTTGAAATATGAGACGATGAGGAGCGATCAGAATCCTTGTTACACCTACGAGGATATGAAGGATATGATTCTTGACGGGTACAAGGGGTCTATCACGGAAGAAAGTTGTGAGATACTGATGAGGAGAGGCGTTCTTCCGTCTAAAGAAAAGAAAGGACACTACGTGCTGACCAGAGATGCGAGATTGAGGGTTGCTAGCCTGGATATATATCCACGGATCAGGTTAGTATAAATTGACAATATAATCAGGTGCTAAGCTACCAAAAATGGTAGGAATAAAGAACAATTAAAAATTTTTGATTAAAAGCAGAAGTGAAGATCCGCCACAAGAAACTATATTTTTCCAAAGCCAACGTAGATAATATAGTGAAAATATTGTACCGCGTCTTTCTTTTGTGTGCTGAATGATTCGGCTGTGTCAACTAAAAATCCGGAAAGTATTGACCCAAAAGTAACAATTTTTTTAATGCAATAGTATGCAATCTGGCCCATCTAATGCAAAATATGACTAGCAGTTCATCACCATCAATATCATCATCATGTTTAATTTGATGGCTTCAGATATCCTTCCCGTAGCTTACGCAATAAGCTCTTTTGATTTTTAGTTGCATCTCGGCGTGTTTCCCTTAATATTTTCCTTAAATTTTCGATACGATTGTCCGATTTTTCTAACCGCGTTTTCAACGAGACGTTGTTTCTTATTCGTAGGCATTTTCATTGCAATTTTTCAACTTCCATTGATTCGGTTTAGCGTCTTTCCGCACACGTTTTATGATCGATGTCATAGGTAGTAGGTACTTAACGAAAATCTCATATTTTTAGTGTTTTACAGTGTACGCTTTCTAAGCTGTCTGTTTTTATAAAACTCGCCAATGAGTTTTTTGCGTGTTTTCTTTTAGAGTTTTCATGCTGCCACACAATAATAAACAAATCAACAGTGATTATTTTGACACTTGGAGATTAAATAGTAACAGCGGCAGCAACTGTTTTTCATAGGTAACTAACATTGATTTGTTACAAGGAGATAAAAAAGTTACTCCAGATTTTTAGTTGACATAACCTTATATCAGATATCAGAGTTATTTATTGTTGCATAAATTTCCGATGTTCCAAAGTACCAAAACAGTTAAATCTCACCATGTGTTTAGAATTTCAGAATTCTTTTGCTGTTAAAAATACACTACACAGGATCAACAAACTTAAAAATTTCACAATTCCACAAGACTTGATATGAACATTAAAATAATTGGGTCTTGTACTAGAAATATTGAATTCAACTCGGAAATACACGTCATTTTTTAATACTGAATAACTTATGACAAAGCAAATCACGCTGTTTTGTATGTGTGCACGTGTTAGCCATTCTCAGTCAGTGTGAATGAATGAATTAATTCACATGAGTGGCGCCTGTATTTAATGAATAGAAAAGTATAGGTAAATTTATTTCTGTCCTTCATTGTAAATGAAACCAGTATTGTTAGTTTAATAACCTAAATTCCATATGTATGCTAATGTTATTATCCATTTAATGTCTATGCACTGATGTACATATAGTACGGTCTGGTGATCCTGCTCACTTAATTATAATCTTATAGTCCGATACTTAGAATTTGGTGTATAATCAAAATCCAATATAAAAAGTTGGTTGTATTAAAAAACTAGACCTTAAAGGTCTGTATATAACATCAAATACTTCTTGAGTGCTATAATTTTCATTCAAAACCACTATGTAAACTTTGGAATCCTGGCAATTAGGCTTTTTAGAAGTGACGGCTCAGCGCATTCATACAAACAATGCAGCTTCTAACGAGCTGTCATAGTCACTAGAGCCGGGAGATTCGAATCGTTAATCGCTAGATTCGGTTCATTAAAATTGTTCATGAATTATTACTGAGAACGAGTTATCGAGCTGTTAAAAAGGTTTAAAGATAGTTGTGAGTTCCGTAACAGTAGCAGTGTCAACTATAGGCTTTTTTGGGCATATTGACTATAAAATGGGTCTCCGTGGTTCCTATGCGCGCCCCTCGGAAGCCATATTGGATACCGTAATCCAAATAAGCGCAATCAAGTAATGTAGGTCTCTTGTGAATACTACAGAGAGAATTTAGAAAAAACAACCAAACTATTTTATTTATTCGTAGTGTTACCAGATACGTGTTTGCCAACAAATCAATTTCGTTTGTTGCAGACGCTAGAGTTCGCAAACAGGATAACTTGTGAGCATTTGAACATCAAGGCTGAACCTGGACTGAAGTGGGATCATCCGGAACACTATGACACGGTTCTGGACGCAATAGAGAAGAACGCCAAGAGGGTGGTTAGGGTGAAGCTCGATGGGCCACATCATCTACACCTTAACAACCCCGAGAGGGTTGTCGGACATATATTAGAGTTCTTAAAAGGATGAATATAGGCGATAATTTTTTTTACTATCAAATAGGTTGTTGGTTTACTTATTATTTATTTGTACCGTTGTGTAGTATTAAGATGTAAGTAGTATTGCACCAAAGTTCCTCCCAATTTTTGTTGAGGGTCGCTTGTTTAAAGATGAAACACTGTGATAAATATAAATATTTTGTGTTTGAGGTGTCGTGTGTTTATTTCTGTGACTAAAAAATTCCGCTACATGCAATTCTTCAGTGATCATGTTGGTGATACTTTATTGACAAAAATGAAATCTTTTACCTCCTTGAATGTTAAGTATCTAATCTTGATTTGAATAATTTTGGTGTAAGCTCATTTTGAAGTGAGTTTAGTTGCTAGTTATATAATTACTTCTCTTTGGAACTGGCGATTTCTTCACTAAAGTGCCCACAAAACAAGTTTACATCAAAAATTCTCATAACATTAAAAAAATCAAACAACACCTGCAAAGCCAAAGAAAGTTAAAATACTTCTTTTTCTTATATATTCCCTCTAAGTAACACAAACATTGAAAGATACCTTTCCTCACTAAATTAAAGCTAAAAGCTATTTCATTTTTTTTAATTGGCTGCTTTTAGTAGTTTGGAAAAAAGATGTTTCAAGTGTTACACTGAAAAAGTAAAACAAATATTAACTACAGCTTGATTTCAAAGCACCTTTGCATGTAGAGGAAGCAACAGTTAATTTATTTCTTCAGAAATTTGTTCAAGTTTAGGTTTACTGAGAACAGGATATTTGCCCCCATACAGAGTGCAAGCAGTATAAAAATGTAGAAAGGCTTAGGAAGCTTGAAAAAGGCAAACATATGCCAAATAAAGCATAATTTTCCATGCAGAAATGGATGAATTTAAACTAATGATGAAATAGATTGATACATAATTTTAAAAAATCTAAAAGCGCATTTTACATGCACACATACGTGCAGTTCTACAAGCTTTTTCACAAACCGCTACGATAATAAGGCCAAACGCACCTACTAATTTGATTTTCGCCGCATAACTTTTAACCGCTACGCGGTATGATCATAAGTGTAATATATACCATGTCATGAAATGCTAAGGAATCCCGTAGTTTTAATACCCATATGACTTGACTAATTAGAAGTAAATTAGGTATGGTTAAACATGAAATATGTGTGTTTCTACAAGCTTTTCCCCAAACCACTACGAGGGATGAAAGGCCGAATGCAACTAATACAATTTTTTTTGTTGTTAGACAGATTGGTTTGAAACATTGGGAATCAATTATAACCCCCAAAGGCTTAAAGCCCACATTACTCGCAAACTAGAAGTAAATTAAAGAAGGTTAAAACATGTGTTCCATGTTTTTTAAAGCACCTGTAGAAAAAATTTCACTCAAATAAGACACCAATCAACTTCAGCAAAGTATATTTTTCAAAGTACGACTTCACCGATAATAAACAGTTTGAAAGCCATCTCTACGTATCCAAACATCCCAATACAGTGAAAGAACGACGAGAGAACTGAAAAAAGAAAACTGCAGTCCCGCCAGACAAGCAACGAAAACCGTCTTACACGCAGTGCGCTCTCGATAACGCTTCTTCTTTTAAATAAAATGGTACAATGTACACCATGTTTTAATTCTAAAAACGCTGACAATAAAATATCTACAAGGAAAAGAACGGCAGGCTGGAAATACGTGTGTTTTTATGTTTTTTAAACTGGCTGCTGTAACTCTAAAAATATTCCGTGAAACCTTTAAGCCTCCAGCTCGAGCGCCAGGCCAATTTTGTGGCCTCCGCTGTTGAAGTTCTTGCCGTCGATCAGCGCCGACAGCGTCAGGGTGATACCTAAAAAAGCGGGAATGAAAAAAAGAAAAAACAAGTCACTTAAAATGCACATAATTAAAAAAACAAAACAAAATGGCGGGTAATATCAATGTTACAAATAAATCACATAAAAATGGCGGGAAACACAAWATTTAAAAAGTAGTGGGAACTAAAGAAATATTCAAACAAATCTACCTAGAACAATTAGCAAAAAACACAAATACCATAAGAAAACAGTGATAAATAATAATAGTAAATCAAAAATATTGATATGAAAAAAATCCAAGATAAATGAGGTCAAATGTGTAAAAACAGCTGAAAACAGTAGCATAATAAAAAAGCATGAAAACATCAAAATTCAAATCTGCCACTTGCAGCTACTAAAAATACAAGTATGAAAACAAAATTTTTCCATTTTTAACATACCATCACGCAGACGTTGCTGATATCCCAGACCAATCTGACTAGCGTTGTTTACTTTAGCCCTGATGGCGGCATCTCTGTCCAAATCGTATTTCGCGCCGATTCCAAACCTCGTGTTGTTACTGCCAGCGGACCAGGCCAGTTGAATGCCTGTCTCGAGACGAGGCGACACCTTCTGGTAGATGGAGCCACCGAACTCTTGCCCATCGTCACTGTGATCACTAGGTCATTAAACGAAACGGGTATATACAAAGGTTGTTCTATGAGCTAATAAGATATGCCCTTTGCGGAATTCTAATAAGGTTCAAAGTTGAACAGATTTCAAAATTAAAACTGTTTTCTTGTTATGCAAGACAATTCAAACATAAGTAATAACAATTAAGAGCTAAAAATTGACAGAGGTTACTTAAGAAATATTTCGTTAGGTTAAAAAAGAATGAATTGATGGTAGGTGTATTAATGTATTATAAATATCGGTTTGAAATTCAGTTGCAAATGGGGTTTGTTCTTAAAGGTTCAATTAAAACCATTAAAAAATGTTTACAGGCATATACTTTGACTTTAAAAGACGTCAGATATCAAGGCATAACTAAATGTATACCTAAAATTACCTAAATTGTTTAAAACAGACATTTATAAAAGTTTTATTTTAATTTAAAAAAGAAAGTGTTAATGCCGTGACTGTATACACCAACTGAAAATAGAAGCAAGAAATGGGGAAAGGTTTGCAGTTTTTTAAGCTTCCTGACTACTAAAACGACATGATTATTAAAAAAAATAAGAGTTATCTGTTTTTATTCTGAATTTAATCTAAACAGCCATGGAAAAAATGAAATAATAATTTTGCAAAACAAGTCTTCCACTCTTACATAACTTCAGGTGCAGACTTTGTTTTTAACTATTTAACATATTAAAAAATCTAAAACCAAAAGATCGGGAAAATCGAGCAGACCATGGAAATGGTCCGTTTCTGTTGAAACCAATGAAATACAGTGTGAGTCTCTAAATTCAGTTTATCCAAGATACCTTGAATTCATTCTGGAAGTAACTCAGGTAATGTAAAACAGTTAAAATCCCACAAAATGTAACACAATATAGTGCTTTTCCAAGTGTAAATAATTCATTTCAAAAAACCACTTTTCTAACTAAACATCAAAGTATACCTGATGATGGTTTGACATTTAATTCATTTGTTTTCATTTATCTGGGGCTATCTGCATTAAAATCGAAATAAAACAAAATAATAATCATATTAACTCTTTATCGTTCGGAAGCTAAAAAAATGGTCAATTCTGATGACAGCTTTACTTGTAAAATTAGATGATGTTATCTGATGCTGTAAACCACCCTGAAGTAGTAATAAATAGTTGAAAATGAGTAAATGTAAAAAAGTAGCGTAAAGAATGTGCCTGACAACATAGAATATAATGAGATGGTCTCTCACAGCAAATCAGTGTGTTATTTACTTAAACTTACACAAGTCACTAACCAGACAGATGGAAGTTAAAGAACTTGTATGAAGAAAAAAAATGCACCAAATTTTGATACCAATATGTAACAATATCCAAAATTGGCGTAAAAATCCAGTGATTAAAGTGTTTTCTGCACTTACACATTCGTGTGGAGAATGAAATCTCCAGTGGAGAAACCAAGAGCGAAGTTATTCTTCGTCAGTTTCGATTTCTGGGAGTCGAACGCTGCCTGGACACCGGCCAACCAACCCTGGTAGCCCACAACGGCGGAAGCAGTTATCAACGGGCCGGCCAGGTCCAGATCTACGTCGCAGTTGAGCGCGACCTTGTCATTTTGGAATGCCGACTTTACCCTACCTGATTTGCTCCTGCAAAAACCCGATTAATAACCAAACAAAGCTTAAAGTGTCGTTTTACCCCGTATTCGGTGAGAATGTGACATCACCGGACAATTTTAGACCCTTCAAAAGCTGATCTTGCACGGAAATCTCAGTGGCCAAGGTGTTGTCCGTGTTCCACCTCTCCGCGAATGTCAGCCCGTATTCCTTCACTTTATATTTGGTCTCCAACGATCCAAACACTTTACCGGACTCTTGGTTTGACGTTCCTCCAGTGTTGAACTCAACTCCGGAGTCAGTTTTCGTTTTACAGTCCAACTTGATGAGACCGAAGTGGTAACCCTTGTTGAAGACATCCCTGGCGTTCTTTCCAAGGTCTGAATACGGTGGGGGGGCCATTATCTGCAATGGATTGAAGTTTTACAAAAATCCGGTTCGCAACCAATTACTGTCACCTCAAAATCACCAAACAACCACATTGTTACTGTTAAATTCGATACAACCGGTCAGAACTAGAGCAAATTGAGAGATTTAAAGTTGACGTTTGAGAATTTCAAACAAGCTGCTTGCCAAATGACAGCAGAAGTTCACGATTGGTCGATCGCGAGTTGCGACATTGCCGGATCTAGGTGAATTTCTTATCAATGAACAAAATGACGATTTAAATAAGACCACTATATGCAATTCAAATTGAGTGTAGAAAGCGTACAAATAAAGCGAAAAATAAAAGGTGTGCAAGTTAGTAAGCGGTGTTAAACTGAAAAATGAAATCCTTGGAATTGTGGCGACGTAATCCAGCAGTTTTCGCGCGAAATTTCACAGTTTAAACCTTAATCTGTTATAATTCAAGGTGCTATTGAAGTTATCTAACATTTAATGCTTATGTACAGTACAGTAAGCTTTTATGTTGACTGACATTACCTTTGAAGGTTTAGTCTCAGCCTGTCCTTGTTGCTTTTCCTCAGACATTCTTAAAAAAAGAATAAATCATCTCATCAACGTGCAAATGACAACTTCCTGTTTTAACAGGACGTCTACCTGCGTAATTTTAGATACAAAAGGACCTTTTTTTTCATCCGACTTGACAACAAGGCGTGTCTGTAGTCAGGCGGTATCATAAGACCAGTGTTGCCATCCATACCATAATTATGGTATATATACCATAATGGTATGACAAATACCATATACCATAATAAACTATTATGGTATCCACATTTTACCATAATTTGCACAGAGTCAATTTCAGTTTTTTTTTCTATAACACAAGAATTACATCACGGCAAGCTTAATTTTCTACATCGCGTACTAGCCTCGTCACAGGGTTTCATTTCCTAGCCTCTCTCTCTTTAGAGCGAACTTTGTACTTGGTTTATTCAAAAGTTACTTAAAATTTTGGGATTTTTTGTACAGCGATGGGTATGTAGGCACAACTTGTACTGTAATAAGCTACTAAACTAACACCTAAAAATTCTGCACAACTCTATTTAAAGAAAATGGCGGCGACTAGTTTTTCTTGTTTTTCACTAAGAAGGAGTAAAAATTACGCATACATGGCAATGACACAAATTGAAGAAGACAAAATTCGGCATTCAACTGTGAAGCAATATTTATTATACGAGGTAAGGTTAAAAAATATTTACAAAAATGAACTTTAAATACAAAATATGATAATCTGCAAAAAATTTTTCTGAACGCTCACCACGTTATCTTTAAAGAGTTTAAAAAGACCTACAATTTGACATATAACTTAAGGTTGTACGTAAAAGAATAAAGAARATACGAGCCTGAGAAGTTTGAAGTGGCGGACCCTGTATATGTCGTTGATCGTCAACCAACGATAATGCATATACCATAATTTGTGCCAAAATACCATAATATTTTGAAGTTGATACCATAATTTATGAAGCCAGGCCTGGCAACACTGCATAAGACCACCTCTACGTGAAAAATGGCCGGCATTTTAACACTAAAACGAGAGAATGGCCAATAAAACGGATTATTTACTAGAAAACACGTTTGTAGATTGATTTGCAAACCAGCACCGATAAATCGAACCCTTTGCTGTAGGCGATGACTAAGGCAATGAATAATAATAGTAACGATCGATCTGATATATCATTACATAACTGTTCTTCAATACCGGCAAACATTGCGGAAAACAAGTGAAACTCAACTTTCCCAGCAACAACTGTATTTTAATCGAGTTAGCGTAGAAATTAACGGAACTTGGGAGAAACCATGCGGCAAATCAATGGTAAAACCACACCAACAAAATTCATTAAAAAATTTCGAATTCACCAAACTCACCTTATTGTATTCGACACAAACAACTAACGAGAATCAGAAAAATGCACGATAACACTTATCAAAAAGCTTTGGGCCCCCTCGATTGAAAAACGTGCTGCTTTGCAAGTTCACCTCGCTGAACTCTGGTGTTAGACAAGGATGGTACCGTACAAAGTGCTCTTTTGCACGCGGTGTTGTCAACGCTGACGATACAATTGCCAAACTGTGACGTAGTAGCCCTAAACAGGTGAAAACTTAAAAATAGCGTACCGATGGGATAAAACTATACAGACATTTTGAAAATTCACCCATACTCACCAGTCTTCCTCCCGTTTCAAATCCAGGCCCAAAGCAGGGTCTGAGGGGTTTCTTGGACTCCCTAGGGTCAAGGCCATACCTTTCGCAATAATCCAATCTACGTATTTCTGTTTTCGGGCGCGATCCTTTGGTTCCAGCTTTCAGATCACGGTCACAGTCACTCATGGTTCACACAAAAAAAAACGCTGAAGATTTAAATGGATGATCGAAACGCAAAATTAATGTGTTCGTTACATGGGTAATTCATAAGACATCCACAAGTTTGGACGGAAATTTCTTGTATTTTACCAGCAAACTTTGAGTTTTCTATTTGACTGCGTCAAATATCAATGGCATGCCGCGATGGTGTATACATTTATCGAAGAAGGAACCATTTCGTCAAAATATGAGAATGAATGAAGTTTCGTAACTTGTATGCGAGGGATATGTAATTGTAAATCATTCATGTGAAGCTCTCTTGGTAATATTCCAAMTAAGCAGTAAAATTCGTCTTAAAGATGTTAAGTTTGGCAACGTCAGATTTCACCGACGTTTATGAATACGTCACAGAAAGCAAATTTGAAGTTGACAGTTGATATCAGACAACGCGGGAACACTCGCAAAATCAGCAAATTTCACAATAACATGAGCTTGTAAACAAAAAACTCAATGTCTGGGAGTAAAACGATTTATTGGACGTAGTAAACCCAAAATTAAAAGGTAATGCATTCATTTTTTAATGACCGTAATTACATTGCTGATAATTTAGACGCTGATCTCGAAGATCGAAAGTTAAGTAGCAGAAAGAGTCAATGGTGAAGAGAAGCCCGGCAAAATCGCAAAACACGAAGAATGGTAGTGGCAAGGTATGTTTTCTTAACAGTTATCTATCTCCACGTGTTCATTTGTATGTCTTCTTGGTTGGCCCCGAGCTAGGTTTCTCTGCTACTGCTACTGTAATATCTCAGTGTGTTTCTTAGGCTTTTCCAGGCTATTTTCTGCCACTGGTTTCACGTTTCATACTTGGGTCACAGGTCTTATTCATTAAAACGAAACTGTCAACGTGGTAGGTGTGTTAGATAGTATTTACGTATATAATCGTGATTTTTAATACAACTGCAGTTGTTTTGTATTGTCTTCGATTGACTTAGTCTTCTTCCACACAATCCTTCAAACTCGTTCTTAGTCTTCCTATATTTCTTCTTTCTGATGGATTCCACACCATCACAACTGTTTCGAATCAACTGTGTGAACAAGTATCGATATCTAAATTCATTCTTTGTCTAATTTCTGTATTTTGAATTCTGTTCTACATTTCCATAAGCATTAGAACTAGACCTCTGCCCCATGTAGCATTGCTTTCTACTGTTTGTTTACTCAAAAAAATTGAATTTAGTTGTCTAATCGCTAATTTTCATTGATTTATTGTTTTTAATTGTGGTTTTGCTAGATCCATTACTAGTAGCTTTGACACCTAAATATTTACACAAATTCATTCCTTTTACAACACCTTTAGAAATCACCAATTATGCTACATACTGTTTTGCCTGTTTTTATTGTCATATATCTGGATTGATCGCTCTAGATTATASAATCCCGTTGCCTTTGCACCCAGTTTTTTCGTTCATTTGCCCATAAACATCTGGCTTTCTTCTGTTTTTGGACTAACAAAGGTTTAACTTTTGCCTAAAGTACAATCAATAAAAGAGATGACTGATTGATTTATTTTCGAAGAACATGTTATTTTTGAAATTCTACTAGGTTTCACTTTAGTTTTTCATGCTGTATTCTGAGAAATTTTCAAATTTTTGGTGATGTTACATCCTTATGGGCACAAATTATGGATTTTCTGAGATCTTCAGAAAAGTGCTTTTCCAAGAACCATTTTCATGAAAACTTTACGTCTGATAGATAGGCTGACAAAGTGATACCAATGTAGCTTTGTTTTGTTTTGTTTAAACGCAAACGTGATTTTAGGCTAAACACAGCCTATTAAACTGCAATTATTCAGTGCTGTTGTTAATTTGTTGCTAATACTCTGAAGTATCATATATAATTAACCAAAACTTTTTAGTCTGTTTCTTTAAAATAAAATATTTGTCTTAAGTACAGTCTCATATTTTACTTTACGCTTGGGCCAATTATTAGTGCAATATCGAACGATATCTCCTTAGAGGGTGACGTTAGAAAAAACCTGTATGTGAAGTTTTTGATGCTACAAGGAGTATAACCTAAAAATATAGAGGGTGCTTCATAAATCACCAAGTAATTAGCTTTCATTTTTATTAAACATGTCATATACCTATCTATAATAGTTATCAAGGTTTACTTAACTTTTTAAAATTGTGCTTGGTTAGATATGAAAATAACTGAATAAAAAAATGTACAAACTGCATATGCAAATTGCGATTTAAGTTTGCTATAGGTAGTGCTTAATAAAATGTGTGTAAAATTCTTTAGACAATCCAGAAATATAATGAAATATAGGGTGTTCCGTTTAAAATATAGCTGTGGCACATACCCCATTGATGGAACACCCTGTATACACAAAAACATTTTTATGTTATGGAGCTTCAAGCAACTTCTATTAGTTTTTTTCCCAGCATTACCCTGTAAGGAGATTAGTCCAATATTGCACTAAATGGACATCCTAGATGTATGAAATCTTCAACTAGTTCACGCTCTTTTCTCTAAAAACTCAGAGGTATCCATTGGTCGCCTTTTACGACCGGTAGGATTGACCTGGGTCTATTCTAACCCCGAACCCCAAGGGGGATTATTATTAATATTAATGATTCTTATCTAGCACCAAGTAATGTTCTTTCTCTCCTTATGTTCCCTAGGCCAAAGAACAACCACCAAATTACTCTATGCCTTTTTACTGCACTGCGGAAATACAGAATCTCCCTCCGGAAGACCGTTCTTTGTGGATATACGTGATACATAAGATAATGAATAAAGAGCCTTATCAGGTGGTTGAAGAGGTGTCAGCCTCTCAAGGCACTAAACGGAAATTGTTAAGAAATGAAAAAAGTACTCGTAAAGATGCTTTGGAAGATTGTGATGATGTTATTCCCCCTTCACCGCCTGAACAGGGGGCAAAACGTAAATTATTCTCAAGTGAAGGAAATACATCGAGAGAATCCAAAGTTTCAGCACCTCAAGATAACGACGACGAAATCGATTGGTTACCCGCTTCACATGAATCTGGGGCAAAACGTAAACTGTCGACGAATGAAAAAAGTACACCTAACAAAGTATCTAGGTTGAGCACTGGTCGTAAAACGTATTTAAAGTCTCGCTTTGAACGGAGCCTAGATAAAATGAAAGAAGACATTGAGAAGAAAGAGGTGGAACAATCGAAGGTTGATAAGTTTTTCAAAAACCTCCCAGAACCTGATGACGATGATATCAATTTGGACTGTGATTTTACGCCAAAGGAGAAGCCCTTTGCCAGTAATAAGCGCTTGAAGACAGACACTAAAGTCAGTAACAAAATGAAAAAAACAGGTGAAGATTCGGTAGTCAACAGGTTTTTCAATAAAATTCGAGACGAGGACAACTCGGACTTTCAGCATTTGAAGAGAGACTTTAACGACATGGACAGTCGACCAAGCAGTAGCAAACAAAAAGAGGTTTTAGAAGATGTGGTTGACTGTCCTATTTGCGGATTGCAGTTTCCACCTAGCGAGATAGAGGTATTTTTTGTCTTTTGTTACTTGTTTTGTGCTTAGTGAATAATTTTCAGCAACATGCAGCCACTTGTGGCGAGATACCAGAAGATGATGCACAAGACTTTCAACTGACTTGTGACAGATGCCATACAAGGTTTGACTTGTGTACTGACTATACAGCACATTTACGCACATGCATCTAGCCCGGTGTCTATACTTTCAACAAAATGCAATACATTCTTAATAGAGTATTATATTTCACTGCAGTTGTTACCTTATTTAAGTTTTCAGATATGAATAAATGTTTTTGCAGAGTTAATCAAGTTTTTTCTTAGCAAAGTTCTAGGTCAATTTTATGAAATAGTTACATTATTCATTAGTATTTAAGCCAGTCTTGGGACAATACCAAACAGAATTTCATTTCCACAGATTATCATCTAAACAGTCACAATTTTTTCTCAAAATCTTTACACTCATCTCAAAGTCTTATTTTTTCTCTTAAGATCTTGGCGTTTTTGACGACATTTTAACTCATCTCAAGGTTTTGTTTATCAAAATCTTGACTGCTGAAGATTGTAACTATTCTCAAAATCTTGTCTTTTTCTCCAGATCTTCACTTTTGTCGAGATTTTGAGTTTTCTCAAGATGTAGACTTTTCTTGAGCTCTTGATGTTTCTTTTGAGATTTCAAGACACGAGTCAACATCTTGAGAAAAAAGTTGAAGTCTCAAGCAGTTAAGATTTTGAGAAAAGTGAGGTCAAGAAAAAAGAAAATAATCAAGCTATTGAGGTAAAAGTCAAGATCTTGAGATAAAAATTAACATCTCGAGAAAAAGTTTAGGATCTTGACAAAATACAAGATTGAAGAAAAATTTTATATCTCGAGAAAAGATCTTGAAAATGAAAGTTTGTGTTTCACCAAGCAATAATTGAGTCACAATGGCCGCTAATCCGCCATGCACAATCGCAGTGTTTTTTGTATTGAATAATTAATGCAAAAAAATGAATAAAACGCGAAACTTGTATAAATAAAAAACAAAGCTCTATACATGCGAACATTAATAATGACTACAGGCCCCAAACATCGCGTCTATTACAGTTCCTTATCATGAATGACAGATCACAGTAATTAAAAGTTACCGATAAAGAAATAGGTATGCAGGTTATTAAACGTCAAGTTCAATATTTTGTCAACAATAATTCAATGTAAATATACCATTGGAATGTCAGTGTTAAAAAAGTCGCCCCGGATGTCTATTCTATTATCATCAATAAAAGAAATGTTTTAGGCTATAACATAATTTATTTATTTACAGAAATGTTTCATTACATACAGTGCAAAACGTACAAAACGCTCCGTTGCATATCACATCAGTTCAAAACGACTTGTGTACAAACAACTGTCCGCTAAATCTTAGCACCATCATCTTCGTATGTTATACGCTGCTCACAATATAAGGAACTGAAAAACAAACGACTTAGGCCAAAATTTGATTAAACGATATGTAATTTACTTATTCGAATGACTCCCACTATAACTCCAAACAGGACGAAGTTGTTGACGACGTCCTGTCGGATTTTCTTTTTGATTTCTTCCGGGACGCTTTGTGAAGACGATCCTTGTATTCACGTATGATGTGCTCCGTGTTAACTTTTTCGACGTTCTTTACCAACAAACGCCCTTCTGCACTTGACACGTTTAATTTTTAGGTTAGAGACGGCGTTGCCAAGGTCAATGACATCTGAAAATCGTTTCGGCGTTGCCAAACAAAAATTTATTTAATTAAAACACCGGAAAAGCAACAATTACTTTAACGGTAGGAAATTCGTAACAGATGTATCGTAGGTTTTGTTCTGCTTTTTACGTATCAGGAAGTTATAATTTACAAAAAACTCGTTATTAAAATGTACATCTGACATGTATTTGATTATAGTTTAAAATAACTTAGTTAATACTCTATGTTTTAATTCTATATTATTAAAACGTTAAAATTGTCTAGTGTATTATGCGTTCATAAAGTTATACTAAAACTAAATAAGAAATCTACTATCACGAAGCTGGCAACACTGCACAATTGCTTATTGTAGGTATGTAGGTTTAGGTTGATGGTTGCAGGTTGCAGTTTTTTCCATGCTTGTAGTTTGTAAACAACCTGTAAATAATCTGTATTCTGAGGTTGTTTTTGTAAATAAGGACAACTTTAGATTATTCATCTCTGTTGGTTATGAAACTTAAAAGTAGCGATTTTTCATGATATGAGGAATTGCTCAAATTATCCAGATAACGTTACTTACTCTCAACAAATATTATGTTGTTTCTTTACTTAGGGCTGTGGGTGAAATAATGTAACAATGTCTGTTTGTCAAGTGAGAAGTTGTTCGAATAATTCTAGAAAGAAAGTAGGTGACCCTGCTGTCCAGTATTTTAAATTTCCACGAAATG
>QCXZ01000126.1:0-19899 GCA_025024175.1 Rhyzopertha dominica | reverse complement strand
AAAAATGCAATGTTATATCTCCAGGCATGACCGACTGTTCCAATAAATACAATAAAGGTAAAAATCCAAGAGCGAAACAAGAATAAATTTTTGTACCCTTAATACACAAATTCGTCAGCAACATAATGGTTTAAATAGCTTAGAAACAAGATTGCGCCTTGCTTCACGTTTTTATCAGATAGCTTTCAGGATCAGCTTGTTTCCAAGCTACTTAACTGATTCCAAATGTTTCACAATGAGTGCAGCTTTGAAAGCATTTAAGTTAAACATAATAAGCTCTTTGACTTTGAATACTTCCTTTAAAAAATAAATGAGGCGAATGTTACGAATGTCATTATGGATTATTAATTTATGTACTATACAGAACCTTAAAAAATACACAGCTACATTTGAGGGGTCTAGCTTCGAACTGTACAATCTCCATTTTTCTACGAAGATCATGTCGCTACAGACATATTTTGTAGCGCTGAATCAAAAAGCATATCTATTTCTGTTAAAAACAGTCAATCTCCAGTTTATTTCTAGACTATAAAATTACATTGTGGTTCAGGTGTACAATTTTCAATAGGTTTTCTGCGTATTTTTTTTTAAATGGTAAACACAACTAGCGAACAAATTTTTTTCAATACTGTATTTTTATTGTGTTATCTACTGTACAAAACAGTGCTTTAGTAAGTGGAAATTTCTCCGTTGCAAAGTAAAAAGACCAAAAAGGGAAGCTAAATCCTGAAATAAAACTAAACAAAAGAACTTAGATAAGTATAAAAGATTCTTCGTTTTCGTGTACTGCATTTCAACGCACTCCGCTAACAATGTCTGAAGTACAAAAATTACACGGCAGTGTTATGAAGTCAAAGCCAAAGCAAAGAACAATAATACCATATGGCAGTTCTTTGAATATCTTATTTGCAAATAATTGCGATATCCCAGATAACAACTGCCGCTATAAGGGCATGTGTTATTACAATCGCACCTTCTAATCGCATTGTGTATTTATATTTAATATTTCAAAATTTATTAGCGCGGTGTCCACGCCTATGCGCGGATAAACACGACAGGAATGCTCATGCTCTCACCATACGCAATAATTACACGAGCGGATTTCTTATGGAATTCTCTATTGCCTATTATTAAGCGGTCACGACAGTAATCCGGGGTGTATGTCATGGATAATGATCCTTAATATTTTTCTTCCAGCAGGTCCAAGATCGTTTCCCGAGAAGCGAAGCCGTTCGGAGTAAACAATTTAGTGTAACACGGACATTAAGGACAATTATAGACGTACACGGAGCTTACACGCAACTTTAGAGGTAATAAACTGTTTCAGTGCTTGTCAAACTAGGGGTTCTTAACGCAACAACACGATATGTTAATGTTTATTTGTGTATTAGTTTAAAAAAGAGCTATGGTGATGTTTTGATCACGTAATGAATATAGTGCAAGTGTATAATAGACACTAAAACGCCACTATTCACTTACAGTCAAGTACTCTTGACACATCTTCAACTTGAAACCAAGCGAAAAGAAAATACCTCATATTTTGTATGCAGCTACTGCATTAATTCGGCTATCAAAGTGATATGTTTTTAAAGTGTAATATAAGGTCTAAAAACGTTGGTTGTGTCGATACACCCGTAATTTTAACGTGCATCGGTGCACTTTAGAAAAACTAGTTACTTTTTGAATAATTCTGCCAGTTGCGTTCTTTATATGAAAGGCAACGACATGTGATTCTTCGGAATCTTTCTCACAAATAATAAGTTTTGCCTAAAGGCACCGCTGCGTTTCTCAAATATGCACGTGAGAATTATATATGTACATTCAATGCCTTCTTTGTTACCAAAGTACCTGTGGTACATACAGAGGCTCTACTTCCTATCGCTAAATTATGTTAACCCATAGTATCCTCACTTGGCACCGCTACATGGCATTCGCCTGCAGAGAAATTTACTGAAAGTACCCCAAAAAACAAGACGTACTCCACGTAAAAAACTATTCTAATGTTTAGTTGCTAGATTGCATTATGATTAAAAAATAATTTATATTTCATGTGGTTTGGGCTAGATCCATAGTTTACTTAATCCTATTGTTTGAAAGCTGATAGTACTTAGGTTTCGTCATATTAAAACAACTTAAAACAGGTATGTAAGCCTTTTCAGAAAAAAGATACTTTAGTATTTTCCTTCTATCGTCGAGATCATTCATTTTAGGTATAAAAGATACCTTTCTTATAAAATGCAAAAAAACAAAGACGGATTATGTGCAGGTACATATTGATCATCGCTGGGCCAAAATCTCTCCAACGAGCCATCAACGAGCCCGATCCGGTGATTATTTCAGAGATATTTAGAAAAAAATTAGCAAGCTATGAGTGTGACAGACATCAGATGGAAGAAGTGTGGATAAATCGCCTTTTCTTCATACATGAAGTGGAAAATGCACTAAAAACACTTTGCAATCATTAGTTTATTATACACCAACTTGATCTACTTTTCGTTTGATATAAAATTATTATATACCTATACTACTATCTGGATGCTATCCTAAAAGGGTGATGCTGGCAATAAATAATTATAGTTAACTTATCTCAGTCCGAACTAAGGCAAGAATTGCAAGCCGGACAATATAATCTAACAGCACCGCTTATCCAGGATGTTACTTTATTCAGAAAAGGCAATTGCAAGTCTTGTCCAACAAACACGGACAAAGAATTTTATGCGTTTGCTCTAAATGCTGCCGGATGTTGTGACAGTATATTCAATTAAGGCAGTAATGGATTTTTGCTTTACTATCGGAGACTTGGTGTACTGAGTTGTTTTTGCAGTCGTTTACGAAACCTTCGGAGACTTTCAAAATTAACGCAGGAAATGTGAAACACTTCCCTTACACTCCTTGCTAACGGCACGGTTTTAATACAAAGGAAACCGTAAACGTGCAAGGAAAACGAGTCTGTTCTTTTATTCTACCTTTTTGGATATTAAATCGGTTTGGTATAAAATTCCTTAACAATCGTTTTACTAAACTCAATGCATATTTATCCAGTAAGAAGATATAAATAAATATTTAGTCTGTTTTCAAAAATGGAATATAGGTAATTGATTAGGTGTAATATATTATAATAAAACCAATAAACCTTGGATGAAAAATATATAATTACAACTGTAACATAGAATAATGCACCTACATAATATTGCATATACCTTAATTACAGTAATTAATTTATTTACTTTTAACTGCAGTTATTGGGGGTGATATTTGGGTCCAGTGTTACACTAATAACTGTACACTCTCACTATAATGCAGTTTTATTCATGTTCTAGCTAACTTTAAAATGATGCAATTGCATTATGAAGGACGTACGTAAAGAAGGCGATTTTCTAAATTTATTTAGAATGAGTAGTTGCTTACTCTAGAATTACACATTGAATGAAGATGGTTAGTCTTCACAACCAAACCTCCCCTCAAACTATAAATCCGGAAATGTATGCAAGAACTAGTATATTACTATTTTAACCTTAATACTACTGTTGTATAAAGTTTCATATTTTAATGTCATGCATTTGTATGTGGAAAACTACTCGTAGAAAAATTTTAATTTTACTACTTAAGGATTCTTGACAAACACCTAGTTAACGAAAATTTTCAAGCAGGTGGCACTAGATATAAATTTCTGCATTTTTTTTGCGAAATGTTTGATTCTGGCGTATATAAATGTCGCCAAAAGAAAATAATTTTAAAAAGTTAAGGCTGATTTTATATTTCGAAATCTATGACAAACTCGTTTTTTTCTCAAATACAACTACTTATTTTTAGCATTGTCATCTTAAAGTCTTTAAAAAACTGGTCAGTTCAGGTCAGTTCTTGCTGCAAAATAGTTATTATATTATAAAAGAACAAACAATTTTATTCGCCAGGGAGCAAATAAAGTCAATGTACTGGCCTTATAGACACATTCTAAAGAAAAATAGTAAGTTTCGTTACAAATTTCAACCAGTCTAACACTCAAAACAAACAATTTTTCAACACAGGATTGGATTTTAACAACTTTCTGCTTAACCATGCAAGAAGAGGGGAATGTTCTGTCAAGAAGGATCTGTTCAATAGGCATAACAGCCACATAACGATTAGAACAACCATCGGCAATATATAATATATCATAAGTAGCAAAATATTTAATAGGTTGCAAAAGCCAAATTCTTTAACATTTTCAGACAATAGCAACTCCGATATATTAATTAACACAATCGCCCAAGTGAACAAAACGTCAAAAACATTTTTGTGTTGCCAAAAGACGGTGCACCTCTTCACAGCAGTACAGTATAACATTGAAAACCTGTATAGAAGTTTAGCTGACAGATGGTTAGGAAATAAATATTTACCATGCTTGTATTCCGCTTCTCTGTTTTATGTAGACCTCCAACATGTTTCTGCAATATATAGCATACGGAGATATTCAACTATGTCAAAGTGAAATAAACAGATTCTAGTCCGAAGCGAATTTATTTCACATGCATCAAGAAATCAATGAATTTTCTGCTATGCAGAGGTATACATAAAAAAAATTACGCGCACTTCAGTGTCATTAAATCGCACAACAAAAATTGTAAAAAAATAAAATATCGAGATATCGAACACTACAAAGAACATTATCGGAAAATTGTCATAGTGTGGGGAAGAATATAGTAGAAAACGAAAAGCAGTTTCTAGAAAGTTCTCAATACCTGTCTGATGCTAGATAATAGAAATTGATACTACTATTTGAAGAATAAAACCTTTAAAAATGCAACATCACCATCAAAAATGACATTTGTTGCAAAATAATGCACAACCTCTGTTATTCAACAAACCACTATTCATGTTCGGGTCTGGACAAATCGACCAAATACTCCAGCAAGTGTTAACTACCTAATTTTGAAAAAAAAGTCCTCATTTCAGTATGAGTAAATTTCGAGGATCTGATGCATTTTTCAGAGATAACGAATTAAAAATAAAAATATAATAACATAAAAATTAAATTATAATTTTCAGTACATACACGCAGTCGTAGAATATAATACGGATTTCAGATCAGCAGGCATCCAATAAATATCAAAACATCCACAAAGAAAGCAAACAATTTTTAAAGAAACTTTTGAAATGTGTTGTGTCCAAAGTATAAAATGACGCTTCCAAAAACAACACGAAAGTAAACATTGACTTTGGATCTTCAGTTTTGATAATCGTTACCAGGCAAGAGTTATAACTTCTATACATATTATACACCAGGGCAAGTGCGAACTGTTAAAATATGGGCGTTGCTGTCGGTATTTGCATACAATGCCAACTTATTACTAATCTACAGCCGCATGGAGTTTTATTTCCAGCACAATCTTATATGTAATAAAGCGAAATGAATGGGCGGAATTCTATTTATGCGGTTGCCATCTGAAAAACGCTGAAAGAATTACACCAATTTACCTACACGTAATCGCAAGATGTAGAAGAGGACGCCTTTCAAAAGCATTATTATAACGTATAAACATGATGAATAAATACCGGCTATAAACAAAACTGCAAATAAGGCAAAGTTGGAAATGCTCTTACAAGGCCACTGAATGAATTTGGGTTTTCGACAAATAGAACGTGAGAAGCTGTAGACAACATATCCTAACCTACAGATATTTATTACGGCTTTTAACCTGTTTTATTCAACAGGAAGTATTATAATTACCTACTATTAATTATTACTGAAATAACCTCGATAAGGTAAGACAAAATTTAGCATTTCAACACAGTACTTTAAAAAGAGAAAAGTGTTTTGCTAGACCTCCAAGAAAGTTACTTAGCATAAAAAGGAAACTATATTGACATTTTACAAGCTGCTACGTAAGTATCGTATACCAATTCTCTTATTTTGCAAAATTCGTATTTGGCACAGCAAAGGTGCATTAGCAACAAACTGCAACAGTGTGCATTATTCACACATTTAATCTATCCTGTAATTTTTTATAAGTAGAAGGATTCCACTCGACGTTTTCCTAATAAATGGAGACACGACAGTAAAAATGCATGTCTATGCTATGCTGTCAGCACCGCAACCAACTACAGATTGATCTGTTTCGCTGTCATTACAGCTCATCAGTGTAGTTCAAGTCTAATGCAGAGAGCATGACATAGAACTGGTTTTGCCTGTATAAAATAAAAAAATGACAATGCCATATGTCAGCAATGAACTGTTCTTAAAGAGAGTGTAAACCAGTTCTATGCCATGCTGTCTGCATTAAACCTGAACTGCACTGATGAGCTGTAATGACAGCAAAATAGATCTATCTGTAGTTGGCTGCGGTGCAGACAGCATAGCATACACATGGATTTTTATGTACATCGGCTCTTGCCTCTCATCAAAAAGTGCCGTGAGGGCCTG
The DNA here is from genome assembly GCA_025024175.1 of Rhyzopertha dominica. NCBI lineage: Eukaryota > Metazoa > Arthropoda > Insecta > Coleoptera > Bostrichidae > Rhyzopertha > Rhyzopertha dominica. The sequence continues at coordinate 13,496 of QCXZ01000126.1, read as the reverse complement.
ATGTCAGGTTGATGTATGCAGGAAGCAGGTGCATGCCAACTTGTCAAATTACAGGTCACTTTCTTTAGGAAGTAGTACCCATTAAGGCAGCTAGGTGGCTTTGTCATCGTGTCAGTTCATTGCTGAAAGATGACATTATTGTTTAATTTTTTTGTTTTTTTACAATAGACTAAAGACTATGGGTATAAAGGTATCAAAAATAATTGTTGACACGGAAACAAATATCAAGGTGGTCGCCCACTTTCATGCCTATCTGCTGAACTCGCTGTAAAATGCGGAGGGGAATATTGGGGTCCGAAAAAAAAGATGCTTGCTAGCATATTACAATCAGTTCAGTTAGAAGATACAGACTCAAAGAAAAAGATTGCATTTTGGGATTTTTTTTGTTAAAACTGTAAAAGAGTAAGTTATTGTCCGAGTGACATGGTTTGACATAATACCCATTATTGGAACAAAAGTTTTGTGCATTACGAAACGATAAAATATTTTGTTATCAAAACTAAAATGAGAATTTAAAGGGCTGACAATATTTGGCAAATACTATGACCCTTTTAAGCCTTGGAAGTAAAAAGAAGTTTTGGAAAGTAAACTCATTCTGTATCCGCTTTTTGCTGTTTTTTGGGTTGTGCGTTTTATCCTAATAACMGCACTATTACTTACTAGCGGTAAGCAAAGCTTAGGTACCTTCACTTTGGAATTAAAGATCTTAAACCTACCTAATACGCTTTCATATGGGCTCATTGGTACTTGTGTGAAATGAGCACCCCTAAAAACTTGATTTTTGAATTTTTTTATTTCATTCGTGCGTTTAAACAATTAATTTGTCAATAACTTTTTAATGAGTATGCACAAATGAAATTATTTGTTGAACAAACGTGAACAAATAAATGGCATGAAAAAAATAAAAAAATCAAAACTGAGTGTGCTAACTTCTTGCACGTCTCACTGGTGAATATGCGGCAATTTGTAACGGATAGGTGGTTTAATTCCAGTAAAGTTTCGCTCTTAATATAGTATTTGGTAAAGTCCTGCCATAAGTCATATGATTTCGTACATTGAAAGATTCCACTAGCTCAAAGTTCAAGTATGTTTAGCACCTTCGACACATACCTAAAAATCAAAGCATTTGCAGATCATTGTGTAAACGAACATTTTTGTTGTTGCTTTGTGTTGCACCTTTTGTCATTAGAGACTGTATAATTGACATTATGTATATTCTGAAGTTAGTTTAACGTATTTTTTTTTATCTTTACTTATTGTAAAAATCTCATCAGTAATAGTACAAGAAATAGCAAGGATATATCAAAATCAGCAACACGTTTTATAYGAGTTTCATAAAAAATACAAAATATACTTGATTTTGGAATGTTTGCTGTCGAAATAGGTACCACAAAAGCTGGTTCCTTTATTATAAAACAAAAATAAGGAAAACATCTGAGATACATAGCTTACCGCTTGTATAAATAATTACTATTTTTTTTGTCATGTGACCATCTTCTCGTATTTTGTAGGTAGGTAGTTTGATTTTATTTGAAGAAGCTGAATTTACATTACCATTGAATATTTAGGTTTTATTGGTAACCAGAGCAGTCAGACACCATGAATCCGTCAAAGGCAGCAACCAATATTGATACACTATGTTAAGTTTTGTTGTAATTTTAAGGTATCTCGGTAACTATTAATACTAGAGGGTTGCGGTATCGACATTAGTGACAATGCACCATCCCCTTTTATATCGTCTTTTATTTTAAAGCGGCAGTGAACTTTTTAATCACATAACATTTCTTCAATCCTCAATATCTTGCCTAGGCATGTAGATATAAAAAAGGCATTTCTCATAGATATAATATAATAAGTAGATAATCATTGCTTTCCACCACATTATTTACTTCCATTTAGGCAAAAAAGAAAACATAAATCTCATTAATTACTACAAAAATTGGAATAATACCAAAATTTGCATATATACACCTGACAATATGTACATCTTTTTCTTACTGAAAGATGTGACCCCCTAAAAAATTCTAAGTGCGCCATTGGATTCTAAGTAAAAGTAGTTGTTTTGTCTACACATCAAAATCAGATATTGAGAACTGAAGAAATGTTACTTTTTAAAAAGTTGGCTATAGCTTTAAAACAAAAGACGATATAAAAATGGCGATGATACAGTTCAACTAGCAACAAAAATGAAAGACAATAAAGTGCAAACTGCAATTCTAGTATTAATAGTTACCCGCAATTACAACGAAAATGGGACACCTTCTACACTATAACAAATAGAGACTGCGGTAATTATATTTTTTGTTTATTATAGCAAGTACTATTTCAGCTCGTTAGCAACTTGCCAAGGTGTATCGATATCGAAGTAGTTTAGTAGTACTTTTGTAGTTCTACCATTCTCACATTCAGTAAATTGAACTTCTGGAGTGACACCGTTACTATGGTGTACTTTAGCTATCCTAAACGGCAGTGTGGGCTTCAGTTCAGCGCCAATTAGGACAATTGCGGCACAGGATCGGCAATGAAATAATTGTACTTGAAACACATCCATGACTCCTCCAAACACGTATTAACTCCACCGATAAGCCGCGTTGCTGTGATGATCTCATTACTCTCCTACTCCGAGAGTGCAACGATGCATCCTCAAAGGCTCGGCTGAGTCACACAGATAATTGCGCTATAAAAATACTTAGTCATATCTGAGTTGTGCTATCCAATTTCAAGAACACGTTGCTTATCATTAGTCGTCACTGTAAGCGATAAATCGGTGGCAGTTAAGACAGACGACATGTTGGAAAGTGGAAACAACGCTGGTTGCATGATGCGGAGGGAATACTGCGAAGCGATTGCGAATATTGAAAGTAAGTACTGAGTATAGGGCTCTAAGCGATTAATGGTTTTAAATACCAATAACAAAAAACTTATTGTTAACTATAATACAATATAACATATAAAAACAAAACAAGAAAAATGAATAAATCCTTAAATTTTTCATACTTGAAATTAATTTATTCATTTCTCTAGAAAGATTTCAACTGTATTATTATTATTATATTGTATTAATTAATTTCGCAAGGGCGGAATAAGAGCACACCAAAAGTCTAAGAACACCTCATTCCTGGCATAGAATCTGTCTGCTCTTGATCTAGTATCTACGGGACGCATGCATGCACATTTGCATATCTTAAATGCCTCAATATTTTAAAACAAAGTTTAATTTATTTAATTTATACATTCAGCAGGAAATTTATAAAGTAATTCTAAACCCTTGGATAAAATATTTTTTATAGTCTGTTAACCACTCCTCAACGGCACAATATGACTTCATAATTATTTGTCGAAAAATCTACCTTTCAAAGTTRTGATAGTCTGATGAAGAGGACAATAGGGCGGGTAAAAACTAAATCAAAACCAATTTTATATTTTTTTGCAATGCAATTAACGCTTCTGGACAGGGATAATATCTTGCAAGTAGAGTACACCTTTGGCAAACACCATGTCGTTTTTCCACAATTTTTTCGCGTAGCTCAGAATAATATGCTACTGTGACAATTCTAACTTGTTCCCTTGCATCCCATCGTTGTCCCATAAAACTGAAACTAGGTCGCAGAGAACCGGAATGTTTTCACTGTTTGGAATGTTCTTTTAGTCTCTGAGTCACAGTGATGAATCCATGTTTCGTCCATGGTGAAAATACGATCAAAAAGTTTGAGGAATCTTCAAAACGACGCCACATTTCCTTCGACATTGTCACGCGTACACGATCAAGCATTTCGGAATCCATCTGACTGAAACCTTTTTCAATCCTAAATCGTGGTGAACAATACGAAACACACGATCGTAGGAAATGTATAGTGAAGTGCTCACCTTTGTCATCTGATCTTCCTCTTTTAAATCCATTAACATCAAAATAAGCGCTAATCATTGAATTATTTTTTATTTCAGATACAAACTTTTGATGAGGTAGGGCAATCGTCTCCAGTGCAACCTTGTTGTAAAACTTTAGAGCATAATAGTTAATGGCATGCCTGCTCCTTTCCAATCTAAATGGAATGGAAAGGTGCATTCATTGTGAAACATCCTGAATCAATTAGGTAGCTTGGAAACAAGCTGATTGATTGAACGTATTTGCTTTGTCTCACTTGATTTATCAGATAACTCTGACGATCGTTTCGACCTAGAACGGTCATTGTCAAAGAGAAGTATAACGCTGTTATCTCTTTGACAATGACCGTTCTAGGTCGAAACGATCGTCAGAGTTATCTGATAAATCAAGTGAGACAAAGAGAAGTATAACGCTGTTATCTCTTTGACAATGACCGTTCTAGGTCGAAACGATCGTCAGAGTTATCTGATAAATCAAGTGAGACAAAGCACATAAGTTCAATCAATCAGCTTGTTTCCAAGCTACCTAATTGACTAAAATAATTAATTATAAGGCAATTTTTACAATTTTTTTATTATTGAAATTGGATCTACATTATTACTATTAATACTGCCGGCGGTTTTCTCGGCTAAAAAATTGACCACTTTTCTGCGGTGATCCGGTTAACTCCATTCTTGATTAATACAATACCAAATTCATATCAAATTTGGGTACGTTATAGTAATATAAGAACTGTTTGTTAGCTGTGCCGTTTTTTTATCAATCTTGTTACAGAAGCGTCCTTGTCTGCTTTCTTCAAATGTTTGAAAACTTGCAAAATATTTTTTTGAACTACAAAATTTATGCACGGTTTTCGACAAAGACGGTTGCTCTTCCGGTACTTCAAAAACGACGTCAGCATCATTTTCTTCCAGCGGCAGAGGTACCTGGAGTTCATCAATTTGGATAAAGTTGGAATTTTCTCAAGGTATCCACATATTGTATGACATACTCCTAAACTAATCATTATTATTATTATTACACGAAACAAAGTGATATTTATTTCGATTATTGAATTATTTGATATATTTTAATATGAGAAAACGCCTGGGAGTGTGTATTTTCAACATATTCTGTAGTGTTATGTGGGATAATTAACTTTAAGGTTGCAGAAAGCTCACATTTCGGAGCTGTGGGGTGACACTGATCTGTAACCTTCAGTACTATCGCTGTGCATATAGTAGCTTGGCAGCAGTTACAAAAGGGCGGCACAAAGAATTCAAAAATCAACGCCGCCCGCGTTGCATGAATCATTTATAGAAACCCTGATATCGATATCTCGATATATGGATATTTTTCGATAACTATCGGTATGTCACAGCCCTACAGAGTACTCAGTTTTCTTGTGAATACTGAACAGACAACAATTTCTCCAAGTTGACAAGTGTTTCGCTCTAAATAAATTAAAAAGTAGATACTAAGGTATTAAGGTTTTTTTTATACAATATGTGCTTTAACACTGGAAGCGTTAGAGAATTCGGTAACGTAACGTTCTGCGATACGGGTTGGGTAAAAGATTGCGATCTCTAGCCGCTGTTGTGGAACTGTCTGGGACCGATTTTGGTATCGTTTGTAAAATGGGATTTGCTTTGCCCAGTGCAAATAGTTTCGACTCTAAGTTCAAAGGTCTGTTTTTTGTTTAGTTGCCATGCTAACATGTGCAGTACATCATCAAGTCGAAACATTTAAAATGCAGTATTTTTGAATATAGAAAGTGCTGCATATTTAAAAAAAAAGCGTACTTTATTTTTATTAATAATACCATGTAACTTTTGGGCATATTACAACGCACCACATAAAATCTGTTTATTTACCTTTCCACGAAAAATTACTAACTTAGTCTATTTAACCAACGATAATATACAATGATTGGACTTATCGAATGCGGATATAACTTCCTTTTTATAAATGCAACACTTTGTATATTTTAATGATATCTCAAGCGTTTCCATATTCATTACATTTTTTGTTTGTTTTTTTAATGTAATTTTCTAACATTTAGCAACTAAATCCATATAAAATTATTAAATTTCATATCTATTTAATTTATGCTTACTTGAAATTTAGTAAAGCTGAGTATTGTAGAAAACAAAAATGTTTTTTTTTGGGATGATTGATAAAGTTCACGAGTTGTTTTAGTTCGCACAATTGGGTTCCTGCATATACAACATAAAGATCATGACGTCGTATTTTTAATGTATTTCAGCGCAAGCGTCAATGTAAATTCCAGAACTCCAGCAAAACATTTGAAGAGAAAATAGAAAACTTATCGAGGCGTACGTTTGTTGCAGGACAACGTTTCACACACCTTGCTGAAATTGCAACGTGGCTGCGGCTCCAAACAACTTGATTGCCCCCTGTATAACTCATACATGCCCACTTACGACTAAGTATTACCCGTTTAGAAGTCTGGAGAGGACCTAGGTTATGATGCCCATGCTGTTTGGACATAATTTGAAACAAAACGTTGCTTTCTTGTTGAACTTCACAATAATTTTTAAATTAATCTTTTAAGACAGCGTACCCACTTGGCATTTTGTAATTAATGATTATTTATCAGTACAACTATAACTTCTTAGATGAAAAAATATATTTTGTTCTCACCGGTACCTACTCGAACCCGGGCCTCCTGGTTTGGGGCTAAACCGCTATTTTAAGTAATAGAACTTTCGTCTTACCATCTAACGCCATTTGCCACAGTTACCATTAGATTTATATATTAATCTTATTAGTGGCACCTGCTGCAACAGTTAGACAATGTGGGAAGATAACATTATCTTCGACCGAATGCTTCTCTGCAGCCCTCATAGCGCAGTTGGTGTTAGTTGTGCCAAAGTTGAGACCAAAAGATATTTTTTCATCTAAGAATTTGCAGTTGTACCGAAAATCATTAAATACATTATAATCACGGTAACGGCCTCTATATAATTGACATTGAACTTGACTGGTATTTTCTGTATGCTTCTGTTCCATTTTTTTGAGGTTTGCAGTGAAAGCATAGAACCAAGGAACTTATAGTTTTCAAACTATGGCGATGATATAGGTAACCTTTGGCGGTACGCACATGGATTTCAGTAGATACATTTGTTTCAGTGCTATAAATGTTACTCGTACTAAATTGCTCCTAAATCAAGAAGTTTTCTTTGACAGTAAGAAAAGGGGGAAGCTTTATCTGAAAAGTTCTTAAAAAATGTAAATTCACTAACCCTTTAGTATCCTTCTAGTATAACCCATAAGCTATATTTCGTATAAACGAAATGGGGGGTATAAAATTTAACTTCGGATATAGGTCAACCAGATCTTCGACGAGAGAATATTTTATGTTTTATAATCTGCCGGTAAGTACCTGTAAAGCTGGTAATATAGAATTTAAATGACTTGCATTCCGCTCATGACACAAATCACGTTATTAGTTCCAATTGCTGACAGAAGTAATTATTCCCCGAGGAAAATTCTTCATCGAAATGCAAAGCTTGCAAATGATTCTAATGATTCCACGGCGAACAGATACTTAACGCAGACACGAGTTAAAAGATAAGTATCTTGCTGGTTGCGTTATTACCATATGCATGGTGTAAAACAGACAAAAGTCTGCTTCCAGAGATAGAACAATAGCACTGCAAAGGTTGGTTAATAACAATTCTACAAAGAGATATGTAAATAACAAAAAAAAAGTATCTAGGCTTTGCATAATAACAATTACAATTAAAATGACAGGCATGTAGTTAGTGACGGAGTAGCTTATGTATCTGTAAACTATAAATTACTATTTGCCAAATAGATTTAAGTGTTTATGGTTGTGGAGGAAGAAAATACTTGATTGATATGTTTAAAGTTAATAACCGTACTTATAGAGACCTGTATAGTACAGTTATTAGGCAAACTTGGTGGCAAACGGTAAAGTTAACAACAAACTCATAAAAAAGTGAAATTCTTCCAACTTTTTTAAGCATTGTTAACTTAATATTATAAATACTTTTTTTCTTTCTTTCTATCTATATCGAAATTATTTATAGTGAGGTTCCATTCCTAATTAAAAATACAATAACGCATTTCTTGAAGTCTATTGAACTGATACATTATTATTATGCCATAGGATTAATGAAACTTTTGTGGCGAATGATGTCATACCGGTTGTCCTTCGCGAATTGAATTTCCCTGAGTAACAAGAAACGCAGAGTTAAGTACGATGTGGTGTACTTTTTTGCAATCAATATATCTGCCTCAGAGACCTGCAGATTACTTTGAAATAATATTTTCATGTACAATCTTTGGATTTAAGTACGCTTCTACAAAGACCGCCTGTAAGATCTTATATACTATGTCTATGGCAATGTGCTTTGGGGCGTAGCTTTGCAAAAGCGCAGATGTAGGTTACAATTTCTCACTTTTTGCTTATTTCAACGGACTATTTCGCAAGCTTGTGCGTTTCGGCTGCACATGTGCATCTGCAGATGGCACTACTTTATCTAGTAATTGTTAAATGTTTGTTTAACATGAGATGTCAAGTTTGTGTTGGTGTTGGTCATTTTTATACGACATCACTTTTACACGGTCATATATACAGAAAAGGGTAGGTGGGAGAATCGAGTGTCATTTCTGACATTTTATCTTTGAACAATAACAATATTTGGGACCCTGACGAAATAGTAATACAACTACTAGAGTTGAAACGATGATAGCCTGGACTAGCGCTAAACGTCAAATCCAATGAATTTAGATCTTTTGCTTGAGGAATTAAATTTGGAGTCTCGGTGAATAATGTGGTTTGAACATGATTGTTGTTCAACTCAATTGGACGCCTTGAAACATTTTTATTTTTGAATATTTTTATGAAAAAACTCCTGTATTTCTGAAAATATGTCTACAAAAGTTTTTGCTTCTTTACAGTATATCGAAGTTTGCAAAAAAATAATTATATATATGTCGTTAAAGGAGCTTGAAAGCACCTTTAAGAGGACATAAAAAAAAGAAACTTTTTCAGTTCAACAAAAACATTTGTATGTATGTGAATGCATTTCTATGGCAACGTAATTTCTTTTGCTTTATAAAATGGTAACCTAGATTTTTTGCAGACTTAAAAAGCTTTTTACCCTTGAAAAGATCTGGTGTACGCTTTATAGGATTTATAACAAAATTTTGCGCGTTTTTAAATACGGCGACAAAATGCGTTTTCATTTACCTTTGATTTTTATGCCAGTTTGGAGCGTCTTTCAATAAATTAAAACGTTAAKTTGAAAACAGCAGTTTCATTTTAATTTGCAAATAAGATGAAAACTTAGTGAAACTGAACTAATTGAAGTGGCTAGCTATGGAGATCGGCAACGTTCAGACAAAGACATTTGTGATTCATTTAATAACGTTCATCCGAAGAGAAATTTATTGTCTAACCCAGTGCCCAAGTTAAAAAAATTAAAGAAACTGGACGCGTAAAAGATATCTGAAAGGTCGAGTCCTTTATGTATTAGTTAGCGTTATAGATAACTCATCTACGTCGACCACATAACTTGCTGTAGAACAAATAGAAACCCTACAAATTACACCTAGTCCATGAGCTAAAGAATGATACTTCGTAAATGGAAATGTAACTACGTGATAGTATTATATTGTACCTAATATTATAATTTTATTTCCCGATGAACACAGACAAGAAATGACAAACAGCAATGTCTGGTTTCAACAAATCCTGCCAGGTCGCCTGATTTAAGCCCACTGACTTTTTTCCTCTGGAGTCATTTAGAAAGTCAGATATTCAATGAAACAAGAGCTGGAAGACAGAATCAGATATGAAATTCAAGAAATGTTGCCTAACGATGAAAATTCGTTGCACAAATTTTATATTAGACTAGGTTTTTGCTAAGCTGCAGAAGAGCTTCAATTCAAACATTTAATTTGTGAATAAAATATCAGGAGCACTAGAATTATCATCAAAATTAATACAATCGAGCTTTGACACCTGCAGAATATCCTTTGATATGCTTTTTGTGGTTTATTTAAAATAAAATTGTTATTAAACCATACAAAATAAAACTGCAAGTTATTTCAATGACAAAAAAGAACAAATACAAATTCGCAGAAATCGCTTGCTTTCCGTTAGAAAAAGTAAACAAAAGCTGCTGTGGAAATGCGTTGATATACAAAGACAAAAAGCAGGCTAAGACATATAAAATAATTCCCAAAAAACTGTAAAAATCATATTTACGGAAATAGCCTGTTATTCCATACTTTTACTAATCCTGTACCTAAATCCATTCACAGAATCGCATGAAATATAAATTAGCGTTTCGTATGATATAAAAAGATTAAAGTTCGATCGGCAGATGTGAGTGCTGAAAAAGCGAGAATTTGAAGAGACGTGTCAATCAAAGCAAACTGACGACTGTTGTGGCGTTCCATTTTCATATTGGTGCCGCGCGAGGTGCAAGTTTTTATGCACCTAGCTGTTTTAGCGACCGGAAACAAGAAAACTCTAATACGTGAGTAGTTTACACAATGAGTAGGGTCAACGATTTTTGGCTGTTGAAACTGTCGTCGAGTTCAGCTTCCACTTAATGGATGACACAAGAAAAGGAGCATAAGAAAGATCAGCTACTTTGTTGTTACGATGCGGTTTTTGTTTCAAGGAAAACTGGAGATTCGTCAGCTGCAGCAGAGATTAGTATATATTGCTTTCATCGTCCTAATATCAGATAACATGTTTTCGAGAGAAAAAAAACGCTGTCACCATCGAAAGCTGATAAAAAATTATTATCTGACATTTCTTTGTTAGTGAAAAAACCTAAGAAAATCGTACCTATGGCACGAGTTAAAACAAAATTTTGAAACGGAAAAAATAAATCACCAAGGAAGCCAGACGTCATAAAAACAACGCGCCAACCTAATGACATTTAAACCTATCGAGGAGAAAGGAACTACTTACTGGATATACACGAACTGAACTTGATAAAATAAAACTACAATGTAGCAGCCTAAAATCTAAACATCAATCAAGTAATAATAATTTGTAATAATATATTTCTCCATGTATAATTGTTTTTATCGAAGTTAATCATGTTTGGTTAAATGTGCATGTTCAGCTACGGAATATTTATCTGCDGCAGCCAAGTAGCACGTATATATGTGTTCTTTCAAACGCATTCCTACTTTTCTTTTAAGTCTGCCCTACGTAACACTTACCGCAATAACAATTAATTTTACACCTTCACTTTCTACAGGTACTTTATCTTTGGTAAACCATAAAAATTTATTATATTATATGAACGTACTTCCAAAATAAAATATCGTGCTTTCTAGGTAGTATCCTCTTTAATTTCTTCCGAAAGGTCCTTGTACATAAGGCAAACTGAACTTTAATTTATTTTGTGGTAATAGAGAATTTACTGAATTTGTACGAGCACCTTTATTAAAAATTGATCAAACATTGTTATTACTATAAGCACTTCTTTAAAAACCTTTGGCCTGAATTTCGTTGTGCTCTAACAGATTCTACTGCACTATTCTTTTGAGAGAGAAGCTCTTGGCATGAAAATGTCTGTGTGTGTTGGTTTTCTGTAAACATTGTGTTCTAACTGTGCAGTGTCTTACTCTGTAAATTTGTATATCCAAGAAAGGTAAACTACCATTAAGTAAGAATATAGATGACAATGTCAGCATTACACTGACATGATAACAAAGCCACCCAGCTGCCATTATGGGATCTGCTTCCTAAAGGAAGTGACCTGTAGCCTGACAAATTGGCATGTACCTGCATACTTCAATTTGACAAAAGGCCCCCACGGCACTTTTTTCGAGCGGGCAAGAACCGACATACATTAAAATGCATGTCTATGCTGTGCTATCTGCACCGCAATCAACTGCATGTAGATCTATTTCGCTATCATTGTAGCTCACCAGTGCAGTTTAGGTCTAGTGCAGACAGCACGACATAGAACTGGCTTTGCCTATATACCAAAGGCATTGCCATCTAAATTCTTATTTACATCATACCAAGCCTTTGGTATATAGGCAAAACCATTTCTATGCCGTGCTGTCTGCACTAGACCTAAACTGGAGTGATGAACTATAATGATAGCGAAATAGATCTATCTGCAGTTGGTTGCGGTGCAGACAGCACAGCATAGATATGCGTTTTAAACTACCATTGCTTTCTAATTCTATGGTTAATTTTATATCAGGATTTTCACTATTTGAAATTATTTAGAAACTTACCTAACTCTTCTATACCGATGACATGTTGTTTTCCGGGCTGGTTCCCACGTTGGTTATTAGACCTTGACGTTTCGACACTCATGTCGGTGTCTTCCTCAGAAGTAGTTCTGAAACTGAAACTGAAGTGCCCTAGTCCGCTCGGATTTTTATACTCGTCCGGGTCACTGACGCGTGGGCGTTGTTACGCATGACCGGTTTCCAGATTCCAGGTAGTTCAATGCCCCGGTCTCGGTTGTAATTGTGCGGGTTCTTCTGGATTTCGATGGCTTCCTTGTACAGTCTCGGCCAGAATTTCGCTTCCCTCGACAGCATTTGTGCTTCCTCGAATTTGATGATGTGGCCAGTCTCCATTCGATATTCTGCTACAGCCGTCCTATCACCTTGCCGGTCTCCGGTGTCCCTCATGTGCTCCTTGATTCTCGTGCTGATGTGCCTTCCGGTTTGGCCGATGTAAACCTTCCCACAACTGTATGGGGATGCTGCACACACCTTGTCTTTGTAGCTCCTCAGTCGTCGAACGATATTTCGGAAACGCGTTAGCTATCTTTCCCGGGGCGGTAAAGATTGTGTTTATTTGATGTCTTCTCAGCATCCGTCCGATCTTATATGTACATCCATTGATGTATGGCAGGTATGCTGCAGCGATGTTCTCCTCTGGTTCCTTCCTCCGTGGTTGCTTGCTGATAGCCTTCTCAATCTGTGCCTTAGGATATCCGTTCTTCTGTAGTGCTCTGCGTAGATGTTCTAATTCCTCTTCTAGGTGGTCTGGTTCGCTGACTAGCTTCGCCCGCTGTATCAGCGTGTTGATGACTCCTTGTTTTTGGGCGGGGTGGTGGTGTGAATCTGCATGCAGGTAGCGATCCGTGTGGGTTGGCTTCCTATAGACCCGATGTCCTAGCGTGCCGTCTTGTTTCCTTGTCACCATCACATCCAGGAAGGGTAGGGCGCCATTGGTCTCCATCTCCATCGTGAATTGTATACCGCTATGGATACTATTTAGATGGTCCAGGAACTCCTTTATGTTCTGTTCTCCATGCGGCCAGACGGTAAARGTGTCGTCCACGTATCTAAACCAACAGGGTTTAAGCCGTGCCGATGCTAATGCAGTTGTCTCGAAGGCTTCCAAGTAAATGTTAGCCATCAGCAGAGAAAGCGGTGACCCAATCGGAGCACCTTCTGTCTGCTCGTAGTATTCCTCCTGGAACTTGAAGAAAGTAGATTTCAGGCAGATATTCGCAAGTTGGACTAGTTCTTCATCCAAATCTTCTTCTTGTAGACGTTTCTTCAACTCCCTTAAGGCATCGTCCAATGGTATCTTCGTGAAGAGTGAGGTGATATCAAAGCTTACTAAGATGTCCTCCGG
>QCXZ01000125.1:0-25389 GCA_025024175.1 Rhyzopertha dominica | reverse complement strand
TGAATTGGTCAATGAAGGCCAAACGAAACATTTAACACTTCAATTTCAGGAATATATTGCTCGTTGAGACAAAGAAACGGCTTATGAATATTAGGCATCTCCGCTTGTCAAAGGTCAGATGACACGATTCCATGATATCAGCAAATTGGTAATCGCCACCTGTCAGAATAAAAATAGCCACACAGTATTACGCGAATTTTATTAACATGTTGTCAAAATGTGATAAAATATTTAAAATTCATCTGTGTTTTGAAGTTTCTCGATTTACAGAAAAACCTTATGTGCACATATACGTATTAACTAGACGTAAGCAGTGGAAACACAGAATGTTTCCTTGTATGACGCAACGTAAAAATAAGAAAAGTTTTTACCGGCCAGCTAAACAATGGAGATACGATTATATCGCAATTCGAACGTGCTGTCTTTTTTTCGGATGTACAGGTATACTCGCCGACAGTTACAACATGTAATTCACGCCTTCGAAACTTTTACTAATGAATTCCTAGAGCACGACATCGTGATACGTCTCATTTCCTGTAAAACACACGACGGAATTGTTGTCAGTGTCAAACAGTACCATTTTGCATCGGCGCCTTTTTTTCCGGCAAAAAACGAGCTGCGGCACTTTCTCCTAGCACTGACAGAGAGCGATCGAGTTTTACATACAAAAAGTAACTCATACGTATATTTAAATAGGTACTAAATATGCTTTTCAGTTTATATAACAACAGCTAGCTGTTAGAGGATTACAAAAGGTGTATAGTAATGCAACTCTCTTACCGTTATTACAAGCCTGCAATAAAATTTTCTTTCATCTCGAACAGCAGGCGGCCCCTCACAAGTTACCGCAAATAACCGGATTACCATAAATTTAGGTCCGATTTTCGGAAGGTGGTTAAGCAGGGTCGGATTATTTAAAGTTCCCTACCGGTCAAACCAAAACTAGCATTCAGTCTTAGTATTTCTGTGCCCGAAACAAGAGAAGCGAACAATGTTCCGTCCTTGGGAAAAAGCTGCTCCAAGTACCGCTCAGAATGAGGTTGCTGACGCTGACATGGAAGTGCAAATTGAAGAAAACAATAGGAATCATCGTTACCAAGATGCCAAAGAAATCATAAAAATGTATAAAAATTTTTGATAAAAAAAAAGTGCAGTGCTCCGTTAAAAGTGACAAATGAAATGGTTGGTGTCGCCTACACGACTGTGAGAGATATTATTGAAAATAAAGGCAATTCAAGAAAACCACGCAATTCTTCATGCGGGAGGAAGTGATGGATGGGTGGGAAATGGCTTATTACTGTCAGCGAAACAGATCCAAAATTGTTCTGCTGACTACCATTGCGACATGGACTTTGCACTTTTTGAGACTTGGTTTCAGCAGCAGTTACTGCCAGGGCTACCATCAGGATCTGTTATAGTCATGGATAACGCGAGTTATCGTTCAAAATTAATGAACAAGGCGCCAACATTAGCTACAAAAAATAGAAATAATTGATCACATGAAAAAGAATAAAATTACCAAAAAAGATGTGTTGACAATAATAAAAAATCTCAACATACCTAAACAATATCGAGTTGATGAACTAGCGAAAAGATATGGACATATAGTTATGCGTTTGCCACCGTATTATTGCGCCCTAAACCCAACTGAATTAGTGTGGAGTACGCTTAAAAAAGGAATACGAAGAAACAATACATGTCCGCGTTTAAGTTCGGGAGTTGTAGATTTAGTGCATAGAAAGGTAAATAGTATAACGAAAGAACTGTGGAAAAGCTGTATTAAGTATGTTATTGAAATTGAAAATAGCTATGTATCCCCAAATTTTCAAAATTTTATAATGCATGTTTATGATAATGCTAGCAGTGATTCAAGAATTGACAGTAGGTATAATGATAATAATTAATATATTTAGTTATGTCGGGTGTAAACTTGTTAGACTTTTTATAAAAATATAATAGATTTTATGAAATTATATTTTTGTATTTAGAGCTTTAGATAAAAAAATATATATATTCTTATTATTTTCTTTTAAAATACTTGTCTTTTATTTACATATTTAGTTATGTTTAACCGTTAACCGCATGTTTCCAATAGTTAAAAGATTGTAAAAATATTAAAATGTATTTTCAATAATTTTCGGCTAGCACAGCATTCAACATATTTACAGGATATAAATATTACAGGAATGTTAAAAATCAAAATAAAAATATTTAGGAATTCGACATTTTTCTTTGCATATTAAAAAATGCTCAGATGTGCATGTTGTCTAGTTAGATTACAAATTTCATTTATAACTAGATATACTTTGCTTGTGCAAAATAATGTTGCTACTCATCTAAAACCACGTACAATTCATTTTGAAACCGTAAATAAAAACGATCAATGTAAAACTTCTTATTAACCGAATGATCAAAAACTACTTAGAATAATATACACTATACAAAACAAAAAACGAGTTTTGAGACGGCTTAAGAGCCGGCACTGGAAATTCGCAAAAATCACCAAAGAGAGGGTTTGATTTATGACGGGTCGTGTGCCGTTCCAACTGTGCCTGTAAATAAAAGGTAAATAGTATTGCAGGGTTTGTAAAAACGGTAAGAGAGTTGCATTACTATATACAAGGTTAAAATGCACTAGAGAGGCTTCACAAAGGATCAATTTCCACAATATTAGGCAAACAAAAACTATCTTGCTGTACTTGTATGTATCAGGAATGTTTATCGCTAAATATCTACTACGAACCTCAAATAACAGAAAGTGAACATATAAACTTCTTAAAGAATGCCGCACCAGAGTTATTGGAAGACTTTGTATTGAATCAGAGACCTGACGTATGGCTTATGTACGACACTTTTCTCCAACACTATTAAACAGTGGATAGCGTAGGTCCTTAAGATTATAAAATCTACAGTTTACGACCAATCAAACGAACTTTATCCTCCATTAATTGAGGAGACCATGCAAGCAGTGTTTTTGCACCTTAACGCCAGGGAAATGTCACATATCAGCAGTGTTGTGGAGGTACATCGTTCTTCGGATGTCCAACAGAATACAGAATATTATCTAATTTGTTGCAGGTATATGGCCCCAGGTAGGCAGAAAATGTGTCCTTCATGTGATTTTTCGTACGCCCAGTGGCGTATTCTTTTTGGCTGTGTAATCAGTGTGATGTTGCTTCCAAATAAATGAGCATTGGCAGGTTTACACGACCGAATCACTTTCGCTCTCATTTTCTCTTTATGACTTTGGCTGACTTGCAGATTTGTCCGTGCGTCTGTTTTGTGCAACTAAATTTGTGAACATGTAGCGATGGTATTAAATATCTCGCTTGTCATGTGCTGATGCAAATGAGAGTTTGCAATATCCTCGCGTGCTACTCTCCTCCCACACCTAGTTATCTTCGATGTCGCTGTGATAGGCTTCTGTCTATGTTGATGTGCGAAAGACCCGTAATAGAACAAGGCTCTTCTGTGTCTAGCGATTCATTTATGTAACTGCTCGTGCGTTTGCATAAAATGACTAATAACCTCGGAGTTTTCGAGTGAAACTCAAGTGAACCAAATTTCAATTGAAAACAGCTATGTTAATATGTTTGTTTTATGGACTTTCTAATTTAGAGACCGAGGTTATTTAATCGAAGGTATTTTGCTTTACTTCCGTTAATTAGAAAAGTTCAAGACTGCATCGGCATTGTTAACACGATGTCATAATGCGAACCAGTAGCATTTTGTTGGTAAAACAGGCAACCTTCAAGCTGTAAGGTAGCCACGAGAACCGCAATGCTATTAATCGGCAGTAGCAGAGCAGTGACAATTTTAACTCTAAATTAATTTAATTATCATTTTCACGAGGCAGGCCATTGCACCGTCAATGAGCTTGATAGAAGCACAACTTTTGTTTGTCAATTGGCCATTTGTTGGAGTAAACAGCCGCTGTTCACAAACGTTTTGCATAACAATAATGCGAGCAAGGGAGCTCCAGCTTCCTGGCAGTAATTGCTTAGTTTTCTCACGTGCTATCGCAGAATCAATTAACTCCCCCGTTGATTTGCATGGCTGTTCTTGTGGCAATTGTTGCCCAATTCCCTAATCTTTGTATCGCGAAAAACGACCGATTGCAACACCAGATTGAGTTTGTCAATACAATTCAGGTCACCTTGTTTTATTTTCGGCGGTTTTTCGAATGCACACTGCAAGAAGTCAGGCTATTTTATGGGAMGGAGAAAGTTTMAATATCATTACAAGGACTTTTTGCAGGCTAATGTCTATTCCTTTTGTCATACAGGGTGATTAGAACTACAGACTATTCAATAAAAAATAGGAACAACAGAATAATGTGGAGTGCATCATACGACAGTAAGCTCTTAATAAAAAAATTGACAGAATTTTTTTAAATAAATCGGGCACATAGCTTTTTGCGCTACCACCAGGGAGAACATTTATTTTTCGTTATTATATCTTTCCAAGAACCTATTTCGAATAAACCTTATAGACCATGAAATAGAATTATTTAGGGTTGTAGTAAGTAATGATAACTATCAAACATAGTTTATTAGCTAATATAAATATTTCAAAATGTAACTTTAGATTAACAATAAAAAGCTGAAGCGGCCTTCTACCTATCGAACAATTCGTAAAGCGTTACAGACACTATAGTGTTTAAAAACCACATATTTCTTCTAGTTTCCTTCCTAACATTAAGTAGAATTTGGATATACCACTCCAGCTTCTTCGAAAACGCCTTCAAATAGCTTAATATCTCGAATCCCAAAACGAATTTTGAAAACAACCAAAATAAACTGCAAGCACGTAGCAAGGTTAATTCCGAAAAAGAAAAACTAAACTAAACTAAAACTAGGTCCAAAGGACGCACCTAACAACAACATAAATTGAAAGCTTAAAGCTTCTGTTTGCAAGACATACTTAGTTTATTCAAAATATGTAGTAGTAGTTGTTATTTTGAAGTCGCCTTTAGGTAATTTATGCAGGTATATTAGTAATAACAATAGTAGCCAGTGCGAAGCAAATTTTCTGTTATCTACAATTTTTTACTTTATTTTAATCATACTGTACTTCGGTTCAATCAATTTCACCAAATAATTATTGCAGTTACATCATCAGTTACAAATTTAAAACGTTTTTAACGAACTCATCACAATGTTCTATTTGGAAGATCATATAATGCTTTTTTTGATAAAATTTTACAATAACTATGCATGATCTGCCTCCAAAATTAGTTTTTTAATATAGTTTGAAAAAACTCACCTATGATACGAGTTTCCTCATTTTTTTTTTGAAAGAAAATTTGCTTTTTGGCAATTTTTGTCCACAAAGTTGTCACTGTTGTCATTGTTGCGGTTATTAATGACATTTCAACAAACAAATTGGTAAAATCAACAACAGAAGAAACTTAAAAAAAACCAGAAAATTTGCTAAAAGTATCTATGTATGGTTTCACTGAAATGATATGGAGGTTACCAGTTTCAGATCCCTTAATTTGACAGGGTGTGTTGAAATATCTCACACTTCGACCTTTAGGGCTTGTATCTGGCCTCAAGAAAATTAATATAATCAGAATTGGCTCGGCGAAATTTATTGCATATTGCAATGGCTAATCTTTAGGTAAGCAAATCTTTGAATAAAGATCTTTATAGAGAACGCATAATGATGTAAGATTTAATAAACATTTGCCGAGTACAAACTACCGATCCGTCTAGAGCCAATTTAATGTTTTTAGTGCAAATATTTACATTGTTCAGCTTTGAAAGTTGTCATAAGCCATGCAATTGCAAGACCTGTTTTGTGGAGGCCTACTAATATACCATCATAAACGAAACATAAGTTGAGGATTCATAATTTACGTAATGATAACAGATTTGAGCCCAATCCTTTTTTTAATTTAATTAATCCGATCATGCCTTTTAATTTAAGTGTCATACAAAATTTCCCAGACAAGAATTTTCATTCTTCTCGTGCTGGAGCGTGTTAAACCAACATCTAATTAAGGAAATCTCGGTCACGTACTTCCCTCACTCCTACCCCCTGCAGAGTAGCCGCTGGCACATATGCAAACTAAGAAAACGTGGAACTGAAACAGCCATTAAAAATTACAAGCACCCAAACAATTAGGCTGCCGGTCACTTTCTATTATTATGCACGTCGGCTCTACTTTAATCAGGACGGGCGTTACATAACCCTCTAAACCTGGGAACGCTGTCGCTTTTCGCGAACTTTGGTGGATTGTGGCCGGACACCTATGCACTGTGATTGGTTTTCCCACGATTGAAGTGACCATTTGTTACAAGGTCGGACTGGTGCGATTTTCAACGTATGCGTTCCCAATCGTGGAACACAGAGCCTAGTTTTTACTTTTACTGCTAGCAGTAACACCAGCCGTTGTGCCAAATAGAACGAAGAAAACGAACAATCGCCTAGACTCTCCAATATCATTATTGCTAGTCTCAATGCAGAGAAAGGCGACAGCTCCAGTTTGTCAGCAAGTAGCTGTGTCATGAGGTTATCGTCGTTTTTTATGAAAGAGGTCAAGGATCCAACTGTTTTATATTTATCAGAACTTAAATTCCGAGGATCTTCAAATATGACATTTGAAGCATCTTGTTAGTTGCATTATTGTGTAAATAGCTTGAGTAAGTACTCGATTGTTGGTGATCCAGTTCTCTGTGGTTTGCATAATTTGGAATTCTTGAAGGAAGAACCAGTTCCTAATTTAGATAATCGTGTTCCTTTGTATAAGACCTGTCGGTGAATACTTCTATACAATATTTCCAGAGAGGTAGATTGATAGAAAAAGACTCCTTTGGATCACTTTATAACTGAAAAGCAGAGATTTTAAGAGAAAATACTCCATGAGTAATCAGAAATATTTCTCCAGTCCCAATTAGGAAGCCAGACTCGTTCCAGTCTAACAGAAATTGATTGTGGATGCCGGAATGATGAGTGCTAAAAACCTTTGTTATTAATATCGTTTTTTTTGTCTCGACTTAGCTACCGGGAGCTTACGTAACCGGACGATTTTACGCTTGTTTTCCTGAATTAACTAAAACCTGGTGAATTTCATCTGATGTAATTGATTCTTCGTTTCTCATAGGCGTGGTTGCGTGGCGGGGCGAAATTTTTTTACGATTCGCGAATCTGTTCCCATAGCGCGAATTTTGTAACTGTCAGCATTGCGCACCACGGTCGGTGAACTGGTAAATGATACAGGGGAATTGCTGTGTAGAACGAAATTACTTTGTGAAGCCGTAGCGCAGTTGGAAACGCACCTACCGAAGTGGATGAAAATAATAAATCAGCTGTGGAACGTACGGTAGCACTGAGGATCTAAACGAAATAATTAAATAAGTATAAACATTTCAAGCAAATTATAATTAATTACATAATTCTTATAATATAAATACAGCAAATAGACGAGGGATTAAATGATGATTCTTTGAAGACGAGAATCCATAATCACAGTAAAATTGTGATTGGACAACCAAATAAGGATAACACAAACGATAAAGTATAAGAAGAAGAAGATAATGCTATTTTGAGGTACCAAACAAGGTTCTGTCATTAAAGTATAATGACCCTAAAAAGTTTCACCGTCGACATTGTCATCTTGACAGTCAGTTATGGATTTACCATCCAGAAATAATCCACCATTGTTTGACAGAACCAGATGTCCAAGATCTTCCTGGTCATCGTTTAGTTTTGTTGGTTTGCAGAATTCTGCAGAAATTTAGGAAATTTGTTTGACTATCGCAATTAAACGTCCAAGAAATTTCGGAAGATAAGATATCGTTCTTCAAGGCATTTACACTTTGTTAGAATTTGACATCTTTTCCAATAGCCAAAGATTTCAATTTTACTAAAATTGGAAGTTGAATTTGGTTTAGGAAAACGTTGTCTTTTATGTATCTGATGCTTATGATACAATTGTTCCTTGCAAACTCTTGTCGTTTTTATGTCAACAAATAGAGAATTTAAAGTTTTTTATGGGCATATCAAACCTTCAACAGTTGCCTTCCTAAGGGTGCAACAGTAATCTTCCTAATACATTTTCAAGTTGAGGATATTGCTCTGACTTTTCATCATTAGAGAATCAACTTTCTCGTTATGTATGTAGATCCATCATCCCGCTAGAGAAACTTTGGATAAAAAAACAAAGAAGATTATACAATATGGTCTGACCTGAATGAATATCTAAGAAACGATTAATATCGTGTGGCCCCATATGTGGGCTAGGTCTAGTTTCCAACTTTTTAATAAAGACTTAATAGACGATTCAACAAAAATCGATCAGCCAAGGTGGGTTTGGGTTGTATTGAGCTGTAAAACACCTTGTTTAGAAGCAGACATACATGCTTATTTTCTAGTTTGGTATAATGCTCGACACAAATTCTTGAAATTTGATCAAGATAAAAAATTCAAACGTAGGTTTCTCGAACAAATACACTAAGTGTTTTCTGCGTGATAAATCAGCGTAGCTGATGTATGCAACTGTCACCTGGGAAACACATTAACTAAACTTATCCTGTATGTACCCATATGTCCGTTGGATGGATGCATAATGAACATCGTACATTATTACGCAACGAGTTCGCAGTGCATACGTGGATGTAGCATTATTCTCAGGCTAGATAAACAATGTTTATTGTACTGTTAGTTGCCATACGAGATGTGCCCACAGCTGTCCCCTGTCCAGTACATGGATTTTTCAAATTGTTTTATTTGTGCTCCCACGATCGCAATAAAACGCACCGGCGAATCATACATTTGTCACCTCTTGTAACGTCGTCCTTTTACAGCCGCATGTAAAACAACGCGCCGGAATCCATTAATAATAATGCTGCATGGTCCAAACGCATCAACACTGATAAATGCAGTAAGCCAATCATGTTTCGAACTAAAAACGCGGACATAGAGAAAGTAAGCACGAAGTTTCATATTTCTGCTGTTATTAGTTTCAAGGACGGAACAGAATGAGTTACACTTATATTAAAAGAACCTGAGGACTGCATAAGTTGAAAGGTTTATAAGCGATATTGCTGCATCTACCGTTTTCTATTAGCTCGTTTTCATAACTACTCATTATATTTTAACGATCCATGTTCTAATAATTAATTGACTGTTAACGCTAACTTCAGACATTGTGAAGTCATTAAAATTAATATATCGGTATCATCGTAGGATACCTAGTGCATGTATATACCTCATAACCGCCTAGAGGCACAAAACTGAATAATGGTCTCGTTAAAAAAATGTTTGTTAAAGTAATAAAGAAATTGCAGTTTCCAGTCTTCTTGGCGATTATAAAACAGGCATATTCGGATAACAATTCTGTCTGTAATGGAAAAATTTTATTTTACTTATTGATAGTCATTGTTTTTACTGTTTTTTCGCATAGTAGAATATCTATAATTTTCGTTTACTAAGCCTTATTTTAAAAATAAGTGACATATTCGCTGTATCTCAAAGAAGTGGTAAATTACATACTTTGTTCCATCAGATAGCTATATGTACAGAAAAATGCATACCATACTATGAAAGAACTTCCGACTTGCAGTACAAGAAGCTTTTTTAAATTTAGAGGGAGACAATCTTTTAAAAAAACAACCAGTTCTATTCTGAGAGTAAGTAAGTAAAACTAAGTATAACGTTTGAACACAAGATGAACTTAGATGAAAGTACGATAATCTGATACTAAATTTCTTCACAACTGAAATGTCATGTAGCAACGTTTCAAGTTCATAAAATTATAAAAAAACGTTGTACGTTCCCTAATCGTTAATAATAACAATTAGAAAATGTACAAGGTTTTTTGTTTCGCAGATTTGTTGTGTTTAGTTAATTTGAAATTTTGATAAAACGAATAGGTACATAATTTAAGTAGGTTTCACTACTCTAATTCTAATTTTGCAGATATTTTCCAAAGGAAAGGGCTATCAAAATACAGTTAACAGGAGATAACAACAAACGCTACAAAATCAACCCCATAAGGTTATTGTCGAATTCACACACAATGTTTACAGAAAATCGACACACACATATATATATCTTATTTCGCCTTTGTTCCGCGCATTGAAATTCTGTCCCGTGGGAATTTTGCATTAGTCCGCCATTTGTTCCATTGACAATTACTATTAACAAAGCAATTGCGCTGAGCTCTATGCTATTAAACATATTTGAAGTGTATTGTGCAACGGGTTACATTCATGGGCAGCAGTACCACTGCTTCAATTAACAGTGACAGTAAAGAACCTTGAAGCATATTTCTATTTCAAATAGACTCAGGGTAGACTGAACATGGACAAAATGTTATGTACACGTCGGATTTCACGCTCACCTTAGCGTGTAAGGCAGCCAGTCAATTTTTCCACTGCTCACAAGTTTATGCTATTTGTGCCCCTCTGTGACGAGCCGCCTGTTGCGTGAAAGTGCGAGCTGGCTAAACAATTGATCGGAAGGCTAACTAGATTTCAATCTAAGCCAACAAACAACCGGCGGATTGGTGGCATTCCATCTTTTGATCGCTTTCGGCGGGATTGCGTTCTAAAAAAATTACCAGACGGACAATGGCACCAGCTGACCTGGACCAATTTCATCTATGCAGTCTAAAGCTTAGCAAGTTGTTTCCATCCATGTCTGGCCTTCGCTTTCCAATTTCTTACATCTTTTCTTTCAAGTCTTATAAAACTGTACTTAACCACCGTGCCTTTCCTTGCTGCTGTTCCTAAACACAACACTTTCTTCACCATTCGATTCTCCTCCCTTTTCTCGACATG
Organism: Rhyzopertha dominica; assembly: GCA_025024175.1. Classification (NCBI taxonomy): domain Eukaryota; kingdom Metazoa; phylum Arthropoda; class Insecta; order Coleoptera; family Bostrichidae; genus Rhyzopertha; species Rhyzopertha dominica. The sequence continues at coordinate 14,602 of QCXZ01000125.1, read as the reverse complement.
GCTAAGGTCTTTGCATACTCTGAAAAGTGCTGAAGTATAGTTTGATTGACCTTAAAAGTTCCATATAAGTTTCATGTTTGGTTGTTCTGAATACCAATTGTTTGCAGCGTGTTTTCTGACATTCAGGAAGAAGCTGCAGCTTGTGTTTGATTCATGATTACTCCTGACCCTTTTACTACCGCATTTCAGATGGCAACTATACATATATACAGTGCTAGACACAGAGGACAATGTAACCCTGTCTTCTTTCCAAGGCGAAAGTAACTTCAAAGAATGACCGATGCGCATTCATTATCAGATCGCTTTAACGTACCATTGTCGACAAACACAAATCCAGCCCGACATAGCTCAGATCAGATTTCGATCAACGACATCTAGAGTAATMATCATTTCCTATCGCAACGAAAGCGATACAGACAATTTACCGTAACTTTCATCTAAGGAGTATCTGGTTGTGACTCTTCATTTTGCGCAATTATGGGACGGTTATTATGAAACTAGGAAACCAAGAATGTGGTGGACAAAAAGCTGATTGCAAAACAGTCCRCTTAACCGCGGTATTTAAGAGGGCCATCCTCCGTGTCGTTTTATCGGTCGACGGGAAACAAGAGCAAAACTTAACCAGAACTGGTATTAAGATCAGCCTACGACCATTCACATTACACCCACGCTGTACGGGTGAATATGGCAGGCAATAAAAAGGAGTTCGTTTTTTGTTGCTTTCTTTGTCATACCGGTGCGGGATACGATCTCAGATCGACGAACTAATACCAACATTCTCGGTATATTATTCAATTCTTTAGAAAATTAAATTATTATTTTCGATTCGACTAACATTAAAAAGATTGTACCAAAAGAAAGTAAGCAAAACCCATTTTAGTGTTCCTTTTTACTGATATGAAATTTAAAAAAAAACTATAAATATGATAAATTAGTAAGGCGACAGGTCTGTTTTGATCAATTTACTCTCTACTTCCATCTGATGAGCCCCAATAGGGCGAAACTAGCCGTAGGGTCACAGTGGATTGACCAGGCTTATGGAGCTTCTCCGATGCCATCGAACCTGCACTAGGTCTATATATGTCACAGGTCGCAGAGTTGCCTGCCGCTTCTTTGTTTTGTTGTTTACACATTTAGTGCCGCTTACTAAAAAAAAACTTTCAGAGAAATGTCAATGTCACATGAATAACGCAAGAAATTCGGAACGACCTCGTCGTCCTCGCGCCTTTCGCACGCCGCGTTATTTTTTTTACATTTCGGTCAGCGGAGGAGCCCGCCGAAAGTGAAAAATACGTTTTCCACTTGAAGTTATGCCGTTAATGTGGCGTGAAGGCTGTCTGTTCCGCGCTCGTCGGCAGGAGCCATTCAAAAAGTGAAATTTGCCCAATTTGCCTAAGTGTGAAATCAGGAAATTTTGAAACGAATACATAATGACATGTTTCGATTGCTACTGGCTCATCACCTAGCTTTGTTGCAATGTAGTATCTTGCTATTTGGTGTAACATTCGGAAAATGCTGGTTTGCTTGTTTTGTCATTACTGTTTTCATTAATTTCTTATCGTTGCTGTTTCTGGATATTCCTGCATTCGTTCTTGGTCGTGCGTTAAAGCCTTTTCTTATCTTTACTTACTCCTGGTTGTCACTTCTTAGAGATCTCTGTCCATCAAGTATTTTGTTTTATTCTCCAGAAACTATGTCGTGATGCAGTTAGTCAACCTTGCCAAGCTGCTTTAATAGTAATCCTCCTTTTTTTGATGATTCAGTTGTTTTGTCCACATAGTTCTTTGTCTTTGATGGGCAGCCTCCACTTTTTTGTTCTGATCCACAGAATCCATAGAAGTACCCTCAGATGGCAAGTGAATGATATTACTAGCCCAAAAGGAGAAACATAAAGACAAGCACTAGATAAATTTAATCCACCATTGCTTTCCTTAGCGTCTAACTGAACTTGATGCTTGACAGCTGAATCTCCTACATATATTTTAAGAAAAAAGATTCTTTTCATTTGACATATTGTTTTATTAAAATGCATGCCTGCACTGCAACCAACTGCAGATAGACCTATTTCGCTATTATTATAGTACATCAGTGCAGTTTAGGTCTAGTGCAGACAGAATGGGATAGAAATGGTTTTGCTTATATACCAAAGGCTTGGTATGATGTAAATCTGTCAGCCACCTATTTATCATACGGTAAGTACTTCTTTTTATTATATTATTATATATAAATAAAGCAGTAGATTCAAAAAAAGACGTATTTGTGTTAAAAAAGGGTCGAAGTAGTTAAACTTTAAATTAGACAGGACTTTCTTTTTCAGGTGGTCCATGTATACTGCCTATCCAGTATTTTATCTATAAAAAAATCTATAAAAAGAGTCACTGAATTTGACCACCATTTAGTTTAGTTTGAATGGGCATATCAAATTTTTTTTTAAGATTTATGGATTTATTAGGTGGAATTTTGCGACATCAAAGGAGACCAAACAAAGTCAGTAGGTACAAAAATTGTCAACTACTTTGGCCAAGGTAAAAATAAATCTAAGGATTTTATTGAGGAATTTTGTAATTTTAGAAAAAGTTGAGTTCGAGCAAAAGAAGACATCAGGCAAGGTAGAAGTTTGTGGTGGTAATATGGGATTCATAGGTACCAAAGAGATGGACAATCCATCATAATACCTTATGGTATCTTTAGTATCCTATAAACCCTTTGCTTAGTTTGTTGAGAACTGTAGAGTCAATAAACGTTAAAATCTTGTTAGTATGCTCAGTTTCTTATAGTGTCGAAATATCCTAGATATATAATAAGAGAATAAAGTATTACTGGGTTACCCATTACGCAAAAAAAAGTATTTCAAGGTAAGTATATTAATACATGTATCAAGGTACCATAATTTTTGGACACATATTAAGATTTCCAAATGCTTATAATAAATTTACATAAATTGGCACTATAAAGACGTGTTTCCTAAGACAGAATCGCAAAGCGGTGTCAACGTACCTGCAAGTGGCAGTTTATCATATTCCGGATAAACTGTAGCGTTATTACGTAAGCCGCTGCACCGATTGTCGGTTTTCTAAACCGCAGCGAACAAGCGCAGGTTGGATAGCACGGTTTTATCCAAAGAACAGATCAATTTTCAATCAAATTTTTCAGCCGGCGTCTAATTAATGTTCGCGACCGGAAAAAATGTTTTGCGGATTCGTTATGCAAAGCAGTGTCGTAAATGGCAAAAGTGGAATGAATTTGTCCAATTTGTCTTATGAAAGATCGATGGTGTGCCCGCATTCGGCGGTTGGTTGGTAAAACGGCCGGTTGCAAAACTGAGACAAAACATTTTAAGATACATATCTGTTTTGTAACTACATATAAACGGGATATTTCCACGTAGCGCAGCAAAAATGCGAGAAACGTGCAAATCTCGCGTAAAATCTTTTTTTGCAGTGGCGGAGCGAAATGTTCGTGCCGTATTGGTTTACGGGGTTAAAACGACGCTCTCTGTGGTAACAAGACACTAACAGAGTGCGAACAAATAAAATTAACATCGACGGGCGTTCACGGTTAGATAATTGATTTGTTATATGCATTTACGTAACGGAACGTGATATCACTATTTTTGTACATTCCGCCAGTTTTCTAGTCCAGCACGCTAAAAAGTTAGTTTGTATTAGCGCGTTTCTTCGGCTTTTTCTTCCGACGTGTTGTTTTAGATTGAGAAACTTGACGGAAACTTTCGTGCAAAATTTATTAGGACATTATCGTTTAAAGGCCACTGAAACTATTGCAATTTGCTAACATGTTTCAGTCAAATACGGTATTCTTTAGGCACGTATTAAATTTTTTGCTTGTTTCTAATTCTTCACTCCCATAAGATTCATTATATGTATATTTCCACAATAGGTGTTTGATAGAAGGCAGTTATTTTTTTGTTTTTGAGAATTGCTAAAACCTTATTTAGATGGATAGGAGTTAGACAAATCAAAGGACACGAGGATATTTTAAGATTTGAATTCAACATAGATATACATCAAGTATATGAGTAATACAATTTTTGAAGCATACCATAGTACCAGACTATATAGCAGTCAAAACCGGAGTGTTTCGTGAAAAATCTAATAGTTGCAGAACCCAATAACTTACGTAATTTTATTAATATGTATTTGCTAGACATGTTTTGCCTTGAAGTGTACACAAGACACTCCGTTCTTTAGAACACTTACGACACTGCATCTCGCAAAAGCTTTAACAAGGGATTCCTGCTGAAGAGTAATCCAGTTCGAATGAAAAAAAAATTATCTACATAAGTATGTCGGATTTGAATAGTTCAAAGATTGGCGAGGTCTTTTTTTACAAGTAGCTGCTTTTTTTTAATATCATCGGGACAATAACTTTTACGAACTTTTCAACACAAATTTTTATTTTTATAGTGCGTATCAGAATTGAGTTTATCTTTGACTTTTTTTCTGTATGTATAGGGATAACCTGCCTAATAATGTAGAAGAATTGTGCAGTGGCATCATCTTCCTTTTCCCTTAAGGTCTTCATCATCGGAACAAAATTTAGTAATTGTACCGCAAGACAATGGGTTTAAAAAACCAAGAACTATCTGTATTACCGTTTAATTACTTAAATTGTTGTACTGTTTAATATCAACGGAAGTTGGAAACCAGAAAGTTCCCACAGCTGTTACTTTTATTCGCTTCTAATCATAATAACTGCACGTTTCAAGTAAAAGGAAATTAATATGCATTAGGTAGTGAACTCTTGTCCTTGCCTGGGACAGACCAGTAATTGTACAGTCGTGTTCCTACCGACAACACTTTCCACTAATTAATACATATTCTTACTATATCTGTCTCACAATGATTGTGGCTACTATGAGTACGCCTTAAGAGCCAAATTCTACACAAAATTATCCCAAACCTCAACTCACGATCTGCTACCAGTACCATGTACTTAGTATGGTCTAATTCGCGGCTTTCGTTCACTGTTCGCCAGAAGGTCGATCTGTATATGGGAAGGGTGTGGCACGGTACCAAGTGACCTTACAATCGCCATATCCTTATGCCTGWTTTGTGATTATTTTTTTATTACTGTGTCAACCATATTTCGTAAGCGGAACGGTTGCTTTATTGTCCATACCCGTTCCAGCAACTAAAAACAAAAGTCTACAGGCCGGCTACCGCCCTTTACCCATATGTCAATGTCAGGCGTGTAACCTTAATTTTTTTGCGGACGGTTAATTAGTTGATTGGTATTTTTGTTCTTAATCAGCATGGATATTGTAGTGCAAGTATGATTACAGATATACTTAAACAAGTCGTTTATGACAAGAAAGAATTATATCGACGCTAAAGCAGCCAACCATTGTCTGTTCTATTCCATCTTTTATAATTATGCATACAATCTTGACAAAGAACACTCAGAGACATAAGTCAGTAGTGCTAGTAATCTGCAATAGTTCACCAGGACCAAAGTAATAATTTTCATCATCGTTACAAGAAAAAATTAATCTACTTCAGTCAATAATTTTGATGATATTCTCTCCATTGTCTGAGATATATCAGATTGAAGATTTTTGGTACTTCCTTCAACTATTTTGCGTCTATATTCTCACATCTCGTACATAATTTTAGAGTTTTTTTCTATTAGGTGAAGCAATACTGTGGACTCGTTATTATATATAATCTGGTCCATGGGAAGAACTAAATAATGATTTGTGTGTATGATTATTTTTGTTGTTGGTGGGATTTATAAAAATCATTTTCGATCAGAAGAGAGTGCTGGTAACAAATATCTGTCAATATGATACTACAAACTGTGTTTATTTATTCTAGAAACACGCCATGGGCATTAAAGTCTCCTAATAGTAGTATTTCTTTCCTATAATTTATTAAATAAAAATGCGCGGAATTATCAGAAATTTTAAACGAATATCTGTACCTCTTAAAACGATAATTGAGTGAAAATGACCTGCTTCAGCTCTTTCCATAAGTTTTGGAGCATCCGGCAAAAACTGATATTAAGCCGCCAAATATTGGAGGAATGTGTAGTCAAGATTCAGTAGCAAAAACTAAGTCAACTATTCTGATTGCAAGTTAAAAAGCTTTGAGCACAAAAAGACGCCAATTTAAGGTGCTTTTGGTTTCTCTACGCTGGATGACCTTTTCCAGATGCACGCTGTTTTCGTTGTTCTCAAGACAGATTGTGGTCGTAAGCACTTTAATAGCTTTAAATCTGCTCTTATGGTAAAGGCAATTGTACTTGACGTGTTGTAATAAACGTGAGGTGTACATATTGCGCAAGCAGCGTATTCGCCTGCATAAACAACGCATTATTGTATAATGCAAACGGAGGAAGTCGATTTTAGCTCCTTTCGTATGAAATGCAACCTTTTCGTTCTCCCTGCGTTATTGTTGTGCAAAGTCAGAGCGCATAACTTATTTGTATTTGCCAACACAGTGGGCGTGCCGGATCGTGCCTAAGACCTTGCCATTATTTCCACACGATTTCGTTGAAAACGGTTCGCAACCATTAACTGGAGCGAGGGATATTGTTGCAAAAAAATGCACCAGCAATCCATTGTTCAACAGCACGTCGACCTCCATCCGACGATTTCGGGTTGCAATCGTGGTGGTGATAAAAGGGGTTGACATTTAATCCAGAACAGGTTCCAGAACAGGTCACCATGAGTGACAAACAACAAGTCAAGGCCGAAATTAGAAAAAAATCTAACATTTTGCGAGGAAAATCGGAATCGAAAGCTTCGCAGCAGCATCATCAAAATTGGAAGACCAAGAACAGTATGGAACGCTGAAATAAGATCGTCGTGAAAAGACATAAGTAAAGCACTGGAAATATCTGAACAACTTTTATATGATTAAGGTGCCAGTGAGGCTGCAAAAAATCCATTGGAAAGATTTCTAAATACACTACTCCAAGGAACTAAGGCACCACCAAAACATATTCAAAAACTTTGATCTTCATTAAGGTAATTGGTAAATGTATACCCGGTGTAACAATTATAGACACGTTTTTTCATAAATGCCCCGTACACTTTAGAGGTGGTAACAAACATATCTAATTTCTAATTTTAAATCAAATTGTAGTTATAACTTTTCTTAACAATCTCTTTTTGGACGGTTAACCTGTAAAAATAGTGACCCATGTAACACGATAAATCCGTCTATAGTTCTCACATGAAATTCTTCTCGTTCTAATTTGTATGTTATTAACACGCAACGATATTTTTACCAATTTATGATCAAGTATTCGTGCAAAAAGTGGACTTCGTAAATCAAATTTATATACTAAAAACAAATATACGTGCCTACACATATTTTGTAAGTTTGCTTTGTGTCATGCTATGGGTAAGTTATTTATTACTATATTTGTGATGACTGAGGGTTATACTTCTATAACCAACAAAATAAGGAATTTTAAAATTAATTCATTCAGTGGTTCTAAAAAAGTTGCAAAAATTTGCTCTTGAAATTAGAAAAGAATATATTTAAGAATGTATATTTGGACTAGCTCTAAAAAATGGGCCAAATCTATATATAAATAATGGTGGCATTTCTTATCTAAAAAATTGCACTTAGAATAAAAGATAATTCAAAGCTATTAATGTTCAAGAAATTTAATATATCACTTTACAAATATTACAAGACATAAACGATTATTCAAATGTTTGTGGATGTGTCATATTCCTTAAGAAATTTTAATATGCTCCCGTCTTTTTCCAATTATTTTTGTAGCTGCTTCTAAATGGTTATCTAGCTGGAGATAAGTTTTTCTACGCTTTGGCTATTTCCGTACTCCAGCTGCATTATCTTTCAGTTTTGGTGTCAAAAAATATATATTCGGTGTCGTAGGGGCGACAATTGTCGCATAAACTAGTTACGCTCCTGCTGCATTTGCTGCCCAAAAGTGTAGAGATTATCTATAGAACCTCTCTGAAGATATTTTTTATAATTTAATTGTTTTTAATGAAATGTTGCTTAATTTGAGGATAATAATGCAATAAAAACATACTAAGTTATAAAATCGATTTTCAATGAAGTCACTTTGCGGAAAATTCGAACTATTACACAAAAAATCATACACATTGGCCAAGTAATTTGGACAATTAATTAAATATTTTTGGGTGTGTGTTAATTCCTTGGAGTAGTGTGTTTGTGTACTGCCTTGCTGATATAACTCCATCGCATTTTTACCTCCAAGGATTTGTTTTGATTTCATGACTAGAAATGGTGGAAGTGCGAGGATTGAACAATTAAAATTATTTAAAAAAAAAGTACCGCTTCTGGTTTCTATTGACCCCTTTGCTTCTGGGTTCCAATTATCCAAACTTCGCCATTTTTGGGATATCGGCACCGTTTTCCACATAAATTTTAGCTATCAACTGGGCACCCGCCCGTACCAGTCTAGACTATTGCACAAGTATGCTTTAACGTTGTTGAAACGAGAATGCGTTGACAATAAAATTCTCGCACAAGTTTTTGTAGTTACGTAATTCCTCTTTGAACCGACATGGGAATAAATGCCTGTATCGTATGTCGTGGATATATTTGTCAACACGAACGAAACCAGGGAAGCATTTTTGTGTTCCTAGACACTACCGTTCATTTGGAGATATTCCGGCACACTTACCTTATTTCTGTATGGATCTCACTTTTCATATTCTGAGCCAGTACGTGTGAATAGATTACAAGTCATAGCGCAATCACAAAGTTGCCACGGTTACCAAGCAATTTTTTTTAAATATAATTTGGAAAATCACCATATTTTGAATGTTTAACAAAACTAGTTTCTTTAGTACTGGAAAATAACAGTATTGCTAACTGTTGTAAAGTAAAGATATAAGAACAAAGGTTTATTTTAAAACAAGTCTACAAGAATAAAAATCAACTCAATAATTTATACACGTTATCGGTTCTTAGGAGGCTAAAAAGGTACATAAAAAAGAGCGCGATATTCAAACGAGACTATAAAATTTCAGCTGATTGCATTGCAAGATATAGCAAACTTTATTGCGGGACTTAAACTTCTGATACTTGTTTTGTAAAAGAAGACTCCTGTTATAAATTATTAATTGAGTTGCAAAAATTGGGGGAAAGAAACCAATGAAAAATGTGCATCTAAAAATAGTTACCCAATCTTGACTAGACGGGCGAGATTATGTAAGAGCGAATTAATAATGTCATAGGAATTATGAAAGTAAGCCAGCATTGTCTGGATCTTGTCATTTATCAATCATTTATACGTTGTGTACGATAAGCCTACGTGTTGCTTGCAGAATAGATTGCCCGTGTGTTATATGAGCACGAATTTACAGACACGCCATTAAAGGATTAAATGTCAAGACTATATAGCGCATTGTAGGAGTAATTACCGTTCGTATTTCGGACCCTACATGTTACACAGCGGCGTGTGAAGTCGTGATCAACGGACATAATGATACAAAAAGGCAACCAATGCTACTCGACATGTCAAAAGTTCTAGCAGGATCCTTTAGTTATGTACTGGTACCGTCAGATATCTATGCGGCTAAATCGGCAGAGCAACAAATGCGCAGTAGCCCAAGTAGCAAACCGCTTATCGGAGCTCATTTTGGGCCTAGATTTTTGAGCAAGCAGACACTTAGAATGCCAATTGCATTCAGGCAGTCTTCTCTTACTTTATCCGGGAACTCTGCTAAGCTTAAGCAAGCACATTATAATGAGTTAATTGTATCTCAACATTCTCATTACTGACAATTGCACTCTTGCCTTGACAGATCAATAGTTGATGGCTTCTTTTTATTGTGGATATCGAAATGCATTTTTTTGACTTGTTAGTCGGACCTATGAAACATGGCCCTCTCTTGTGCGTGATGTGGTCGACCATGGCGTACCCGGACGTCTGGAAAGAGCGGCGCAAGGTCATACGAAATTGTGCCAGAATGTGCAACATATATCGCCCTACTTTCACTGTCGTTTATTATGGGGGTTTGCGAGTGGGGCGGCCGACAGAGCAACATTGGATAATAATTAACAGGCCGGATTTTTGTGGTTTACAATGCCATTCAGTTACCTTTCTACTTTTAAATTATCGCGCGGCCACTATTTTACCAGRGCTGATTTTATATAAACCAAGGCATTATAAGGCGAGAATAGAGAAATCTGTACCGGCGAAATGTCAAGTGGACGTTCGATTATCCGAACTGTTAACATGAGTGTTCTAAACAACCGAAAACTGTTGCAAAACGCATTTCATAACTTAAGGAATGCGTTTTAATTTTAATTTTATTCTAAGAACGAACCTACGCCACTGTGGTCAAGGTGTGCGGCTTGTGAACATCTCCAAACGATCTAATGGGAATCCTCATAATTACCGGATTTTTGTTGTAACGGTACGGCAATAAACGACAGGATTACCGACCGCAGATGCGTCCTTTGGCACATAACGTCCCAATTAATTATGATCGGAGGAAACGACCATAAAATATCTGCTTTTACCATACACGCTCAGGGACGTAGATAACATAAAATTAATACAACGCGTTATTGCTTAATTACTTAAGCAGCATCCGATGGTATCGCGGTTAGAACAATGTGATTATATGGGCCAGCGTTTTTCAATTCTTACGTTCACTCCCGCTAGGCGTTGTCTGATAATATAAATAATATGCTCGATCTTGAATGTGCTTAGACAATAAATAATCGTTGCATACACTTATCGGTGGCGTTAGCAGTACATACATTCACTTGTAATTGTGATAACCGCGCACCTGCCTATCGCATTCACTAGAAATCTACTTTGTTTGCAGGAGAACGAAGGAGTTTTTGATTAATAACTGTACTAGGTGGAAATGCAAGTAATTAATCAGTAAACAACTTGCTCTTTTACAAAAAGCTTAAGTTTATTTACTGATAAAGACCGACCAGAAATATMCTGCGAATATACRAGAGAATTTAAACGATATTTGTGATGAATGGACCGTACTCAATTTAACATGAACTAAAGAGCTTTAATTGCTGAAATGCACCGCCAAACTTTCTTCTAATAACCTGTTGAACCTCTAATGCTCTTCTTATGCTGTGTCAAATTTGTCGAGTTCTTGTATTTTCCCCGTATTTTTATTTAGTACGACGTATGACTTATGAGGCATACAAAAATAATTTTGCATTGACAACTGAAGAATTTATACAAGGAAAACCAAAACTGAGGTAACTGTTAAGGAGAATTTACGTATTTTTTTTTTAAATGGAGTGTCATTATAAGAAAATTAATAACCGGCAAGTGCCACGAATACATTACTTAAACAAAATTTAAAAATTTCGACATGTAGATAGATCAATCATATATTATACATGGTAAAAGAATAATGCAGGATCTGAAACCGGATGGGTGGAAAATGCATTATTTCTATCTGCTAAAATATGAAGGACAAAGAAGAACTACCACGAAAGTGTGATGGCTGAAGCTTTTAAAAATTGCTGCCAAAGCTTTCTCCCAATGCAGTAATTGTATTAGACAATGCATCTTATCAGTCTGCTCAGATTGAAAAAAAATCCCAAATACGTCATCAAATAAAGAAAAAATCAAAGCTTTTCTACTAAAACATGACATATTTTGAGGAATGTTAACTTTCATAAGTTCTAAAGACAAAATGTTTTAATAAAACATTCCGAATTGATAGTTTCGCTAAAGAGCATGGACACACAGTGTCCCTTTATAAATATAAGGTATCTAATTTAATACAGATTCAAATCATGCGTATATGATACCTGTCTGGTACATCGTGCTCTCTTAGAATACGGGTCAAAATAATACACAACTATTCTAGAGCTTATCAGATATGCGTAAGGCGGCAAAACCACAGATTAAATGTTTGCCAACAGTTTCAATCGCAAGCCATTAACGTTCGTTTACGTTCACTGGTAAACAATGTACGTGGTACGATTTGAGAAAGTGGAATAGGCCGCCATTACGCCGGGGCGAAGGTTTTCTGCTGAAAATAAGCAGAATCGAGCGTGGTTCGTCAAATAGAGACGCAGACTATAATGCCCAAACTATTTCAGTGAAATTTGACATCAACCATGCAAGCACTCCAAATTTTCTACCTTTTTTCAGATTTGTCTTCGTTGACCGAAGGGACTGGTTTTTCCAGTAGCGAACGTGTTATTCACTTTTAAAGTAAACAATATTTCTAAAAGCTAAAAAACAAAATTATTATTTGTAGCACCAATAGACTGGGTAATCCAAGGAGGGACATACAAAACAAAAATATATACATGATGAGGGGAGATTTTCGAATAACACATTAGGCCTTTAGAAACATAAATGATACAGACAATGACTGCTAAAACATCTTGTAATTTGAAAATTGTCAATTTTTATCTATTTTAAAAAAAGGATAAGACGGTCGATGTGCGGAAAACCCAGTTCTTCTGTGTAATCAAATCAAAAACTGATAGAAGTGGAAAATTGGAGGTTTTCTTGATTTTGAAAATGACACGGTCGTCTACCGAGGTTGAAAACTTATGGATTTTATCATAAACAACATATGTCTAATTTGACTGATCTAAATAAAGCGCGCGCGTTGTGTAATACGGCAGCAAGCGAAAGAAAACGGGCAAACGTTTTCTTCTCGGGCACGATCATTTGCAGCTCGTGGTCCGCCCATCATAGCCCGGAGCTGAAATGCATAATGACCACGTTTACGACTTCGGCTAACGTTTTCCTGGTTGGCAATCTGGGTAACCGTATTWAATCGAGAGCGACACGCGACTCGCACGAGTTACGCATGCGTCGTCATTTTTTTAGTGAAAGTAACCGGTGAAAGTAATAGATTTTTGTATTGTCACGGACCCGACACCTACACAACGTGATCTGTACCCCGTGGTTCGCGAATGCGTGCACGAAATAGAATTATGCAATAATTATGATAAAGACCGCTTACAATGTACAATGCCATCCTTATTATTCCTATCGACCATTGTGCTAGCCTGTTATGATGTAAGCGTGAAAATGGAAGCAGTTCTTTTTTGGGTGGTACGCTCAGTTTCACCAAACGTGAGCGAAGACGCTTCCTTGAAGTACGTCCCAAGGAAAAACGATTTTCAACTCCACTCACACATATGTCTGTAATTAAAGTTTCACCCTCAGTAGAAGTAAGAGACTTCTTGAAACTTCGGGCTGGATGTAAGCGATTGATATTTTTCTCATGGAATTTTGTGCCTATAAATTTAAACAGACATTTCAAGAAGTCACTTACTTCAACTTCTACATATATATTATATTAATGATATGACAACAATTTAGTATGCACCAGCTACAATTACTAGAAATTTTAAGTTAGTCTAAATTGTAATTCATCCCTTTAATTTTGATTAATAAAAAGCTCCTATTGACTTCAGGTTTGACACGTTGTTTTATGTGTCGGTAGGCCAATTTTTTTTAGTTTGTTCATGTAGATAAGGCTTATACATATTAGAAAATATCGTTTATAATTTAGTTGGGTCCGAATTAATACAGATTTTTAAAAATCAAAATACATCATACAATCATTTATTTTAATAGAACAAAATCCAAAAGACCAGTACGAAGAGTGAAACACACTTGGTACTTCAGTAACAAAAGTGGGTGGCCACTCCACAATATACAGCAAATTAACTAGCCAGAATCCCGATTTGAAAAAACTATAACAGCATGAGTGCGTGCATACAAGGTTCAAATTTAAGACCAATATTTTTCAGTGTAAAGCGGTTCAGATTTAGTTAGTTGTACGAAGATGCTGGTATAATAAGTTAACAGTTAATTGTTGGATTACTAGGGAAATACATTTGGCACACCCTCTATATAAACAGCATTCATTGGAATCGATTGCGTTTTATTGCACCGAGCAGGTGTTTAACACATACAACCAGACGTTGCGATTGGTCACTTTCAGTTGACGTATTTAGAAACCATTACTCTGACCTGAAATGTAATATCCGAACGATTGTACACAGAATTTATGTGGTTTGCAATTTCTCCGTATTTCTTTCTAACAGACCTGACCAGAAAGGATAGGAAGCAGATTTCGGTTTATAAACGCAGATTTCTGTTCAACACGCGATCGTTTCTGCGGTTGTTAAACGGTCTATAAATCACACGGTATAATGCATATAAATATTCATGTAAACAACAATTTTGTTGTACGTATTGTACATTATCTCTTTTTAGCGCAACGTAATTGTTTCTTTCTCCGCCTGTTTTGCTTACTAATTGTGAAAGTACAACTTTTTTTCCCAGCAGTGTAACGTTATGAAACGTTTTCGTATTAGGCCTGGCGCACACGACAAAACCAACCTTGATTTCATACCGCCTGAAAATTATTTCAGATCGATGGAATTCAGTGATTGCCTCGGTCGGTACAATGAATGTGGGCATTCTTCTAACAATGACCCGAGATGCATTTCTGTTAGATAAATAACGCTCTGATGGATTGGAATCGAGCAGAGAAAGTTGATGCTAACTAGAACAACGCGCTATAATTTTTTCTTTGAAATCTGCATGAGTCCTCTTCCTGGCTACATCGCGTACAATTCTTCACAGCGGTTTAATGGCCGTTTGTTAT
>QCXZ01000124.1:0-21108 GCA_025024175.1 Rhyzopertha dominica | reverse complement strand
TTAATGTAGATGCGCTTTTATCGGGTAGTTTACAAATACGTATGCTATATACGAAACAGCAATATCCGATACCAGCGACGACTATCGTAAACTCGTAGCGTTTCTTGAAGACTCATGTTTCTATACAGCACAGGCGATATTACCAATTTTTCTCTGGCCGATAAGCTATTGTTTTATAAACAATTGGCTTATATATATTAAGACACCTTGCTCGCCAGTACATTAGTCACAGTCGATCAGCTTTGCAAGTGCGCAGCTTTTACAAAGATGACTCCACCGCCAAATTATGACATGTTGTTCAATTTGACATCATCACACGTACATCTGACCGAAGTCTCCAGGATAAAGCGCCTGGTGGCGGAAGCGGTGGAGGTGGCCATTACTTTGTGCAATGCGTCCAGGGATCGATTTGGAACATCAAAGGTAAATGAGATTGATTTGTGGTTTCACATTGATGTTGATGTAGAAGCTCGTGTTTGGAGTGCATCAGTGGAGATTGAAATCTTAAAAATCTTTGTTCGCATATTAATAGCTAGCTTTATTGATAAGTTTTATCATCCTCAGGGTGCTCCAGGAGCGGGCAACACGTACATTTGACCGGGGCGCGGCRCTTTTGCTATAAGTGTGAGAAAAATAGAAAATTTTGATATATCAATTTAATAGTTTGCTAAAATTAAAAAAAAATTGAAAATTGATCCATATTTCTCCAAGCGGAATCATTAATGATTCACTTTATTCCTTTAATTGTAGAGCGCTCTCGGCTAACAAGTTAACCATCGTCTGTACAATCAATATCAATATAAATAAAGAAACAAGGAACTTTTATAAATAGCTTGACAAAATCAAAAATATAGAAACAAACAAACCAGACCACATACCAAAAAGCAACCTACATATCAGGAACACAAACGTAATATTAATTCAGATCAAATAAATAATTTAGAACAGGACAATTGAATTTACAAGAATCGTTTAGATTACATAAAATTTTCAAGTAAATTAATTTTTGATAATTTACGGCACAATTGTAATAAATTTAAATTGTCTAGCGTAGCAGTGTGTTTCTTTAACAATAAATAATTAGTTAACGAAGAATTTGTTGTACTTTTATGTGTTCTTTACTTCCAATTAAAAAATAATTAATAAATTAATTCAAAATTAAATTATTTGGAAATTTTAGAAATGTATAAAACCATTAGCGAACAAAATTTTTCTTTTCTATAAACGATTCTTATAATTTCAATTGTCCTGTTCTAAATTATTTGTTTGTATGCGTTGCTAGCATGTAGGTTACTTTTTTATTTTTGTTGTCAAGTTTACTTGTTTCTATATTTTTGACTTTGTCAAACTATTTGCAAAAGTTTTTTCTATTTATATTAATTGTTATTTCGATGGGTATTTGTTAGTCGACAGCTCTCTACAATTAAAAGGTTAAAGTGGATTACACTTCAAGTTTTTTTTTCTTAAAGAAGAAGTAAAATTTTCCCAGTTTCAATGATTATTATTCTTAAAAAATAACAGCAAATTCGTTAGAACTAACGAATGCTATTGCCATAAGGAGTAGGCGTTAGTTTTTTTTTTAACCAAAATAATTACAAATTTTCCAATCAGTAAACGTCGCTTAGAGATTTTCTGGAAAAATGTAAGGGGGTTGCACACAAATGTTCATGTGCTATTTAATGCGGTGTTATCCGAGGAGTGTTTCGATGGAAGATATATATGTGCGACCACCAATGAGAATTCTAGAGGAGGTATTATGCTAATATTGCAGTCAACAAATGTGTCTATTTTGTATATTTTGATTTTATGCTAAACGAAGAGTTATGGATGCATGTTCAATGCGGTAGTATGTTTTTCATCACTGGTCTTGCTATTTTGCTCCCGAATTTACTAATTGAGTGCTACGTGAGTCTTATTAAAGCAGTTAGCTGTATTTGTGATCTTTATCCTAATAATACTGTTTGTCTTGAACGGATGTTATTCGATGATGAAGATGATTACTGTTTGTTACTGCGTGATGTAACTTCTATTGTAGACCAGTTTGTGTGCGTTTCTTTTGCAAATCACGCTTTTTTTAATTTAATGATGTAAATAATATTGGTTGTACATTAAATTTCGTTTCTTGTAATCGTGAAAGTCTGTTAGTAGGAGAATGCACTCGTTTGGTGGAACATGTTGTTGCTTATCATAATTTATTGTAACCACTGATATAGATGTACCGGCTCAACACTTAGTACTTATTTGATTACTATGGTTTTAAGAAGGCATCGTAACCTATATTCAATGAATATATTCAAGCCATAAAGGCAATGTTTAAATAGTACTGAGTCTCTTTACAATAATATGGTTAACCATTTTTACTCTATAGCCAGATCTATAGTAAATAAAATGTTAATAACAATAAAAGACTATTTAGTTGTAGTAGCAAAGTGGTTTGATGATGAAACAGAATCTCTTATTATAGGTAACTACTCGTAGATAACTCATAAACGTTTAAATAGTACAAGAAATGACGACTGTATTTATAATAATAAAACAAAACAAAAAAGATCACACGTATCCCGCAGAGACGCAATTCGTAAACTGAATTTCTGTTTCGAGAACTGAGAAAAAGATGTGAAGCTTGCAGAATAAGATATATTCGTGGTATTAAAACTCATTACTTCCATTCAGCTATGGAGTCCTGGAGATACGTTAGGACGAAGAGGAAATGCACGGCGTTTACCAGAATCCATATTTTATGGTGATCTAACTGATAGTAGTTGTCTTGAGATATCTAATTTTCTTAGAACTTATTTTCAAAGCTGCGTATGTTTAAGACGAAATTTTTCGTTGTTACCTTCAATTTTAACTCTGTATTGAGTTAAACAATGTAAAAATAACTCCTTAGCAAATTTATGCACAATTATTGTCTTTAGAGCAAAATTTATCCTGCTGACCTGATGTAATTCCTAATGTTTCCTTAAAATATTACGTTACACGTATGTTTGAGCCTCTACCTACGATTTTCAATAAATATTTCACTTATCAAATTTTTTGGAGTATATGTAGTTATCTACTTGATTCCATTCAATAAATCAGTTTCAGTTACGTAAATTGCTAATTATAGAAGTGTTAGCATATCAGTGTTAGCTGCAAAGCTTTTTGTATGGATCATCTCCGAATATAGTTAACTACTTGTTGGCGGCATAAAGTTTATTACTGAAGAATAACATGGGTTCAGTAAAGGTGAATGTACATATACTAATTTATTTATTTTCACAAATTCTATGCATAATTCCCTAGAATTAACAAATAGCATTGATTGCATCTACACGATATTACAAAAGCTTTTGATGGAGTTAATATTTAAGTATCGGCTACTTCGTAAGCTTAAATTTGATTTTTTTAGTGATAACTAAAAATGTATCTTCATTACATTTGTGTTTATACACTTAAGGAGTGGCTATAGCAGGCGCTTTAGCCTGAAACCTGTTTTAAGGGATACGAACTACCGAAATTTGAAGCTTTACAGGGTTAACTGTACTGGGCTCAGTTTTGCACCGATTTCAACAAGGACTTAATCGAAAGATGAAAAAATATTCTACAGTTTGGTTTGATTATATTTCTAATAAATGTTACAGCTGATTGTTAAGAAATTATTGAAGTTGGCTAATTATACCCACATTTTATAGTGACATAAACCGCTTTCAACAGCAGTTAATGAAAATTTAATCAAGCCAAACTGTAGTTTCAAGTTTGTTTCAAATGTGGATGGGATTGAACAAAGTTTAGTTATGATAAATCCAGTAATGGTCTACATGCCGATATTTCTGGTGTCCACGCCTTGTCGCTATCCCTACTAATTTCTTCTGGCAGCTGTCAGGCCGGTGTTGTCGATGAGCGACGGGAACCGGAAATATCCGAGCGTAAACAGTCAGTTTAAGATTTTGTCACTTGTTTTGGCGCGAAATGCAGGAGGTAACTTAGTATCAGGATATCAAAAAATCTAGCCAACTGTAAAGTGAATATGGGTAAAAGCGAAAACTAATGTAGGGTAAGGGTGTTGCACACGAAAAAGGCAAAAAAGATGCCTACGAAGTTTGTACACATGTACATACCTACTTATCGACAGAGCATGCACAATGAATGTAAGTATAATACCACATTCAGTAATTATCATGAATTATTTACGAACTGCAATGGTATAAAACATTTTCTTGGATTGTAGTATAGAGATTTTTTTCTACTGATTTCTTAATGCCGTCTATCTAGTTTCGAACTATATTTTTTGTCCTTTTATATTTGTACACTAGAATCGATATCTCCAATTTATTAAGGCATTCATTGCCCTCCATTTGAGAAGTACAGTCATTCAATATGTTGAGACTGTTCGTTTCTTAATGCGTTTACTGTAACCTACTTCAGGACACCTGACTTCAATTTGTTTTTTGTGGTTCTAATGTAGTTTTAAACTACTACAATGCCATGTGCCAACATCAACATTTCATCTCGCCTTCGAAATATTATCCGACGCCATCGATAGGAACCTGCACTAGGTCGATGTCTGTAATTTATAGGCCGCCTAGCTCACAGAGTTCCGCTCACATGGCACTGAGGGCTTCTGCCATCCCATTCTCCTATTCACTAGTCCATCCGTCGCGGTTAAAAGCCGGCTGTCTGCCTTGGTCAAGTTGCTCTGTACCTGTAAGCATGACTGCATGTGCTCATCTTCAGCAGTATAAACTTGATTATCAGCAATGAGGTAAATAAATAGCTCTGTGCGTAACACCGTTACATTCTTTTTTTCGCCTTTTTAAAGCAGTAACTATATAAATAATTAACAGTGTAAGTTAGTTAATGCCTGAATTCAGTTTTTTATGAACATATATGGTATTTTTAATGGGTTAACAAGCATAAGAAATGAAAAAGCATTGCCAGCGTTGACTGAGATTTGAGCTGGGACCTTTTAAACACTAGTCAAACGCTCTATCCACTGAACTACCAAAGCCCTATTCAGAATCGCGGTCAAAGCGGCATATATATGTACATCAAATGCTTTTTCGTTTCTTATGCCTGTTAACTCATTAAAAATATCATCTATGATCATAAAATACGAATTCAGGCATTAATTAACTTTTACTGTATATAATATAATTGGGTTGTAATTAGCTAACCGCCACCGCAGCGAATTACGCTCCGAAGCTCGAAAATACTGAGCGACGAGCGATTCAGCTGCAAATGAGCTGGATAGCGTTCAGCAGCATTATATATATTTGATGTATATATGCCACTTTGACCGCGATTCTGAAAAGGCCTTGGTAGCTCAGTGGATAGAGCACTTGACTAGAGTTCATAAGGTCCCGAGTTAAAATCTCGGTCAAGGCTGGCAATGCTTTTTCATTTCTTGTGCCTGTTAACCCATTAAAAATAATCATCTATGTTCATAAATAACTATACTTATACTTATAACTATACGTTAAATAAAATGAACACTAAAAAAAAACCGCGTTACCGGTATGTATGAGATAATGATAGGTTCAGCTCGCACAGCTGATAAACAGAAAGTGCATTTTATATCATATTGCAGGAATTCGTTCTTCCTGTGAAACATTTTTTAGATTATGCATGCATCATGCACAAGCAGACTGATAGTAGAATAGCAACACTAGATTTATGCGTTTTGTTGCACTAAAACAGCCAGAACTCGGTTATATTCCTAATCCAGTTATTTTGTCTTTCATAAAACGCGATTTTATCATACTAATATTCAATAGAATGGCCTAATATACTGTCTAGTCGCAATGGATTATGAAAATGGTCATAAGAGAGTTTGTTATAAGTATATATTTTATCAGCATCAATCATATTTATTAAATCGGAAACTGGTAATACTAATACTTACACACTTACAAGAATGAAATGTTTACATAATTATATCTTGGCACCTAGCTAAAGATATTGTCTCATTAATGTAAGAAAACCACTGCAAATTTGTTTCTATCAAATTTAGCTGTTATTAAGGTACTGTTTATGATATAGGTAAATTTAAAACCACAAGTTTTATACAGTCATGCAATGGAAACGGCAAACTGTTTGTTGTCAAAATGTGTATAGTTGCTCACAAATGTCTTTGTCAGTAAGAGACTTGATACTAATCAGCAAAATACAACTATTTAAATATAGATACACTGAATAATTATAATAGTTAGTTGCTTCACCGTTCCTATAGTTTTCATGTCTAGAAAAACTATTTACTAGATCTAAATTTATAGAACATGTTAGGCTGGTTTGCTAATTTTTTATGTATACATATATGTGCTTAGCATTAAACATTTTATAGGTGGTATGAAGATACGATGTTTATTTTGAAGATGCTAAGCTATTATTTCGCTAAAATGAAGCTGCATACGATACGTGTAATGGTGATTTGTCACTTTAGGTGGTAAATTCCTTTACTAGCCGATGTGCCTTCTGCCACTTTCCCGCGCATCTACTTCGTTAATTATTTAAGCATATTGAACACCTTATATATTATCACGTTCACAACATATATGGTCTTTGACAATTTTTGATATTTTCGGCATGTTTCTAAAAATTAAATGTCAAAAGAAAGTAAGAAGATGATGTTGCAGAATTCGATTCCAAATTGAATTTTCTGACTGGCTAGGTACTCATGTTTTATAATTTTACGAAATTTAATTAATTATGACAATGAAATTAGAAAAAAGTCTTCTTTCCCGGGTATCCTATTAGTAAAGTTTCTTGTGCCTAGCAATGTAGAATTTGCTAGTAGAATTATTTTTTGCTCCGACGAGCAAATTCAATGCAGTTAAATAAGAAATTAAGCAAGTTTTTCGCACTTGCAATATGTCTTGTGCAATTAAAAATAATAAGGTATCAGTCGAGCTGTTGGAGAAGTTGTAAAGGAAATGTTCGGTGATTGTTGCATTGCATATAATAATAATAATAATAATAATAATAATAATAATAATAATAATAAATAAACAGCCCTTGACTATTTCGTTTTTGTAAAAGGTCTCGCATACAAAACTACTGTGCCCACAAAATACGATTTGAAGACCAAACTACGAGGGGTTATCAATGCTAACAAAAAAGTTGAAGACCTAGAAGGGTAACGTGCTTGAACATTTCATTTAGTGCTTTGTTTTTTTTATCGCATGTTTTGTGTACAATAACACAGTTACAGTAAGATGTTCTCTTCCTGTGTTCTGTTTTTCATATTGCTGTTATTACCGTTACAATTTTTATTGCTGCGGCCTTATTGTTAAAATGCCATTAGAAAACTACATATCGCAAACAAATAAATAACAATAAATGGATATGAAATTCTCCTAGCTGAGCTAAAATAAAGCTATCTAAGATCGAAATTTTTAAAAATGAATTTTCCATGATTAATAAAATTTTGGTTAAATAAAAGCCAAGTAGCGTACAGTATTCCACGTGAAATAGAATCTACAAACTGCATCCTTTTAATTTTCATTTAACATAACAATGTTTGATCGTCATGAGTTACTAACAATGATATTATTGCATAAAACGTCCAATGCAATAGTATAATTTTTATTTGATTTAATGAATTTGCTGCGTAACATAATAAAATGATTACATTGTTTAAACGGAAATATATTACAGAACGGAATTAAATGATAGTCTCTAATTTATTGATATCATTTCTGGATAAATAGATGTAAATTGTAGGAATGGTAGGTATGTCGTAGGAATTGTGGAAAGTATCCTTCGAACATAAGAAATGTTTTCTATCCCGGACGTTATTTATTTGAAGGTAAATTGTGTCCTGTAACTTTTAAGCAGACAGCTAAGCTAAGACAGCTTTGGACCGCCACTGGCTGCTCATGTTTCTATAGCTTGGTATTTACAGCAACAAAAACTGTATGAATAACCTCAACCGCACAGATTTCGTAGTATTAAAGTTAAAAAATAAAAGATAACTAACCGATAATCAATCAATCAAAAGGCTGCAAATAGTGCAAATGCATAATTCTTAACAAAATGAAGAATTTCACTATCTTAGTTACACAGTTCCATGAATAAGTACACATTTATACTTTTCGCTGTTGAGTTTTTGTGTAATTTCCCGCGCTTGCAAAATAAAAACTTTTATTTCGTTTCAGATATTCGACATTTTCGACCAAATCTTCCCCACGGCGTTTGTCCTCAACACCGGCTACTGGGTATTCTATTCTTCCGAACAAGGACATTGTCTTTGCGTCTGCAACCGCTTTGGAATTTACTGCCGTCACAGGAGGAATTTGAAGCATTGGGTTGACATGACGTGTGTCACAGAGATGGACGAATTTAACTCCTTGCGACTTACGACCCCAACTTCCTATGCACATTTAGCAGTAAGAACCATTGATAGTTTTTTTGACGCGGCTAGAATAATATAATTTTAGTGGATCAGCAATTAGGGTAAAAGTTTTCAAAAGAGCTGACTGCTGTAGAAGTCAAATCAAAATTCTGGCTTCACAGCTGATAATTGGACTGAATGAGAAGAGAAGCACACTATACATTTACGCAGAAAATGCTATTTTACTCTAAAATATGTAAAAACCGTATCAAACTTATTTGGATTAATAGGTGGTAAATAATTATAGACACTTCGCACTAACCTGAACACCCTGTCCCTTATTGTTTTTTTAGATTCCTTTTTACATTTATATTGAATTTATTAACTATACATTCGGTCTAAATTGATTAGTTTTAGTGCGAGTATTACTATATGATGGTTTCAATTTGACCAAAATTCGAAAACGGGTAATCCTATCTTTATTTCAAAATAATTAAATTGAGAAATGAATTCACTCTCAGCTGATACAACTGTTGAGGTTCGAAGTAGGTACTTCAGATCACTAAAAACCGCTAATAAACATAACTACCTGCGATTATTAAAAAAATACGGACGAAATAATAATACACAGGGACGCTTTTGAAGGGCTAACGAATGACAAAAATCCACTGCAAAAAATTAAGGTCGATCACTTAAAAGCTCGAACTAACGACCAATATCCTGTAAATATAACGAACTCTTTCCTTGAAGTGTCTATAAGAATGAGCATTTGCTGGAAATTTCTGAAATGCAAACGAATTCTGTTTTTCATATCATCAAATGTGGTGAGAGGAAGAAGGTAAAGCTTTATTATCGTTTGCCCCCATAATCTGCTTTTTTTAAATCAAGCTGGACCAATACCAGGTCTATTTAAAAAAGTTCACATTAAGAAATTATTTCTTGAATGCATGCCAGTACCAAAAGCTGATTATCCTCAGTAGCAGCAGTGCTGGTTTGAATCCTCGGTGTCCACTACGCCTAAATCGATGCAGTAGTTGTCAAAATAGGCGCCTTCTATTTGGAAAACACACAACCTAGTCTCTAACTAAATTCTATGAGAAAAAGGATCATGCCAACCCGTTCGTCGTTTATGTAATGATTAGTAATAAGAAAGACACTTCAATATTAAACTTAGATTGTTAAAACAAGTGAAACAGTAACCTTAATATCAATGATTATGATATAATAATATTTGTTTTCGTATTTCTTAGGGTGATAGTATGTAGGTACTACATGCTACATGCTATAATACAATGGAACACCTTTATGATATAAGTATTTAAAATTAGAAATCCCATTGAGGCGAATGTACCTAGTAAACTAAAAATTCATCAAAACATTCATAATTTCTTCAGCTTCTTCGCAATTTGTTCTGACAGTGAATTTTGTAATATATACATACTAAATATGACGTTAAATTCAGTCTAAAATTAAATGCTGGCCGCTTTTTTTCTTCCATCAATCTTTATGTGGGCCAATTAGCCAGTCGGAAAACAATAGTCTCTCATAAACACCGTGATCATTACGGCTCGCGAATGTAATTAAATTTGCGAGACCAGGTTATTGTGTCTTCTGACACCACAACAAAAGTGGATTATTGCGTTGATAATAAACACGATGGTAACCATTTTACTTCAGCTACAGAAATAAGGAGCGAATTTGTGTAATGCCGAAGCACAGTTATTATTGAGATACGAATATTAGTGCAAAATTACAACACATTTTAATAACAAATCATAGCTTTGAACAAATAAGAGATGTAGACATAGTAATTAACACAGGGTTGAATATACGATCAAGTATAAATCTATACATTGGAATAGATTTTAAAAATTTTCCATCTAAAAAAATGTATACGGTATGTTTAAAATTACGTAATAAATTATTGTCAAGCCATCTTGCTTACTACTAAATTTTCAAATTTAAAAATTAAAAATCAAATTTTCAAATAATCACAAGGCGTTAAATAATTTAGCATTTGCTGACTTCTGCGTCGAAAAACTGTATCCTGATATTGATGAACAGGTTCACAAAATAAAAAGGCCTGCTATCTTGTTCAAACCAGATATTTGTATTCGGGACAAGGAAACAAAAATTATATATTTTTTTTAAATTGCTATTATGTAGGCGTCCTAAAAAGCTGTAAATAAGAATAAAATTGAATACCCAAGAAATAATACAATAAAATAATTTTTCACAATCAAAAACACTGTTGAATGTAAATTTCAACACCCGAGAATGCTTTCATCCTTAAAAATATTTTTTTATATATTTTTTAATACTTTTTTAGTTATAAACAAAAAGAGAGACTGCAATATCGTTTGTCAATTACTATTACATTTTCTCTCCTTTGCACTTTATTTGCTCACACAATGACCGGGCAATCCAAAATAAAGTCTCCATACTTACGGTCAGTAACTAAAAATTGGCATGCATCATCTAGCGGTTATCACGAAGTGTTACAGTCGGTTATGTTAGTTACTAGTTAGGTCGTCTTAATATAAAAGCATTCTAATAAAAATAGCCGATTTCATAACTAGTTCTTCCTTCAAAAAGCTAAATATCGTATTTGAGTAGCATTTTCTTTGAAGAATATTGGTCGTAATAATAAATACTTCATCGCCAATAATTACGACAATTTTGTCAGTTTACCTCACCATTTAAGGTGACAAACATTGGTTCATCAGAAAACAGGATCTTTTCTGTGGTCAGACCCTGGCATTTAGTAGATCCATCATTTGCTCGTAACACTGATTTGTTTGTTATCCGAATTCACTTCTACCAATTCCTGGACATGAAGTGCTTAAAAAAGGATTTCTAGCATGCGGTTACATAATACAGTAATATTTTTGTGAAGAGACGTACGTTAAAATGTTATGTCATCATAATCAACTTGACTATTCTTAATGAACACCCGCTAATAATTGCCGGCCTCGGTGGTCCAGCGGGTAGCGCGCCGAAGCGCGGTTGTCTATGTCCACAGAGGCTGCGGGTTCGAGTCCCGCCTAGGGCATGGATGTTGGTGTATGTCCATTTATGCATGTGTATTGTATAATTTACCAATAAAGAATGATAAAACTAATGAGCTGGCTAATTGCCTAATTGGCAGGGCCAACAAAATTATAAACAAAAAATAACCTAAATAATTCTAAATCCAGTAATTTGTGACAGGCAACGTCCCTTAAATTTTTTCAACTTCTTTATTTAATATTCATACACAACCAACTAGGAAGCATTAAGATTTTAGCGAAACGTTATTCACTAAATCACTAAATCCAGTACATTGTGAGTAGTACGTCTGTAATAAACAAAAGACGCACTGTGATTGAAGCTTTACCTGCTAGGGTGCGTAGTCCATACTGGTAGGTGATTTTCATTTAGTTGGCCGTCGTCGTGGCAATTGGGTATTTGCCATGTATTTATATTTTATTAAATTGCATATTAATAGGTAGCGTCTAATCCACGATTATAAAACCGAAAAACTGGATCGTATGGTGTATTTTTAATGTTAAAAATGTGAATATTTAAAGGGATCACCAAAACGCGAACATATTGGCCGTGACGTCACGTGTCTTGTAAATGGCCGCTTGTTTACATCTGGGGTCGGCGCATCACGTGTCAGCCTCAGCCCGTCAATATATGAGTTTGTTTGCGTTTATTTTGTGACAAGCGAATTAAAAGAGGTACGCCAAGAAAGTACTTACTTATGAGTTATGACTTCTGAATGCATGTTCATTGTTATGGATTATGTGAACAGCGACGAGCAGTTCAACGCGGCGGAGATGAACGTAAAAGCAACAGCATAAGTGTACTTTGTGTCAAATTAACGTAGTATTCAAAATTTGATCACAATGGGTTGTTGGAAACATGCTATTTGTAAACATAAAAACGTGAGAATCAAAAATATACCCTAAACCTGACATTTATTTTAGAGGTCAGATTAAATATAAATTAGCATTTATTTTCGGGGCTCTTGCAGCTTGTTTCCGGTCTGGCTAACAGTCGAATATATGGAGAACAACGTCTTTCTTTATTATAACATTTCCCCCTATMAACTTAAAACGCACATATTTTTTTTTGTACGGAATGGTAAACACCTATAACCTCAAAAAGAGTAATAAATTTACATTAAAATGTTCTTCACAACAATGAAACGAACTTTGCGATTTCAGTATATTACGCGTAGCGGCCTTAAACCACCGTTTACGTTGATAATCTCGAGGAACGGTTACAAAAATTTTGTTAGCGGTACTGACTGATGTATCGTTACAGCCAGGTACAAAACAGCACCTAGATGCTGCACAAATCTTTTTTTGTGCGAACTCTTACACCGTGCTTTCAGTAAACACCCACACAAAAGCTTTTCCAATATAAGAATGATACTACACCAATAAACAACACGCTCCTCGATAATCGGTAATGTTTACGAGACACTTGACGTCACGAGTTGAATAACTTGGGATAGAAGCGTTTGGCGGCGACTCCTAAAGATTCGAACTTTAGACCTGAAATTCTCTACCTACAAATGTTTTTTTTGTTTCTTTTTTAATATGGCGTACAATATCAATTCATTATACGTAATTTTCTAAAAATGATAATACCCAATGTCTTCCTCGCTGACATTTCGTCTACTGCTGCGGTGAGCAACTTTAAAGCTGTGCGCTTCGTGATGTAACTGTCAGTTTGTGTGTAAAAGAGCTGATGCCTTCAGTGCCATTTTATTTTATTTCTGTCAGTTTGTGTTCACTCAGGGTTGATGAACCCACCTCTGAAGATGCTCGCCACAACAGTGGACGAAACGCGAGCAAGGAAGGAATAGCCAACTAAGGTGGAATCACCTATTATCACTAAAATACACGCAAGTCGCGTCCATAGATTTAGTTGACACTTTTATTAAACATTGGTTGATTTTCGCAGTATTCATACCTAAGGTAAATAAGAAACTGGAATATGAAAGCGCATTATTAAATAAATGAGTATATGAAAAATTTTACCCTAAGATGCTGAAACCCAACCTTAAAATCTGAATCACAATATAAACTAGCAGATACGCTCCATCAACCTAACTCGCTGATACTGTACCTACAGCCATGATCGATCACCTGTCCACTTGTGGAAGCATAAGTAAAAATTGGATTCTTTTTCAGAACTACTACGCGGAGGTGGTGAATACATATCCTTGCTACAACATCCTAGTACGATTCATGCTCCAGGTGGGCCAGCACATTGGCCCGAGCACTTGCGATGTTAAACACATATGTTTTCGCGCCAGGTAAATTGCCCTTGAGCTATAAAAATTGATGGACTCTGTGGTGCACTAAAGCTTCATGCACTGTTGCATCGTCCTCCTGATCTGGCATGCGGAGTTTACGAACCTATTCTGTGTGTGCACAAATCGGAAAATAGCGTATTTATTATCTTCCGTATGTGTGTTCGCCGAAGCATTTGACAATGATAGAGCAAGAGTATGTTCCTAAACGTACTATGCTGGGTGGGTGCTTAAATTGGTTAAAGTTGTGGCGTTTTAATGGAACTGACGATGGTTTTAGATGGGTTAGACACCTGTAATAAGTACGCAATTAGGTTTCGTTCTTAGTTCTTTTATTGTAAAAACCGCACGCCAGTGTACTTTACAATTTTATGAACTTAAATGTACTTCGATAATGCAATACACTCACTCAATGTCGCTTAGCACTTTGATTATACGGTTGTTTTAAAAAAGTCTCTCAAATTTAGTTTGATCCTTAAGAGATAAAAACAAAGAATTACAAGGGTAACTAAATACTTAAGGAAAATTAAGATAGGTATGTATATCTGTTTTAGAATATATCTTGAAAATGTTCACGGAATTTGCATTTTTTTTGTACTGCTATTTAGTATGTAGCCTAACTTAAATAGTGCCAAATGAACTAGTAATTTTTCTAACTTTGTCTTAGACAGGAAGGTTTGTTTTGGAAAGCAAAAGTCTAGTGTCTAATTATTGTATTAAATGATAACAAATTCTGATTTCTATGTTTAAAAATAACAACTAACTGAATACAGTAAATCTATTTTCTATCTAACTTCTAAGGCTCAGCCATTGAAAAAAATCCGTAAAACACACAGTTATTTGTAATTTGTAACCAATCTTGTTTAAAACTTTAACTAATTCGTAATGTAATGGCTGTCAATATTGATTGTAAGAACACAACTTTGTAAAAAATTCAGGTATATTTTTTCCTTAGAATGCCAGGTAGAAAAAAAGGTGCAAAGAAGAAAAGAAAGAATTTCTAAAATAACTGCCCAAACATTTTGTGATTATGAACGCATGTTCCATGAAAAATCTCGAAATGAAATCAGACCAATAACAGCATTTAAGACGGTTAACGGTACCATTGAGAAAAAATAAAACTTCTTCTTCAAAAAAAAAAACATAGTGAAAAAAATATTAGATTATTAATAATTTTCCGTTTGTCAACTCAAAAATTTCCAACACCGCTTGTAGAACGTAGAACGGAGTGAAACTCCAGACACTACAGATGATGTTCTGGTACTCAAAGTAACATGAATGTTAATATGGTCCAAAACTTATATAGCCAATTTCCATGTTTTTTTTTAATTTGCTACCAACGCAGTCAGGTGAGGCTTGTGAATTAATTTCAAGACATACTCAAAATGTCTTATTAAAAAAAGAGACAACCTCAACTCATTCTTAGCAAAAAAACAATAACTTGCTGTCTTTGTTTAGGGATAGACATGCATTGCGCGAACGCGAAGTACCAATTCAAACCATGCCTTTGAATAAATAAATAAAATGTCAAAAACTTGGTTGGCTTCTTTTCTATTTGCCAACTCGTATCAAAAGGTATGAATCTCACTTGATAAGTAATAAGTTTAAATTTTCTTGACATTTGTAATTGTATATCACGTTAAACAGAGAAAATATTTTTTTCCAATATGCGAGTACTTGGACATTTCCAAGAAAGGAGTTACGCAACACCAATATCGTCTCTTGTCACATAAGGGTTTTTGAAAACATCTATGATACGACACTGGCGAAAACAGGCAGTTTTCAAGACAGCCTCCAAATACATCGGCCGTTGTGGGTTATCAAATTATTTGTTCTGGCTACTAATGCAGTAGACCAGTTAAATTGGAATAGTACAGGCATCAAAACCTAATTAGCCTCCTATATGTAGAAGCCGATGCAGCAGTTATGCTCCGACGACAGAATATAGAAAAATGAAAATATTTTCAGTTTTCTTTTCAAATTTTCTTGCTGTCAGCATTCGGAGTAAAAAGAATATCCGCTTTTCTTTAATTTTGTATTACTCCAGAAACAATGGTTTAGGAAAACGTGTTTATCGAACCTTTTTACGCGGTCTTTATCAAATGTTTTTAACAGCAACCAGCTTAGTATTTAGTTATTCCTACTTTTATTCTTGTACTCATTTAACGAATAACGTATAACGCATTTTATTCTTTTATTTTAATTCTTATTTTAAGAATTTGCGATCCCTAGTTTTTCGCAGCCAATAATAAAAAGTAATAGTAATAATAATAATAATAATAATAATAATAATAATAATAATAATAATAATAATAATAATAATAATAATAATAATAATAATAATAATAATAGTAATAATAATAATACCAGTTTTATTTGCTGTGCCATGTAAATTAGTATACATTCTATATTATGTTATACACTTCAACAATATCGGCATGCGAAAAGGACTAAAGGGAAATATTTCTACTGATACATGCTTTAGTCCCTAGTTAAACTACTATACGACAATTTGTAAGTGAATATCAATAACAATACAGGAATTATTGCAACTTAAAAAAAAAGTCCTATAACAACAAAACTTTAACAAATACAAAAAGTGCTGAATTTACATGAGCTAATTTAACAATACATTAATGCGAGGTTACAGCTCGGCGAAGCGAATATGAATTGATGTTCCATTTTCAAATATTCTTATATGTTTTCTTAAAACTGTAAGGTTTCAGTGGCCTATAGTATGGTGGAATTTTACTGTATGACATATATTTGAAATGAAAAACATCCACAAAAAGAGCGGTCATGTGTTTAGGAGGTGATATCATACCCAGAAACCTTAAATTTAAGTTGTGTGCATCCGATCTGAAAATTATCTTGTTGTAAAGGTACGCTGAACTTTTGTATAAAATTATGTGATGATACCGACACACTGAATGGAGCTCCCTTCGCTGTTCCATATTTAACCGTCCAGAACTGGCTAACTTGTGAGATATTCAATCAAATTTCCGAATACCATATATTTATCGCAAGCAAGACTTCTTTACACACTGAACCCTGTCACTATCCACCTTTGTGAGACACGGTCCGTAAACTACGTCACAAAAATTTACTCTTGACAACACTAACGGTCAGTTAGTTTGAGCTTTAAATTAATTGGCAATACGTTTTCAATGAGGGTATAACGTTTTCAGAGCCCCATAACAATCCTTTAAACATAACTGAATGTGCTGAGAAAATCTGAGGTATCCATTACCAAACCCAAATTTCGTGCAGAGGTAGAACAAGGCAATGTTTCATTAGCAACCTTTATTTTGATTGTATTCTTTATATAGTTACTATTTTTACCAAATATAAGGACTTTGGACTTTTGAGGATTAATTGTTAATTGATGATCGTTTAATGTCTCTAATAATGAACGAAGATCCAAATTAATTAGTCGGTTTGCATGGTCAACCTTGGAAGGCAAAAATATATAAAGTAACTGGCTGTTATCTGCGTAAAAATACGCTTTACAATGCCGAAGAGAATTCTGCATGCAAATTGTATATATACAAAAAAGTAGTGCTCCCTTAGTTGTTTCAACGTACTGCTTTCTGTTAGTCAAATAAGATTTTATAAAGTGAACAGCAGAGTGGGAAAACCTAATGTAATGCAGAATATTCAAGATCATTGTAACTGTTAAAATCTTTACCTTACTTTAGAGGCAAAATTTTTGAAATTTTCCAAGCATCCGGAAACTAGCAATCCAAAATACAACTGTTTATAATATGCAATATATATGGCAAAACATAGGGACAACAAAGAATAATCATATCTATGTTTACCCCCATCCGATACAACTGCCTTAGACTTTATTTCATACAAACAATTACGAACAGTTATATCATCTATCATGACAAACGAAAACTCTTCCTCAAAGTTAAACATTATATTGTTGGAATAATACTGCACAATATGTTGCGGTGGTTCAGGTGGAACATCTTGTAAAAAAAATTATTGATTTCTTCTGGGTTGTTTACATAATCGGGCAAACTAAAATTATTATTTTTTTCCACTAATATCTAAAACCTCTAAAGTGCTCCAAAGCGAGCTACTGTCACCACTAAATTTGTTTATGCAATATTCAATATAAGATTCTTTTCTCCCTTCTAATTGCATTAGTTGTGGTATTTTTCCTCTCTTTATAAAAGTCCCAGTGTGGTTGAAACCTGGTGCATTTGAAACGCTTAAAGGCCTTGTCTGTTTGCTATATCATCTTTTTTCAGAACAAAGGTTCCTCCACTGGCGCCAACCTGTCAAATATGTTGACTATTAAATTGGTAAAATAAGAAATTTTATCATTTGCATCCACAAACAGCAGCATGTCCCAAAATGGAGTATCTTCAAGCAATGGAGAAATATCCTCATGCTGAACATTCCTCAAATTTTGTGTTTTAAACTTTACAATTTCTATTTTGTTATGGTTACTCTTCATCTCACAATACACCAGCAGATGATCCGACTTATTATATATACAGTTTTAGTGTGGCACACGTATTAATCATTTTCTATTGAAACTAATATTACGTCAATCAATGTTGCCGAGTTTTTTAACGATTCTTGTTGATTCCACAACTGTTTGCTTTAAATTAAAAATATTTATTACGTTCATATTAATATTTACATCACCACCAAAAACTATCTGATTACAATTAGGCAAAAACTGAGCTAACGATTCCTCTAAGCATGTGAGAAGCTCAGGAAAGCTCCCTGAAGGCGGCCTGTTTAATGTAAACTAAATTGTAATTTTACCTAAATTTACTTTAATCCATAGCTCCTCCAGTGCATTGGATGAGCTGGTTTTAAGCACTTCGTATTTTTAAATCGCTCTGCATACTCAGATAAATGGCTATACCTATTCAATGCCATTTGAAATAAATAAATATATTACTAGAGTTTTTCACAGCGAATTGTTAATTGTATTTACATATAAATGTATTTGTTGCAAAACCATCGAATATCGAATTCAGGATCTGACTTTCAATAGGATCCCTTCTACCTCCAAAACCTCCACAATTTATCCAGAGTTGTAAAGTGAAAAATCACGTAACACTCTTTTCTAATACTTACCATACATTTGTTACATTACATATTACATAATGCGCTACTTAAAAACTCACTGCACTTTCTTTCCAGATTGTGGATAGCCACCCTCCTTGTTATATTATTCGATATTAAATAATAAACTAACACTAATATATTGTATCCACAGGTACTTAATCACTCCAGAGCTGTACTTCTCCCAACTTCCATGTGTAGTTTTTCAACCCAACCCTCAAATGATGTTAATGTACGGGCAATTGTTACCGAACATCCTACACAGAGACAATATGAGAGCTACAATGACTATGCTAAACATGCCCAGATATACGTATGTGTTAAACGAGTCCCAAATCGCCTTACCACTGCCATCGCTACATCATGGTATATTAGCTATCCAACTCTGTTGCGAATACTATCCCAGTGAAAGAGAGTACTGCATGATACGAGCAACAAAGGATCTAACGACGGCTGACAAAGAAACCCAAACAGAACACGATGATGGCAGTTCTCCCACTGCCCCTCTGTTGACGAGCAGTGGCAATGAGACAGGTGCATCAAGCACAAATACACTGTACACAACCTATACACCCATGTTTCATCACAATCCAATGTCTCTGGCCGGTTTCAAACCAGAACCGAGAGAGTTCCAGCAGTTCGATTATATCGGCGGAAGCATGTCCTTAAAACCTGATTCTGTACTTTCTTTTCATTATCCACACGTAATTTCTGACAGAACTGAAAGGATATTTGACCGCCCAATTAACAGAGCTCAGAAATCCGCTGAAAAACCAACTGGTAACTCAAGCGCAAGAAATGCTGCGAGATGCCCTTCTGCAGTGAGTGGAATAAGGCAATGTGTAAGGA
Organism: Rhyzopertha dominica; assembly: GCA_025024175.1. Classification (NCBI taxonomy): domain Eukaryota; kingdom Metazoa; phylum Arthropoda; class Insecta; order Coleoptera; family Bostrichidae; genus Rhyzopertha; species Rhyzopertha dominica. Next base: position 1,546 of record QCXZ01000124.1, on the reverse strand, counting down.
AACGTAAGGGTAGTATTGAAGCCTCCGCTAAATGCGAAGGAAACATCAAAACTGAAGCCCAGAATCAAGAAGATGTTGAGGAGAAGCCATCGTCCAGTTCTAACGCTAGTTCGTCATCAGCGGGAGACGCCGCATCAGGATCGGCTAAGGACAGCAAGAAAGAAATAGACAATGATTTTGAAATAATCAATGAATTAATCGCCGATGATTTACAAAACCGTCGCAAGAAGGAAGAACCCGCGTATCGTATTCTTAATCCTACTTGCCCTGTATTCGTTGATTAATTAACGCAAAATAACCTCTGTATACCTATCTTTAGATATCACTTATTAGATTTAGAAGATTATGTAGAGGCACTTATGAGTTTGTATTCATTAAAATTGTAATGGACAAAACAAAGTCTCTGATTTAGTTATTCAGCTGAAGTGAAAAATTACCTATCAAAAATGTGGTGCTTCTAAAGTTCTTCAAACATAGAAGTGTTTGTTTGAGTCCAATAAATTTTGTCGGATATATGAAGAAGTAAATCAATAATCTCAAATAAGAAATCCATTTATTTGATTCATTATTCTTTATATGTTTTGAATTTGAATTTAGAACAAAATATATGTATTTTATTTAAGGAAAAATTGCCTTTACATTTCTTTAATTCAAACAAAAGCGGATTTAATTAAACCAACACTAGTTTATTTGAAATATATGAATTTATAAAGTAACATATATTGCCTTCAGAATAAATACACATTTTCTAATATCAAACAAATTTTAAATGGACAAAAACAATGAAATATTGGAATAAAATGACTTAAATTTAAGTAATGGAATGTTTCAGTCAAGTAATATTCCGTTCCGGTCAAGATTATATTTAGTAGATGCATGCTGTTTATTATATGTATGTAGGTACTCTGTTCATAAACAGTCAACTTTAATATTAATTAACTTATTAACTTATGTAAAATTTCAAGAAACTAAGGAACATCAGGAAAGCCTTCCATTTTTGGTTGAATACGTTTACCTACCTGTTCCTCGCGAAGAAATTTAGGTATACAATTTAATTCAAAGAAACGTAATCCTATAGTATCAAAAATATGCAAAACTTATCTCTACAGCCATTTGTTTTAAATTAAGCGAGAAATATTTAAGTTAAACAAATTACAGTCAAATAAACCAATATTTTAAGTACAGAGAAACTCTTTTTTCTGTGTACAAATAGACGACTTTAACAAAAATTCATGACTAGCTAGTCATATTGAGTTGCATGGATACTGTTCGAAGTATATGAAAATCTGTTCTACACTAAATTCATTCCCAGTATTACGCCTTATGGTTCTCCTACCTGCAGGTTCATTTCAGTTTGTCTTTTCAGGCAATACGAGCTTGTAAAATATACAAAATACACCTTTTTGAAGGCGGAAAGGTACCGTTGGCAGAAATACGCTTGCAAGTAACATTGTGGGAATACATATACATCACAATGTAGTAGGTAGCCTCACAAGACTATACCTTTCTCGCAGACGCAAACTTTGCTAGAGAGCGCCACTGGTTA
>QCXZ01000123.1:0-14001 GCA_025024175.1 Rhyzopertha dominica | reverse complement strand
GTTACTTAACACACTTCCGTATGTTAACACAGGTCTATAAATGGTCTTGTATATCCACATTTATGATTATCGACTTATTTCCCTTTTTAATTATTAAAGCCATATTTGATACGTAATATACCTTCATAGCAATATTAATTATTATTTTTTTTGTATAGTAACTCTCTCGCTCTGAGACAATTACATCCACGATGTTGAACTCGGCTCTGAAAATGCCCATCACAGCAATGGGCGAAACGTCAGCGATGAGAAAATCGCCAGTAATTCAGCTTTAATTTAAAAAAATAAAAAAATTAATAATCCAAAACTGTAGATGAAAAAAACTTGTTGACTTGGACAATAATTTTAGCTTACACATTGTAATGCAACGATATAAAAGTATTTATCGATATAGCTTAAGTTAACTCACAAGTATACTTTCAGTAGCAAGATCATTAACATTAATTGTTTTTATAGTTGCCAAATTCCTTGTGTACCATACTTGTATGTTTGAAGATAATTTTCTTGTAGACCAGTTCTCGTGTTATTATTTTATATTACATAAAGAGAGTTGTAAGAAGCATATTACCATGGCCACCCTTAATAAGGCCGCCGCCGTAGTAAATGGCAACAGCGCATTTGTTGTAGCACAAGGCCGACTCGCCGGGATCCGAAAGACGTGCGCGTAAAATATATAACATCAAACCTACATTATTGATAGGGCTTTTGAGGTATTTTTTTTTCAGAGTATTCCTCAAATTTCGTAAAAGCTGACATCCGTTTTGAAAATGCAAATCAATTGCCATATTCGCTTCAAGTTCGCTTGAAACGCAGCGAATTAAAATTGAGCTACGTAGTGTTATTTCGAAGTATCCAGACACTGTATATGTGATCAGAATATCAGAATCAGAAAAGCTTTCACCGGCAATGTTATTCAGGATGGGTGAAATTTTATATCATTGAAGGAATGGTCGCGATAACTTGAATAGGAACAAAATTTTCAGTCAAAGGCAAGCACTTGGTGCATTAGGCAAACACAGGTAAATGTCATGGCGTGCAAACTCTGCCACAATCGCAGTATTAATTTAACTTTGAATGTTGAATTTTACTTACTTATTACATTGAGATCTGCTTTATTTTCTAAAAATGATGTAAAATACTGAGACAAAGGATTTATTTCATGAGCATGTCACATACGTTACAAAAGAAATTTTATGTACTTACATTATTTCTAGTGAAGCAATTTATTTGGTATATTTAAATATAAAATACATCATCTCTGAAGTAACAATAAATAAACCTGATATGCCAAACAGTTTGGTAAGATTTCCTGTGACGTTAAGATATGTACTTAATAAGAGAGAAGCTATATATATATTTAGATAAGTATTTCTTAAAATAAATTATTTAGCATTTCTTATATTTAAATCTGAGGCTACAGTTTATTTGAAGGTACCTTGAAATAATTATTTAACAAAGCATTATTAACAATTGACACGAGAAATTTGATTGTACATTTTACACCATTATTGCATAGGTAGCAATATAGTTGGTTCTCAAAAAATAAAATGCGATTTGTTCACTTAAAACACTTAAAATAACCTTCTCTCTTGTAGGTACTTGCCGACATAAACAATCTCTCAAATTTTTTAAATATTCACATCTGCATCGCGCACAAATTCAACAACAATTTTATATGCCACTCCACCGTTTATTAAATGGTAATAAGGACCTGGTCAATGAACATTACCTTAAATTTTCGTCCAAATTTGAATGCAACAGAATCGCTAATATAAAATATAAGTACTTGATTCGATAAACGTCTAGGTAGTTGCAGTTAAATGTCACAAAAATAGCAGCTGATGCAGTATCTTCTGAATTTGACAAAACAATGATTCGCATTTTGGTAGTGCTTCACAGACTTTCTTAAAGAACGAAGTTGGAAAGATGTAAATTCAGCACTGAGTAGATTGTAATGCAAATATATATTATTATTATTAATCCGCAGTTTTGGTTCTGACACGAAAATTTCATTAACGATTTTATCAAAACTTCTGCCGACCATTTCCCAGTAACAGCCTAATCTAGATTCCAAATTATGGGTCTGAACACTGCACTAGTGGAAGGAGTGCGTCATGTATCAATCCATTCAATTTAAACAGAATCGGCCTTGTGAGCGTTGTTGCCAAATTGATGTGGCCGCGGCCTTCTTAAAGGTGGCCATGATATTAAGCAAACTTTTGCGTACGAGCGCCGTAGCGGCGAGTAATGCAATTTCACGAGTGCGTAACTGCCTTACATCTCGAGTAATGTGCTATATACTTTTTTTACGACGCCTATATTGTTATAGTTTTATATTGCCTTTTTTTCGGCAAAATCGAATAGGTTAATGACAGTAATAACAAAATGTTGACAGAGGTCACATCCACTTCGAAAATGGGGTTCATTGGATATAATTTTTTACACTCGCTTAAAACAAATAAACGTTTTCATTTTAATTTATTGTTTTTAACCAAAACAAAATGAAGTACAAACATTAACTATTTCCTGTGATATTTCTAACAATTAACTGAAATGGGAAAACATGTGAACCCTTCGTCATGGTTGAAACTGTAACGTAATAAAAAAAATTAGTACTATAGTCATTGCATAACACTGTGTATAATAACAAATTTACTAATCAAGTACACAGTGCATTATGAGTAATTTACTAATAAACGAGTAAAAAAAGTTAACTACTTACGTACTTTTAGCATCATGTAAGATGTACTTTGAATTTTATGCAGGAGGTCGAAATACCTACTATTTTTCTATAGCAACAATGATTTATCCCACATTCAATTCTTTCCTGTTTTACTAAAACGTATCATCTCCTTTTAAGTAACCGCGCAATATTCAATACCTTTACTTCTAACGCTGTTTTGGCATAAACTGCCAACATAATTAATTGTAAGCGTGCTCGGTTATTAGAAATTCATTTTTTATTCGGCTATAATGCAATTAACTCTCTCGCTGTGAGGCTGCTGGACGCCACACATATTAGTGATCCACGCACCTATGAAACAAAGGCTCCCCGCGTTGAGCGGAATCATTATACGGGATGGTAAAACTCATCGACTCAGATTTTAAATGGATACCTACCTTCCGCCTAGATAAAACATTCTTTCGGCGGTTTTTTTAATGAAAATCCGTGATAGCTAATGCGGATAACTGTTGTAACACTAGTTAATACTGCTTTTTATAACTACTGTTCCTTGTTGTGTTTGAGTTGGGTGTTCATTTTTAGAAAGAAAACGATCGTTTCGTTCATCAAGTGTCGTCTATCTGTAAACTTTACTTCTGACTTTTTGTTGACAGCTCAGGATATGAAATAAGTTACAGGCTACAGATTTTCGTCTTCTACTTCTTCAGGCCGGTTCTTCTTTAGCACTCCTCTTCTTATTTTCCTTATTTTAATACATATTTTGCGTATGGATAAGTATAAGTACATATACCAACATGGAGATTAAATGTATGTTACTGAAAAAAGATTATTGTATCTAAAAATTAAATTTAAAAAATAAACTTTGGAAGTTTCTGTAAAATAGTGCGGTGTGGAAATAGCTTCTTCTTATACTATGAATTGCTGTGAAAACAGACTTTATTTGTTCCATTCTTTATTTCATAATATCTCGCGTAAATGTTTAGTCACAAGCCAAGCAAATCAACTAGGCCAGAAATACAGGAGTAATGATACAACAACTTAATTTTAATGAATCGTTTTTGGTCATAAACTATCTGCATACGTATATTGTGATATTTTCCTGATCATCATATATTGATATCAGTCGATATTTTTATACGGTACTTTTAACTGTATCGGATTTTTTTCTCCGTGCATTTACAATCTAAAACACAAATTAGGTTATGTATTATGTCAAGAAAGACTAGCGAAGTGTGATATAAAACAAAAAAAAATATGTAGCTTGGATCTTGCAGTAAACATTAAAGTTATTTGTAGCACGAAAGTTTTTGTAGGATAGATGCTAGAATACGCAGGTGATCGCTTTCTTCTATATCGCGTGAAGAACGCCTCCAGCCGGTTACAAGAGGATTTCATGTGGGATGAAGGAAAAAATATTCCCGTTTCCTCAGAACGTCTAAACCCACCAATGAATAAATCTCCAGCCTCTAGATTACAATATGTCACCTTTTGCCCATAAACTAACATATCTAATCCTAAACACCGAATACTAGTCAAAGATAAAATTAAACAAATTATTTAGATTATTTAATTAAAAATTGTATCGGCAGCGACTGTGATGATAACAGTTAGCTTCCTTTTTTAATGAGATAATGGATCAGAGGAATCGAACAAAAACAAATTAACCACTACAGCTCCTCTTTAGCGACGTTTCCACGTTGATGGGAAGTCTTCCTCGGGCTATAAACATAAGTTGCACATATAAGTTTTACGCACAGTGAATAAATACATTAAACCTCCAAATTCAGTGGTAAAATAAGCAACGAGCAATCATCAACAAGATGTAACAATTTATTTTTTTATATGTAGGTACCACCGGGCAATTCCGCGTGGGTCAAGAGCAAAAGGATCGAAACAAGTGTCACTGAAAGGGTAGTTACCCCCTATTAAATGGATGAAGCAATTTAGATTATCTGCTATATGTCTAGGAAAGATAAGATTTCGATTGCATTTTTTTTTAAGAAAACTTTGATTCTTGATGCTCGCTAGCTTTGGGCACATGAAAGAAAGTTCTTCAATGTTACTTGCCGCATGGGATCCATACGTGTGTCTGAGACTCTTGAAAATGCCTTTTCCAGTTCACTTGTCTCAATACTTTTGTTTTTGATCCACGTGGAATTGCCCGCTGGTTTCTAAATATAAAAAAGAAATTGTTACATTGTTGTTGATGATTGCTCTTTGCTTGGTTACCACGGAATGTCGAGGTTTATTGTATTTATTCACCACTTGAGACTCGAAGGTAGTAGCTGTGCTGAAACCTATATGTACAAATTATGTTTTTTAAATTTATAGCCTGGGGAAGATGTCTGATCGAAGCCGCTAAAGAGGAGCGGTAGTGGTTAATTTGTTTTTGTGCGATTCCCGTGATCCCTTTTCTCATAAAAATTAATTTGCTTGATAAAGAGGAGCCGAGATTTAGGTATTCAGATATTCTAAGCCTTTAAATGAAGCCCTAAATGTTAGGGAATCGAAGCACAATACAACAGTTGGATTAATTGACAGGGACAACTGACATTGGGTAGACTCGCGTATCCGTCACGTTACCGACTGGATTTGAAATAAGTTGTATGCAGAGAATGGGTGTCTTTTAAATGAAGAGTTATATCTCTAGTTGAAAGCGACAATCTGCTTGTTTTATCAGTATTAAGTTAATGCAAAATACTTACTGATGTCCTTGATAATCATAACAAGCACAATGTCTCTAGCGCTCACTTTTGTGCAGCATCTTCTCACATTGGACTGATTCCAAATCTTTTATGTCAAAACCTTTTTACCTTTAAAGTGCTCCAATGGCTTTTCGAGTCTTTACTTGTGTTGGCACGTTACGGTAATCCCAGTGAGCATAAATCGACTTGCTCCGTATTTTTCCAATTTTTTGTTGTTACTGATTATTCTTTCTCGCCAGCGTGCTTTATTCCATTTTATATTAATTTTCAAGCCAACTTTAAAATATCTGAATCACCTTTTGCGCCTTTTCTGTTCAAATGAACCAGATCGATTAATAATGGGTTATTTTTTTTTCAAATAAAAATTTCTGGAACCCTTTTCTCTGGCTGTTCTACTACATACTGTGTCTACCAAGACATTTGATCCGTCATCGACATTATTCCAAAGACTTCACTTCTTCTTTTCCGTTTAAAATATTCTATACATACCTAAACTATAAGTCAAAGTGATTAGAAAATATCTTGTCAAGACTTCGGGACTAGATTTTGGATTAATTTACGATTTCTGTATGAATTCGTTTTATACAATCCAACTGTGACCTCTGAGATTTTGACTACATTTTCACAATGAAAAAGATGCAAACAGCAAGCCAAGAAGTTTGTTTTTGGTCATTAATTCCTATTTTTAAAATTGCGGTGTTGCATCTCATTTTCAAAGGGTAAGAGTGATCTTTTAAATCGTGACGGTAATTCTTTGGATGGTTTAATATCCCATATTCTTTTTTTAAGTTATTTCTTGCTTTTATTTACCAATTGTAAGAAAGTACAGTACTGCAATGCACTCTTATTATTATAGCTTATCTTGTCTTATATGTCCTCAGACTGCGGAACCTAAGAACTGTTATATGGCGGCATTTAATTTGGTGTAATAAGGACTTTCTGACTAAGTGTTGCCCCGTCTTCCCATATATTTTCTGCAGAGTATTTCCTCGTTTTCTTTTATCGCTTCCCGCATATCGGACTATTATTGAAATGATGATGACGCCTCATTGTTTATTCATAAGCCATCCAATTTGCATAATTACTACTACAAAAATATTACTTATAGTATTTTGATTTATATAGTCATATCTTTTGGGACCAACAATACTTCTTTAATGCAATCGCCACGTCACGGTTTGAATACTAATGACGTTACCTATTAGAATGCAGAATTATACAATAGTCTAGTCTGGCTTTATACATCTGCTTATTTTGCACACTCAAAACGTCCAAACAACGGAAAAGCGATGTCTGCAGGGTGTTTCGCAAGGCTACGTCTGAGAAGCTTGTCCAAGGAATAGTTTTGGAAAACTTAATCGCAGCGTCAGCGTAGGTATTCATTGAGTATTTGGGCGCCACGCCCTGGTAATAGGTTTAAAGGCAGTTCGATCGAGATATTCCGTTGGCGTATTCCGTGACATATGCAAATGTCAGGAGAGGAAGCTGATTAGGTTGACCAGGAATTGGTCTGCGGTCAAAACTGAAGGAGCAGGCTATTTGCGCTGCATACGAAATCTGGACCGTAGGCAAGGGATCGGATCAGTCCGGTTTGCTGAATATCTACATCTGTTTTCAGCTTTTGCTTTTGCACATGAATCACTCATCATTTATACTAAATAACCTTAATTGTTTTATTTTCAAGTATATGCCAGTTAGTAAAATATCAATTGTTCTATGATATAGTTATGACTTAAAATGCTTTGAATGAAACAGAAATACTGCTGCAAATTGAGATTAAATTGCAAACTTTGAAATTATATATGCATTTAAGAGGAACGACGAGAATTCAAAGAAACTGGCTGTGTTAGATTTGCTGGAAGGTTGGTCGCATCAGAAAGCTTAAGGCTTTAAATCGTACAAGATTGAAATATCATCAAATATCTAGAAACAATAATCTATCAACAGAACATGTGTCAAATGTATAACGAAGACAGAAGTTCCAATCCTATAAAAACAAAGCTATTTGTGAACTGTTACAGTAAATATATCAAAATTGTGACTAAACAGTGTATACCTAAGTTCCTTCTGTTATCGGACCAAATACTATAGCCAGTGCTTATAAATTCCAAACTACTAGTGCTTACCCAATATATATATAAACTGGTGAGCATAACTATAGCCCCACCCAAAATTTTGGGTGTATCTGCCATAAACTTTACGTAAATTAATTATGCGTTTGGGAACTCAGAATACAAGATAAAAGAACGCTAAAAAATAATTTTTACACCAATTGCATACAATTTTTTTTATTTATTCAAAAATATTCCATAAATCATGGGTGCATAACTATAGCCCCTATAATACATAACTTTAATAATATTTACTTATCGATAATTTAATAATGGGTTTCTTTACCATTTTTTCTAATTAACTCGAAAACTCTAGAACGCATACTGTTAACGAAGTTTACGGGTATTTCAGGCTCCAAATTTCTCCAAACTTCCTCTAAAGAATGTTTCAATTCGTTAACGGTAGCATATTGCTTGTTGTCTTGGTATAGCCGCCGAACTACGACTCCCCAAAGGTTTTCGATGGGATTCATATCCGGGGAGCATGCAGGCCATTCCAACAAATCGATATGTTCATCCCTAAAAAATGCCATCGCCTCTCTGCTCACGTGTATTTGCGCATTATCTTGCTGGAATATGAATCGATTTTGGTTGTTCTCGTTTAAAAATGGCAATAAGCGGCTTTCCAGGACATCAAGGTACTCTCTTGTATTCATCCGTGTTGTCGGAAAAGCCAAATTCAAAGTTCCTCCTTTGGTAAAAGCTCCCCACACCATGAGAGTGCCTCCACCAAAATTTCGTTTACTAAGAAATTTAGGCTCTTTACGCAGATCTCTCCAGTAAGAATTAAAACCATCTGGACCATCTAGACGGAACTTTTTTTCGTCGGAAAAAATTACCTGAAAGATGTTTGGAGTCTAGGAAAAATTCGGAAAGAAATACAAATTAAATTAAAATTACATGGTCCCAGATTCGGTCCATATTCCGCCGAGCAAATTCTACTCTTTGAATTATGTGGCGCGGGAGAAGCCTTGGTGCTTTTTTCAACTTCTGTCGCACAATATGCTCACTTCCACGTATGATTCTGCCTACAGTCCATCGTGAAACATTTGCTCCACATTCTTCACCGATTTGTTTACATTTACTTGCAGTAGAGACAATTCTTCTTGCCGTCCTAGGTGAAACTTTCTTTTTTGGACCTCCTGTTTTATGTGTCCCATACTCTCCAGGGTTTCTTAGATAATTTGTAACAACTTTACGCGAGCGGTTAATTCTTCTGGAAATTTCTCGTCGACTTAGACCTTCGTCTTGGAAAGCCAAAATTTTACCCTTCTCAATCTCCGATAAGTAGGATCCGCGGGGCATTTTGCACTAATTGATACAATTTGTGACTTTAATACTGTCAAATAGTGGCATTTGTTTATGTCGACAACAAAAATCAAAGCCACCCAAATATTATTTTTTGCGGAAAATAACGGAAAGACAGTAGGGGCTATAGTTATGCACCCATGATTTATGCAATATTGTTGAATAAATAATATAAATTGTTTGCAATTGGTGTAAAATTTATTTTTTAGCGTTCTATTACCTTGTATTCGGAGTTCCCAAACGCATAATTAATTCACGTAAAGTTTATGGTAGATACAGCCAAAATTTGGGGTGGGGCTATAGTTATGCTCACCAGTTTATATATATATATATATATATATATATATATATATATATATATATATATATATATATTGGGAAGTTTTGAGGGGTATTCGACCTTACGGGTTTGAAATAAGTACACTCTTTTTACATTGCCGAGCTTTCGACTATAATTTTAGTCATCATCGGGGCTACTACAAAAATTACAAAGTTTAAGTAACAAATGGTTGTTTTTTTATAAACATGTTCTTACCGAATTTGAGGTTACAAAATTTAAGTTGCCAATCTTGCGAAGTTTTATGTAATAACATTCTATACGGGTTGTTTACTTTCTGGATCAACTGGATTAACTTTTACAAAAACAATTTACCATACATTGATTTAGACGATTACAACAGATTAAAAATTCTTAAGTTAACACGTTAAAATCGTTAAAATCGTTAAAATCAGTTCGAAATCACAGCCGTCAGTTTAAATTGTCAGTGTCAAACGCCACACTGACAATTTAAACTGACGGCTGTGATTTCGAACTGATTTTAACGATTTTAACGATTTTAACGTGTTAACTTAAGAATTTTTAATCTGTTGTAATCGTCTAAATCAATGTATGGTAAATTGTTTTTGTAAAAGTTAATCCAGTTGATCCAGAAAGTAAACAACCCGTATAGAATGTTATTACATAAAACTTCGCAAGATTGGCAACTTAAATTTTGTAACCTCAAATTCGGTAAGAACATGTTTATAAAAAAACAACCATTTGTTACTTAAACTTTGTAATTTTTGTAGTAGCCCCGATGATGACTAAAATTATAGTCGAAAGCTCGGCAATGTAAAAAGAGTGTACTTATTTCAAACCCGTAAGGTCGAATACCCCTCAAAACTTCCCAACATAAACAAGTACGACCGCTAAATCCATCCAATATATATATATATATATATATATATATATATATATATATATACTAATATTTGATATACTTCTTTTGGGAAGAAGCTTTGAAAATAGATAAAAGGTACCTGAAATATCTTCAGTCCTATATTATTATTATTCCTGTTAGAAAGCTATGTCCCCAAATCCAGGGGATCAATTTTGGTTACAAGATGAAGCATCTCCACACTGCTCCTAACCGTTCGATAATGTATCGCTAATAGACTGGTAGGAAAAGAACTATGTATTGATGGATAACCCAGGTCTCCTGATTTCAGCCCACTAGACCATTAAACTATTATGTACCTAAAAGTTATTTAAAATTAAATGTTTGTACCAAATATTGTTGAATAATTGAAGGACTGAATTCGTCAACAAATATATTTTTGGTTTAACAAAGGTCAAGGAGGTATTGGATATCAGCTAGAAAGCTCACTTTGAACTATTATAATTAAGACGATATTGTTTTAGTACAGTCAAAAAATAATTAATTTATGATAATAATTGTAAGTATTATATTAATGGTAATTTTAGACATTTCCTTTATTAAATTATTGTAGCTTGTGGTGTGATGATGAGGTCGCATTAGATTAGACTTCCAGACCGGTCACATTTAAACATTATAATAAATTTGAAGTTAACAGACTTTTCAAAATAAAGTGTCACGTTCACTTGATTTGGATCGCTCAGTACTGTAAAGCCATCAGGCTACAGCAATTTCTTAATCTCTTGTTGTGCAGGGTAGCGCCGAACCATGAATGAAGGCGAAACTTTTTAGAATATGGGCAATGAAATATTTAATAAACATATTTGTTAATAAATTCAAACAAGTGAATCAATGTCTTACTGCACATCCTTTAATTATATTAATTAGTACATGTTTCGAGGAAATCATTCCTCATCTTTAGCTAAAAGTTGTAAAAGAAATATACATTGGTACGTTGTAAGTTAGAAAATAATATATCTTACCTAATAAAGTATAAACATTTTAAGTCAAAACAATAACAAAAAGGTTACAAATAGAATAAAGTTGCAACAATAAAATAATCACGATGAACAAGCATGGACGTGCTAGTGTCAATGACATAAAAGACAAATGACAGCCAACCAACTATGGAATGACAAACTATACTTAGTCCATAACCGGTGTGTGATAAGTGATAAATCAACGAAAACGGAATCATTTAGCAAAACTAAGGAAATAAGTATATAGGTTATAAAAGCAGTAAAACTAAAAAGCCAAAATACTAATGTAAAGATAAAAAAATATCTGGAACAGGGAAGGAGAAATTCAACTGATCATTCAAACAAACCCTTGGATTATTGTTCATGAATTTTTTGATCTCCAAAACTTCCAAAACATTCAACCTAACTCCCTTCGGATAGCTGTGTAAAAGTTTAGCTTTATTGAAATTACTCAAATGGCCTATGGCAATCAGATGGTTGGCAAAAGAAGAAATCTGAGGCTCTATTTGATGAAACATAACGAAAACGTTCTTTAATTCTAATGGCCACGCTCCTTCCCGATTTGCCCACCTAGACAGCAGTGCATTTCGAACAATTAATGGAGTAAACCCCCGACTTAAACCAAGGATTCAAAGAATCCTTGTTTCTAACACAGTGGAAATTAAATTGTTTTTAAAACTTTAAAAGACACTAGTAAATTAATATCTTGGAAAGTTTAAAGGAGATAGAGTCAAAATATGTTAAAACAATCCAAGATGGATCTTGGGAATTGAGTGAAACTGTAGAGAATTGAAGATATAGAATTTATTGTATATTTTCTCAATAAGGCGAATAGGAAAATTATTGTTAGTCGCAATTTGAAAAATTAAGCGGTTTTTTTTTCAAAAGCATTACTTAAATATATTTGTAATTCTTGTTATCTGAGTGGGCACTGCAATAAACGGGGTGGGGACTTGCCCATCTAGACCCCCTTGCACCACTGTTAGCTTCTTAATTGACGATTTTCTTCAAATTCTGACACATCGTTGACATTTCGTTATGATGCGTTAAATAGTTTGATTTCGATTTTTTATGTTGTGAAGAGTTCGATAATTTCGAAAAATGGAATGAGAGTTTGATTCCATATTGGGCAATTCATCATGTACACTCTCATCCGCCAAATCGTAGATTGCGGACTTTATGCGTTCTTGAACAAGCACAGCTAAGTGATCGGGGATTGATAGAAATTCTGAAATCCACATCAAAAAGGCATGTACTTTCTGCGTCGCCGCAACTACCGATGACGCATGACTTCATGTTACACACTCGAGAAAAAAGTGCACTCCTGAAAGTAGATAATCAAATACAAACTCGTTCCGTCACAAAAGGCCTCTTCCAACCAGTAAAATTAAGATGAGCGCTTTTTGAGATGCAAAAGGTATTTTTCTTTTGGTTTGCCGTCGGAAGGGGGATCATCATCAATGGAGAGTTTTTATTAGCCTACTAGAAGAGCTGCAACATATGCGTCCAGAAAAACTGTCTGGGTTAGCAAAAAGAATATCTTGTTCCACCCGCAAAGTGCTTCATATTACTAGTATCGTATCATTCTGGGCATAATCGGTGAACTGTACTTTCAACCGGTACCACATCTATCCAGTTCACACCAGATTTTGCTCCCTCTGACTTTATTTATATCCAAATCGGGAAAAATTAAGGAGCTAAGTATATGTACGTGTGAGATGTTAAAGTGATAAAATTTAAAAAAGAAACAGTTACATTTCAGAAGCAACTATGATCTATAGTTTGTTAAAGCTGCACACCTAGACAAGAGGGTAGGCTGACACTGAGCCGAGATAAAAGAATGTTAAAATCCGTTGAAAATAAATGATGCGTGTCTAGTCTCACAGATTCGGGCTATAATGTGGTAACGTGGTAGGTTAGGACCGCAGTAACCGCGAGAGAAGCTGATCCCCTCGTTTGACATGACACCCATTGTTGCAGCCCACTCTATTATATACCACTTCTGAACATATTGACTTTACAAGGGTGTGAGCCCAGGGATATTTATTACACTAGATATTTTTGGGACAAGTTTCCATCTGGCGCAAAACTGCTATGTATTGAATATACAACGATTATTGTACTGTAGGCAAAAAATAGTTTCAAAACAACGGTTATCACTATAGTTACACTGACTGCGACTGTACTTTTTGTGTATGTTTGAAGAAAATAAGAAAACAATAATAATTAGTAGTAATAACGTAATAGTTATTTATATACAAAGTTAGTAAAGTGTTTTTTTTATCGAACGAATCAAAGATTGTGAGCCGAGCGAGTGAAACGAGCGATGCGAGGAATGGGTGAGTTTGATAAAAATACTTTACTGATGTGGTGTACCTATACAAAATTTTATCTCCAGCGATAAGTATTTGTAATTTAGAAAGTCTTGTAACAAAATAAGCTTCAAAATAACAGTAAATATAAAACCAATCTATTTATTGTTTGTTAAATTACTTTATCAGATCGTAAAAAATTCGGCAACAAAATGCGCAGAGCTCATCGTTTGGAATGGTGTCAAGTCAGATTGAACTGGAACGTAGTTCTTTATCTGCTCCAGAAATTAGTCCAGATTGTGCTTAGGTTTCCATGGTGATGTAGACGTGCCAGACTGAGAACGCAAAGCGGCATAATTTTTTAAGTAAGTAGTCTGTAGATGACGCAGAAGTAAAGCGGTGAAACTTACACCAACGAACAAAATCCCAAAGAAGAGTTCAGACTAATATTTTTTCTCAATTCCTAACAGCTTAAAATGGACCAAGCAATGCCGATAAAGCTGGCATGCTTTTCATTTATTTGAAAAGGAATGTTATAGTAACAAATTTTGAACGTAGCTCCTCGGTGTTCCCAACATAATCCATATTCTGTGTAAACACCTAAGGGTTTTACAGATTTATGCTGATCACATTTRATGCGGTTTGATATAATAAGGTCTTGTGTGTTTTTAAAGCTGTTTATAAGCTTTTTCGCTTAATACGAGGG
>QCXZ01000122.1:0-17662 GCA_025024175.1 Rhyzopertha dominica | reverse complement strand
TATAAATTGTGTTATCAAGAGCGCTCAGATTGTCATCATCACCTTCCTCATCTTCTTCAGTTGAACTATCCGTGTTGTAAACGAGCAAGTTACACAGTGAGGCTGACGATTTGTTCTTAATTATGACCTGCCCAGTCCTGTTGTTCCTTTCGATCATGTTCTCGACATCGCTAGATTTTACGGTAAGCGTCTGCAGGTCCTTCTCCAAATCTCGTACTGTTCTACCAAGTCTCTCGAGTAACTCTTCCCGTTCAATATCAGTAAGTGTCTTTTGTGCAGGTAAGGGTGTCGTGATGTTATCTTTCTTCGGGTCTGGACTCTGACCATCCGAAACAGCTGCTGATTTATCAGAATCGCAGTTTTCGTAAGTACCTAGTACGTTTTCTAGCGGCGCTTCGTGCTTTTCCTCGGTTAAATCACAGTTGCTGGCTTCTGGAATGGGGTTTTCCACTGGCTGTGCCATCTTCCTACTAGCAGATATTTAGCCGCTGACGAAAGTTGACACCAGTGTAAATCGTCTCTAAACGAGCGACGATGCGTTAAATACTATATTGCTTTGGTGGGTTAATCTTAAAACTACAGAATTATGCTTGAATTTACGTTGTTACTGTACCACATGCTCCGCTGGTTAACGTTCAGCCATTTTTAAAAAAACGCTGCAAATCGCCGCAGGCTTCACTGTGTCGGTCAGTCCGATTTACACGATACCATAGCAGTGTAGCCAACTTTGAAATGCGCGGGCATTTATTTCATGGTGTTGAATAAACTATTGTAGGTACATTCATTATTATCACATTGTTATTTGAATTGAATAGAATTTAATATAAAATTTAGGATAAATATAAATTTTGACTGTTGACTGCCATTTATAAATTTGTATTGATATTGGGTTATTGTTCTTTTGACTTTCCTCATACCTATTAGTTGCTGTAATAAGAAAACTAATTAATTTGCTTATTATATTATGCCAGAACTTTTATTATTTTGAGTGCTGGAACTAGGTAATCCAAAATGTTGAAAGCACTGGTGGTTGCAATAAAACACAAACCTAGGTACCTATCATGAAACATTAACTTTTAGAGTACATACATACTTAAACACGTTTTATCTAACTAACGCCATTATTTACAAAAGTCCTGAATTTCTCAATTTTAAAGGGCTGGGAGCTAAAAGGTAACAAGTAACGTAATCGGCAACCGCCTTAAATAAATTGGCGCCAAACGTGCAAGGTTACATAACCTGTGAGGCTTGTAACCACAGATAAAGGACTCATAGATGTATAAACATGCAAGCATGCCAGTTGCCAGTTATTCTTGATAATAATTGAGCCAGAACACTGAAACTGTATATTATGTATTTATTTTAGGATTTGTGATTAGAAAATTACGATATGCCCTATTTTTCGAACTAGAAGGAAAGGAATGGGAAGGACATGTTTACACTCCTAAAGTTACCATAACATTACACCAGATAATTATGTCGGGAAATTTTAATATTATCAGGACTAAAAAACAATGCTATTCTTAAGTTTTTTCTATTTCTTTACACATTCTCTACGCCCACATCAATTGATGAGGTTAATTTCGCAATAATATTGAGGTAATCGCCAAGTACCAGTTTTCAGTACTTTCATTTTCTTTGTGGGTGTACCTAGATTTCATTAACTAGATTCATCTAAATAATAAATAGGTGAAGTTCCACGTCTAAACTTTTTTTTTAAGTAATCTTGTTTCCATCTTACAATATCACACCCCAATAAAACATCTTAATGTCCTTGTTTCAAATATCTGCAAAGACGATAGTTTATATATTTAAAACTGACTAATGTTGGCACTGGTTTCCCATTACCTACTACAATTGCTGAACGGATTTCACGTGCTTATTCCAGATGAATTTTTAATTCCGCTACAATTTTTTCCACAGCGGTAATTTCAATTAAAAAAGAAGCTGCACATTATTCTTATTCTTTATTGCTTAGTCAATATATGCAATAATTCGAAATTGCCCCCTCTGTGTTTAGAAGTAGACTGCTGGAGTAGGTTTATATATTGCAGACACACAAATAAATGTGGTAATTTTATACTTATGGGCGATAAACTGAATGGTGGGTATTTGTAATTTTGTAACTTGAAATGAAAATAAAACCTAACGTTTAACCAGTAAAAAGGAAATTGTGTCAGATTATGCTAYGTATTAGTGTTCTCTCTGGTTGTGGCCAATAAGCGCAACTGCACCATGTTGACGTTGCAGCTGTACGCGTCGCCATTTCGACCGAACTTCTCGTGTGAGATTTAATGTTTGGTATGAAGTTATTTAAGTATTGAATCGGCTTTAGTGTCTAAAGATATTAAGGAACGGTTAGTTGTAAACAAAAAAGTGTTTGTTACTAGTTAACTAAAGGCGGCTTAAGTTGAGGATGCAAATTTGAAAGTCAGCTTTGACCTTAATCAGTGTGCCTGTGAACATGGGGTCGTTATTAATGGAGTGTCCCCTTTGTTGTAACGAGAAATTCACTTCTCGTCATGGTTTAAAATCGCACTTGCTCGAAATGGTTGAAAAATTAGCTTGCCCGACGTGTAATGAGCAGTTCAATGATATCCAGGATCTGATTGAGCACTTGGATCAAGAGTGCCAAGATACTGCATCAAGCAGTAGTGAACAAGCAAGTTTTCCAGCTAGTACAGATGTAACTGTTGTTAAGGAAGAAGAAGTAGATATTGAGAATTTACTAAATAAAAGCATATTGGCGAAAGCACTTCTTTTAAAAAATAAATCTGGACGAACGGAAGGTTCGATTGAAAGTTGTGGAAACGGTGGTGGAATCGGGTGCTGCAACAACTACAGTGCAAATAACTGATCCTCCACAACAAAAGAGTGGCGAGGAAGATGTATACTATTGCTCCACCTGTACCATTAATTTTACTTCGATAGAGAAGCATTTAGAGAAATTTCATCAAGGCGATGAGGTTTTTATAGAGGTAGGTGAAAGTAAAATAGAGTAATCTTGGTCAGATATGCTACCTTAGCCTTTGGCTACTGGTTTGGCACATTGTTCTTTTTGGCTACTTCTAACCAACATTTGGTCTTCGGTCAAATAGTACCTAAATCAGTAAGCAGCAGCAACAAGTCATGCAGAACAACTAAAGGCTGATTAGCTTTTATAGCATAATATTACTTAGTTATGTGTTGTCACTTAAGTAGTTTAGAACACAAACATAATGAGCAGTGTTCTAAAGACACAAAATGTTACAATATTATTTATTAAATGTGAAATGCCAGTACTATTTTGTCTATTTTGCTGTCTATCTAGTTCTTCAGAATAAAATTAATTAGTTCATTTTAAGCTGTGCAAGGGACTTGTATGATATTGACTAAAACACAGGCCGCAATTGAACCGAACAACCGCTAGCGAACTATAATAGTATAGAATGATAGGTGCAGTACACTTTGTTCGTTCGTTTGCTTACTTCCCACTATTCATTCTCACCTCTAGTTAGAAACAAAATGGCTGCCAATTGGAGGTATTTTGTAAGATATAGTGGCTTTATATACACTTAATTTGGGACGCCACCTATCGGCAATAAATAAAAGCTACCGCATTGATTGTTCGGTATCCTTAGTGTAGTTATCTGTACATTTGGCATAGTCATTATGTGATGATGGTCCAACAGAATAAAGATGTAGTTAACAAAAACAGTTTAATAATGTTTTGTGTGTGTGTGTGTGTGTTGTATTTCAACACAAAATAGGTAATAGTTATTTGCGATTTAAAAGTTTTTCAATCTCATTTAATGATAATTTGCCATCGTCTATCGTAATAATAGATTTACTATATGAACATTACATCAAAAAAGTTTCTATCAATTAATTTATATTGTGAAAATTGCACTGTAATGTAAATTGGGATATCACTTTTAATAGTAAAAATCTTTGTATTGTTGTGTCAGTATCTAGTAGAATTAACTGATCTAACTATTGCAAAAAAAATTTAATTAATCTGCATTATAAAAATAAATTTTGATGTTAAGCACTTTGTATTACCACATCACTGTAGTAAAGTATGAAAAATAATAACAAATGCAAATTATTGTGAATATTATCTCTTAAGGATATTACCAGAGATCTTTAAGGCTAGGGGATAACCCGCGATATTCTTGTCTATTAAATTATACCCTTTTTCCTGAAAAGGAGTAGCTGCACTACACACATAGTACAGATAGCGATATTTTTTTAATGGCCAAGCTTTCTACACTTTAATGTCATCTTCTGGGCAACTACAAACATCCAGTTTACATGTTAAAAGGTTACAAAATTTCAATTTATATACCTGTATTTCAAATGATTTGACTGATCTAAATAATTTTCTTACTTTTATAAATCCATTACATGCTTCTATAAATTACAGTGATGAAACAGATTAATAATCAGATTTCCTTGTTAGATTTAATAATTTTACATAACAATCTTCGTCTTTCCTTTCTTTCGAACTTTTTAGAAAATCCACTTGCACAGACAATGTTATTTGGTATTTTTTTTACACCCTTATTCACACAAAATGGCCCTTTTTTATTCAGTTTAACCGACTTTTTAAAATAACAATTTTCCGAATTGTTTAATTTTTGTTCTGTACCAGTTATTTTKATGAAAAAGTTAAGGTTTAGTTTCCTCTTAAGTTTGGTGGTCAAGTCTCAGTAAGTGTATTTAAATTATTTTCTTCTTATTGAAAAATATTGCTTTTTCTACACCGTAGGMTGCGTGTTTTCCTGTTTTGTCCGTAATAAATTTCAGTTTCAAATAATTCAGGGGTTTATAGTTTTTCAAGCAGTGACTGCAATTCATTTTATGTTGGACAAACGGAAGGATACAGATATTGTAACTACAAATTCTTCATTAGATAACGATTTATTGTTAAAAATAAACACATGCCACACCAGACAATTTAGATTTGTTACATTTGTGCATTAAATAATTAAAATTAAATTATTTTGAAATTTTCAAAATTTATTAAATTATTAATGAACAAAATTTTACTATTCTAAACAATTATTGTTGTAATTTCAATTGTCCTGTTCAAAACTATTTATTTGATGTAAATTAATATTACGTTTGTGTAGCTACCATGTAGGTTGCTTTTTGATTTGTGGTCAAGTTTGCTTGTTTCTATATTTTTAACTTTGTCAGACTATTTGAAAAAGTTTTTTTCTTAGATTAATTATAAAAATTAGTTTACCTTGGAAAAATGTTAACATAAGAATGTGAGTAAGCTACGAAATCAAGACCAAAATTGTATACAGTTGATTTTTACTAATTTACCCTGTATAATGCTGCTGTGAGTAATAAATCTTCTTTTGTTATTTTCAAGCACCATTTATGTATAAATTAATGTTATCTTTTTGGTATTAGTATTAGATGTTAATCTATTGTTTTTGATGTGTGATTCTTATATGTGTATGATACTTTTAAATTAATATTGTAGGATACCGAAGATGTACAGAATTCAAGCGAGCTTTTGCCACGACCTGAAGAAGTCACAGAAGATGGCACAGTAACTGTTTATCCAGAGCAAGAAGACTCAGTACCCAGCCAAATCGACAGCGATTCACAAGAGGACGATGCCGATGAAGAAGGAGTGGTCATCAAAGATTTCCCCCAAATACTAAATACCGTACAGCAGCAAGAAATCTTCGATAAGGATGGACGTCTGTACACTCGCAAAGTAGTGAAAATCGAAAAATTCTGGGACGACGAAGGAGATAAACCCATACCTCCGCCCATCAAGGAAAGRTACGAAATCGTCAACGGCAAGGCACAGAAGATATCCGAAAAGAGCGAACCGACCGGCAGCGAAAGACTGCTGGAGGTYTACAAGTGCAAACAGTGCGACAGGCAGTTCACCAAACTGGACCAGTACTACAAGCACAAGTGCGGCAGCAAAACGAAGAATTTCGAGTTCAAGTGCTCGAAATGTCAGATCACTTTCGCCACCGCGCGGATGCTGTGCCTGCACATGCGCAAGCACAAGAACGAATCGGCCGAGGAGGGCTTTGCTAAGCACGGCAGCCCGTTCGTATGCGAAACGTGCAACACGGACTTCCCATCTTACAAGTCGCTGCGTCTGCACAAGCGAATGCACGATCCCGTGAAGACGAGGGCCATAGAGGCTCCCGTTTCTTACGGAATCACCGGAGGCGCTGAGAGTAAGGAAGAACGGGAGGTTTTCATGTGTCAGATTTGCAACAAGGCGTACGACAAACAGTATGAGGAGGCGCACATGAATTTCCATGAGAATGGGAATAATTTCGACTGTAATGTATGCAACAGGTAAGAAATTTACATTCATAGTTGGATAATAATTTGTAATGGATATAAAAGATAGTTATTGGGATAGCATGTTATAAAAAAGTAATTGCCGCCTTTTGATTGCTAGCCACATCTGATATCACTACAACACCAAGGCCCTATTCATATTCGGGATCAAAGCAGCATATCCTCCCCAGGTTCGTATTTTCTTTGTTTTTTTTTTTAGGTACGACCTTAAGTTATATGTCAAATTGTAAGTCTTTTTGAACTCGTTAAAAATAGCATAGTGAGGATCCAAAATTTTTTTTGCAGATTGTGACATTTCACAAATAAAGTTAATTTTTGTAAATATTTTTTAACCTTACCCCGTATAATAAATATTGCTTCATAGTTGGATGCCGACTTTTGTCTTTTTCAATTTGTGTCATTACCATGTATGCGTAATTTTTACTCCTTCTTAGTGGAAACAAGAAAAACTAGTCACCGCCATGTTCTGTTATAGGGCTGTTCACAATTTTTTAAGTGTTAGTTTAGTAGCTTATTATGGTACAAATTTTGCCTACATACCCATCGCTGCACACAAAACCCCAAAATTTTGAGTAACTTTTAAATAAATCAAGTACAAAGTTCGTTCTAAAGAGAGAGAGGCTAGAAAACGAAACCCTGTGATGAGGCTAGTTTGGTTTTCTACATCGTGCACTTTTTGGACAGTCACTATGCTATTTTTAAAGAGTTCAAAAAGACCTACAATTTGACATATAACTTAAGGTTGTACCTAAAAAAAAAACAAAGAAAATACGAGCCTGGGGAGTTTTAGGTAGCGGACCCTGTATATGTCAAAGTTAAGGTACATGTAGGTTTGTTGAACATGGCACATCTGCACCTGAATCGCTTGTCCTGTTGACCTCGAATTTAAATTGGTGATGTAGTGGCATCACATTTGACTAGCAATCAGGTCCTGGGTTTGATTCCTGGTCGAAGATTCATATTGGCCTGTTATCTCAATAGATTTGTACAAAAAATACAATTGTAGCAAGTCACAAAAAAGAGTATCAAACAACATGTAAATCAGAAGTACAACATACAATTATGGTATAATGCATAAAATATTTAAGCGAAAAAATTTGTAGTGGAGATTACCATATTAAAATATTCTGTTTTGAATAAAACACAAGCATAGTCAGAAATTTTTTGGAACCATTTTAAATTTATTTTCACTACAAATTTTTATGGAAATAGGGTATTTCAGCAGTTTTTTTTATTATACATTCCGAGCTATCTAATTGAAATAAGATTGACATGTTTTATTCTTTCTCTCAATATTGCTTATAACTTGACATATTAATTAACAAAATTTAAAGAATTCAGTTATGATATCATAAGTGAACAATCTGATTATACCGTGTTAAAAAGAGGGATAAACAATAATCGGAGTAGTAGTAGCAACATCACATACAGCTGATCACTGACAGTACAGTGACAGCTGAGCTGAATCATGTGTAAACGTGTATTTCATGTGTTATGTTTGTTTTCTTTTGTTTACTGTTTGTTGTTCTTATGTTAATTAAGCATCATCAAACACAACAAATCCAACACTGGCACAAGATGATAACGTTTACAAAACCACATGTGTTTACAAACACCTTGTCTGATGCCCGACATCCGACCGTGATTTGACAGCCACAAAAGAATGCAAAGTAACACTGTTGCCAAGTTGCATATTTCCTTTTTGAGTTGTCTTCACATCCTTTGGAGGGCATTTTGAAATAGTTCAACTTTGATTAGAATATTCACGTACTTAAATACATTTTTTATACTAACCAACGTAGGGAATTATCTGCATATGTTACAATTAGTAACGAAACTATATTGAATTCTGTAATTTTTACTTCACTGAAATAACCAATTATTGTGGTTTTCCAGTTTTTTGGAAAAGTTTCATAGTGAAGAGCGTCGTTCACTACATCCAAAAATTGGTTGCAATTAACCTCGAAAGCATCTACCAAAATAAGTGTCGTAATTCCAGTTTCGGTATTCTTTGATGGTTTAAATTGTTTGAAATATTTCTTTAATGTTTGCATATCTGGTAAAACAAACTCTAAAAATTTCCCTCATAATAATCTCTTCTTCTGTCATGACCTAGAGACTGTCCGAACTATTGAAGTTTTCCTGTACAAAGATTTTAGAGTTCAATGGGAAGCATTTTTAAAACATATATGTTTTGTTGTACTTTATTTTGCTGGTATAATCATAATGTACCTAATTAAACTTGTATGCAGCTCACTGCATTTTTGTGCCAGAGGGAGCAGTTCCTGTTAAAACAGCTAGGTGGCTTTGCATTCTCACTTTTTTCTGCTCATAGATGGCATTACCAGCTAAATTCTCACTGATAACCTTGTGACACGTTTTCTTTACAGGAAGTTCCACACTAAGAGCAACCTAGAAATGCACATGCGGGCCCACAGCAACGGCAAAAAATTCACCTRCTCCTACTGCAAGAAGGGCTTCATCTCCYATGAAACCATGCAGGAACACATACTGAACCAGTGTCAGAAGCGGCGCTACGAATGCCAGTACTGCGGCAGACGCTTCGCCAGACCTCACGAAAAAGTGAAACACGAACGCATCCACACTGGGGAGAAACCCCACGTGTGCCAAATCTGCGGGAAGGCGTTCCGCGTCAGTTATTGCCTCACCCTCCACATGCGCACGCATTCTGGCACACGTCCTTACCAATGCCCGCACTGCAACAAGCGATTTAAGGCGCACAGCGTATACAATCACCATTTGCTGACGCATTCGGACGTTCGAGCCTACAAATGTCCGTACTGCCCGAAGGCCTTCAAGACCGGGGTCCAGCTGGCCGGACACAAGAACAGCCACATCAAGCCGTTCACCTGCAACCAGTGCAACCGGCCGTTTGCCTCTTTGTACGCCGTCAGGGCGCACATGGAGACGCACAAGCGAGAAAACAACTTGAAGTACGTATGCTGGCTGTGCGGAGCTTCGTATGCGAGGGCTTTTGCCCTCAGAGACCACATCAAGGAGCAGCATCCGAATGCGAGCGAGGAGAGCGCAAATTGTATCATTCCAGAAGTCGAAGAGGGGCAGGCCATGTTAATTCTCGACGGGGCGGTTATTGAACAGATGGAAACGCAGTGAATCATATTGTTTTGAAGAATTTACTTATTATTGTAGGTTTTTATATTTAACGCACTGTTTTTAGTTCCTTATGTTCTACAACCGGGGTTAAAAGAAAGGAGTTTTGTGTTTGTGTAAGTTTCATAAACTGTACATATAACAACTTCAATGTATAAGATCAATAAATATGTATGAATTCTTAAGCTTAAAGTTTTACGTATTCCAAACTACACTGACCAGCATAAAAAACGCATCACCTGAAATGATGTAAGTAAGAATTTAGATGGCAATGCCATCTGTCAGCATTACACTGACATGATGACAAAGCCACCTAGCTGCCTTAACGGGTACTACTTTCTAAAGGAACTGCATACTTCAATTTGACAGCAGGCCCCCACGGCACTTTTTGCAGACAGCACAGCGTAGACATGCATTTTAATGTATGTCGGTTCTTGCCCGCTTTATTTAGGAAGTAGTACCCGTTAAGGCAGCTAGGTGGCTTTGTCATCATGTCAGTGTAATGCTGACAGATGGCATTGCCATCTAAATTCTTACTGACATCATACCATTGCTTTGGTATGCAGGCAAAACCAGTTMTATGCCGTGCTGTCTGCACTAGACCTAAACTGCGCTGATGAGCTGTAATGACAGCGAAATAGATCTATAGACATGCATGTATTTTTCGATAACAGGTAGTTTCGGAACTGTTAGAACTTAATACCTATTATAAAATAATAGGTATAGTCTTCGATCTGATTCTCCTTTAATAACCAAATAACCGTATCTGCTAAGGAATAAGAATAACCGACAAATGTTGAACTACAGAAAAGCGATTTAAGTACATTGTACTTTGATTGATTGATTGACACTGAGGCTGGGACATACATGCAGTATGCTGACTTAAGGTGGTGATTTGCCAAATCGTAGTATACTATCAAAATCACTCTGCAACTTTTACAATAAATTATAAATGTCAAATATTAGATGTAATATCAATCACCTGCAAAAATGCAAACGGTTTTGTTTGGTAGCTGGCATTGGTATTTTTTAAATTAGGTTGTTTTATTAGGTATCGTTATGACTCTGATGTTCTGACAAGAGCAAGTTTTTTCGCTCTTCAAAATAAATAAAACACCATCCCGAAAGTTTTTAATTTTAGTTTTTTACTTGCTTAACACAATATGTACCTAGTTACTGTTTATTATATCATAAGAAAGAAATTTGAAAATTTTTTCAAGGTTTATTCTGGTATATGCAACATTATTTAACATTAGACTATACAATTCACAGCTAAGCTAATACTAAAAACATTACTTTGTTCGTTAATAGCGAATTATATATTCAATGTGTGTGGTTCTATACTGAACGTTCAGAAACTGCATCATCTGCTAACGACGCTAACAGGGTACGTACCAACACAGACAGGTATCAGATATCAGAACGCCAAGCGCTACTCTTACATAGACGACATAAAATAATAGGTATCCCCACCACTCAACAATAAGCCGGGTAGTACAGATCCTGACTGCTGCTTTCGTGTATATAGGTAATGTAACATAAATGATATCATATCCGGCAAGCAACGCGCAATACAAGTATCTGCCGAATCTATATTTAGACAATTAATACCTGTTACCTAGAACTGCTTGCTTACCATATAACAGGTCCAGTATCTGCTTACCACCTCTACTTCAATTCAAAAGGTTACCCTTTCGCAACATTTCTAATACAGATGAAACGGATAGTTGTTTGGCGGGATATCGGATATCTGACGAGCTACTTAGCCAGATTGCCGGATAGCTACTAATACAATATACAATCGAATCAATTCGGGCGATTTAGGGTGTTATCGTGAGTGATTGGCTAATCGAGGGTGGCATCTGGTATGACTGTTTAGCGAAAACTAGTTTTGTGCTTGTTATTTGCTCCTTGCGCACAATTGAAACATATTGTTAGTGAAAAAAAAGAAGTCTATTTGGCAATAAATTGAAATGAACATAAATAATTTAACAAATAAGGACATTTTTAGAATCTCTTTCTTTGCGTTTTATACTTAAGCGTTATGTTATATTTTTATGTGCTTAGTAAAAGTTGTTGAGAATCTGTGAAGATTTTATAAAATTTTACATTTTCTTATTATTTACGTTGCAAAGAAGTATGTGTTAAAAATTCATTTTAGGCAATTGTGGTAGTTTTGATATATTTTGGTGCTCTCAAACTTTAGCTTCTTCCACCACTTTTAAACTTTTTTTGAGGTGCACTAACAAAAAAGGGAGCTTCTAGTCTCGTCTTTTCTGAACACTCGTGATTTTATAGCGAGTGTCTATTGTTTTTTCACACCAAAGTTACAAAGCTCTAAAAGACAACGCAGTTGTTTTGGCATCACCGTCAGAAATTAAAGCAAGCTATGGAAATCGACGCAATCAAATTGGGCTGCATTTTTCTTTCTTGGTGTACTAGGAAAAGGCCACCTATAACGACAGCAACATACAGCAGGGCGTTGCACAAAATTTAAATTTTTTACAGAATTTAGTGCAAAATGTGCATATTTACGACTAATAGGTGTTTTTTCAAATACGATACTTGTGTAATTATCATAAATTTACCCAATGATTTCGTTAACATTTATTTTCACATGGTACAAAAATGAGTCAAAATGATACCGAAATCAACAACAAATCGCTTTGATTTTTTAATTAAGGTACCTTTATTACTTTGTATTCCCATTTCCTTAAATCTCAGAAAATAATTGTTTAATTTTAATACTGTGAATTAATTTGTTTTCTGTCGGCATATTATTTTTTTATTTATATCTTACTTTGCTCTCCTACTCAGAAAGCGTCTGCTTACGCCCCCTGAATGCTAAGTTGCCAGCACGACCACTGTATACCAAGTATTTAAATGCAAACAGATAATTAACATTTATTTCAATAGTAATAAAAATGACAAGTACAAAAAATTATTTAAAGTATATCATAACACTAGTAATAACTCAATTGCATGTAAAATTTAAATAAGCAAAAAATATTGATGGTGGTTTTTTAGCCAATAGTGCTCTACCTGTTTTGAAATAAAATTGATAAACATAATTAATACAATACATAAAATCAGTCTTATAATGGCAATCCTCTTTGGCTTGAGGCTTATTTTATAGTTCGTTTTTTTATTCAATTACGGATATCTGTCGTAGTATATGACTCAATATGCAGGTGGCAACTCCATTTTAGGTCAATTTTTTTTCTCACTTAATATGGACGATTTTGAGGAAGAGCTCTTGTCAGATGAGCTCAAATCATATAAGTCATCTTTACCGCCATTATTAGCTTTTCTGTCACAGCAATCTTCACTGTTAGCATACAGTTGCTCAATAACTTCATTGGAATATCCAATGCCGCAGACCTGCAAAAAAGAACAAAAATAAATAGGAACCATCCCACTTCATGAACTGTACATATCAAAAATGATGAGCACGATAAGTGGACCACCCATGCATATCTTTGAAACCGGTAATTTTAGGGGAACATGTATCTTCATAATTTTTGCTCAGAATTTGATGTATAATCAGAATCTGGCAAAAAGTAGGTAGTTCTATTTAAAAAATGCAAATTTAGTTATATATAAATAAATAAAGTTTTGCTAAAGCACTGTAATGAATTTTATGTAAAATAGTTTTGCTTGTAGAAACTTTTTTCAATATCTACTTGCCTACTGGTTGACAATCGGATTTAAACTTTCCACAGATTGATTGCAGAGCAAGTAATTAGTTACTGTTTCAATTTCAACGGAAGTTGGAAAAAAGTAATTGTAATTAAATAAGCATGCAATATTTTAAATTCCACCGTACTATTTTTGAGGGCAACTAAGACTTAGCAAATCACATTTTCTTTCATGTTTGGTAGACATTGTAATTGGAATTCCTACAACCCTCTTATAAGATCTGAAACTGTAAATCCCCTTTTTGAAGCAATTGTGTAAAAATGTTATCGACTGCACATTCTTATACTATTGTGGTTTTGGATAAAAGTGCATACACCTTGATACCATAACTGACACAGTTTAGTCATGTTTAATCTTGGGCACATTTATCATTTATATTAATGAAATCGACAATTGAAGTCACCATTTACAATGACGTGGTGCTATTCTGTTGTTGCAATAGTGTTCAAACACATGATTTGTTATTATTTTAACATGTTCTTCAGAGGACCTCTTCACTTTGTAATATTCTACTACCATATACTAGGGAGTCGACAGTGTTTATTTCAGCTGTTTCTTTCATTTCTAGCAGATTTATTTCCTTACCAGAAAAACGTTAAATATTTGTAAGATGTTGATTGTATTACTTGACCGGCATGCAGTAGGCATTTTTGCTGCCCCCACAGAGTGCATGTTTTGTGCGATATCCTCTCAAAATTCAGGCAGATGTAATTTGTGCTTCTCAACTTTTATGGAGTCCATAATAATACAATATGAAAAACAGTGTATGTGTATAGCATATATCAGAAGATAAAAAAAATCAAGCATTTCATCTGTTACAGCAAAAACTAATTGAACATGTGTCACTGTATTAAAGAAAATTCTAATTTTTCAAGATGTAACAAAATAACGACCGTGGAACAAAACAATTGACGACTAAATAAATACTACATTCCAGATAATATTATGCCAAAGTAGGCATTTCTTCAACTGGGAATTTACTTACAAACTTATGGTACTATGCAAATTACATATTTTTCAGAAGTCACAGTCGTTGTTGATAACATGTTCGATATACAGATGTTTCTTCTTATAAAAAAATCGTTATTTACACAGAGGCCATAAACCTCTCTAACATTAAAATGTTGTTTAATTATTGGTATGTTCCCCCTTTCCTTTGATGAAGATTGCCTTGAAATGTAATTCTAAATAATAATTAATTTTGTTTAAATGTATTATTATAAAAGATTCAACCAAAGCTTTATGTGGTTATCAAATACCGTTTCACAATCAGATCACGAATCTTATAAAACTTTAATAGCAGACTACAAATGTTACTGCTTAAAGTGTGAATGTGTTTACGAAATGTAAAATAAACTTTATTTTTAATGCTGGCATCACAAATAAAGTTTTGAAAATGCTACGTGCATGATAAAAAAATTATGATGTTTGTTGTAACATTTATCATGAACAACATACTTCTCTTAATTTCGTATGTATAACTTCTTCCGTACGTCCTGGCTTTTTAAGCTTTAGTTTACTAAAGCTGCGTCCTCGAGAGGGGTTAGTCGTATATTCAATATTTTCACATTCTTCGTCAGGTTGTAAATGTGCTTCATATATACTGGGCTTCTGGGATCTTGCCGCCTTCAATGTGTTAGTGACTGGTGGCAACGGTCTTGACAAGGCTGGATCTTCTGCTAAAGACCACCAGTCTTTTTCAAAATCCTCCTCTGTGTGCCAGACTTCCATACTCAAAGATAATAACTTTTGATAAATGAATCTTAGACAAACTGTAGGTTATGTCACAGCCTCACAGGGTGATGTTAAACTACAAACCAAAAGCTATTTTGACTAGGGGTAATGAAAATTCAAATCACTAAAAAAAATTACATCTACTTAGATATATACCTGCTAGCTTTAAATCCTACTACTCTACAAGCCACAGGTCAGGTAACCAAGATCAGAATTGTCAATTGTACCTGATCAGCTTCAGGTATGTACGATTAGTGGGGACTGCTGGTTGGTGACCATTCAAATTTCAGATTTGCGATCTACCATTATTAGTTATTATTTAGCTAAAATAATAAAATAATTGCATTGAGATTGCGGGTTCCAAACATACGTCATACGGCACGGACTACGGAGCATAAGAACTAAACGGGGTGATTAGATCTATTGTAATAACTGAATCGATAAGATTTTCCATTTCTATTAAAAGTTGTTACATACAAAATACCTAAATACTAGTTTGCTCTGCCTATCGCCATCCTTTTATTGACTTACTATAGTATACTGTAGTAATTTTGTATAATAATTAATTTAAAAAATTGCTAACCTGCTAAATCTGCAATCAGAAAAATAGAGTGGGAAAACGCTCATGGATCTGAGCTTCTGCGCGAATGGCAAATTTAATGCAGGGAATGTCTGTCATCAATTAATTGTCACCTAAATAGATTGGAACATGGATTGGAAAATAGCCGTCAAAAAATTCAGGTTTTCCCGAAGCTTTGGTACCGGCCTTGTCTAAGGGTACCGGTATATTGACGATATGCTAGCCGATAGTTTAGTACTGATTTTTATTTAGATAACTTCTTCGAAGTTTCAAATAAACAGTATCCCTCTATTAAACTGATCTCTAAATAATTAGAGATCAGTGCTCTATTAGCTTTACACTGGAAAAAAAAGTATACCGTTCCTTGATTTAAAATTAATGAGTTAATCTTCGATATTTATCCGTAAAAGTACTACATACATACTACAGATAATGTTATCCATAAAACATCAAATAGTTACTATAAGACGTTGTCTGTATTATTGAGACCAACGCTATAGATATAAAGATCACTGATCTCTAAATTAGAGATCAGTGATAAAAGATGCGGTGTTTAAACAGCTTATTTCATAAGCTTTGTAATTACCTTTCCCTCAAGAAAATTTGAAAAAGAACTTCGAAGAATTCGAAAAAAATTGGACAGGTGAATGGCTACAGCAAAAATTTCGTCATTAGGATTTATAATCGGCTTAAAAATAAATATTCAGATAAAACACATCCACTTTAACACTTTACGTTGTAAAACCAATAAAACACCAATAACATAAATATGTAAAACTAACTTTATCATCCTGCTTGAGAATACAGGCTCTCAATTTGTTTCAGAAATATTATATAACACTGGTTTTTAATTCCAACAAACACAACCACATGAAATAAAATTAACGAACCAAAGCAAACCCAGAAATGACAAAACCAAGATCTGGGAATTTATAGAATAAGGTTTGCGAGGTTTCCTGATGTTATATGTAGGTCAAAAGAAGATAAGGCAGCCTAGGATAAATGATAATATATGAATATAATTGATCGACCCAGCGAGAGGAAAATTTAAGACCGAAAAAATCAGCTTTAGCCAAACAATTAAACCTTTTTAAGAGTAGTGGAATAGCTAACAATCGTAGATACATATATTGGAAGCCATTTATATTAAGAAGCACAGGAGTAGGCTGTTGAATAACGACCTCACCCCAATAAGTAATTTTAAATTAGTTGAGCTAGTTAGAGAAATTTCATGACCTGTTAGTTTTAATGTGTTATTTTTTGTGCATTTTAAGATATTTGTTGATAATGATCAGTAAGTTTTAATATGTTTTTCATTGTGATTTATTGTAGAGTTCGTGAAAGTTTATTGATATGAAATGCACTCATATTCGGTTTTTGTTCATTTAAACTTATCAAAACATATATCTGTTTGTAGCATTGTCGCCACTGAAGATGGTTTGTATGGAACCAAAATGTATGTTTGGTGTTCAGTTAAATAAAACGTGAAGTATTGGTATTAATTTGTGTATTGTATGATGTCTTATTGTTATTTTCATGCTTTGTCTGGTATCTAGTGCACCTGTTTGGGAAAAAAACTATTATTATTACTATTAATATTATGAGAAATAAAATATACAGTAATGATCTTGTGGATAAGTACCATTTAGCTTGTTGTTTATATGCAGACAATGCATTCATTTTCAAACCTACTGTATATCTCTTTACATTACAAGGAATAGTACCTTCCGACCAGAAAACAATTTTAACTGTACACTGCTAACTAGTTGTTTATGCAAGAAAACGTTACTTAAATAAGGTACATTTAAAAAAAATACCGCTTTAAAGTAAATCCAGAACTCCATGAATTTCTGACACATATGAACATTTTTGTTGCCTTTACACAAACCAAGGGAGTATGTTCTTATTTTTATTACGTAATTAAAGTGGCTAAGCGAAATTAAGTAGTACAATGACGGCAGAGGCAAGCTGTGTTTTGTCTGTACCTCAGATTATCGATGTAGCCCTCAACACACCTGAGGTAAGCTTCCAAGATGCTCAACATAATTCATAATTGATGAATATGCAGGTCGGGAGTGTAAATTTTCGTGTCCTTCATGCCCTTCTTCACGTACTCGTCCAACAAATAGAATTAACCGACTGCAAAGTGGAATTTAGGGGTGAGACGGGCGAGAAGTTGCAGAGCCTAGT
>QCXZ01000121.1:0-19405 GCA_025024175.1 Rhyzopertha dominica | reverse complement strand
ACATCCGAATATCCGCACCCCGTCATACGTTGTCGGTATTTTAATCGGTAGCCTTTGTGCTTCGCTGCGAAAGAGATTATGGTAAAAAAATATATTACATCAAAAGTTATAAGCTGAGGTATAAAAACTTGAAAGCTACACATTAATACTTATACCTAAAATAATATACAAACTGAACCAAGGTTAAACAGGACACAGTACTAATACTGAACGACAAACTTTTACTCAAAAATGAAGAATTCGTCGTGCCAGTTACTACTACCCATGAATCAGCATGTCATAACAGATAAATGTACTGTATAATTCTTTTAATTTCGTTCATCTATCAACCGAGTAAACCTAATTTAAATACTGAAAATTGTCTTACAAATTCTTTTGAGGGGTTATTTTACAAAAATCTGGAGTAAGTCATCACAACATAGGTTTGTGAGGTCTGTACGTAGTTCTTGCAAATACCTACATTACCGGACAATCGTCATTTCGTGGAAAGCGGTAAAAGCTTTACGAACTACAACATGGGTCGGAACGGTCGGTAAGTCCACAGACCTACATTGCCGATTGCCCAATGACCGTTTCGGCCCAGAGATTACCCTACTGAGATTGCCCCCTCCCTGAGTAGTGGAATTGACGGTGTTTTTAGCGCCATCTGTCAAAATATCATCGTACTATGTAGCCACACTGTATTTAGCGTCATCTTGTGGATGTTACACAATTTCTTAGTAGGTATTTTATTTAATATTAGTATAAATGAATTATAATATAATATGATATAATCTGATATAATATATATAATATATTATATGTTTTTTCCTGAGAATTATCAATTTTTTGAATTTCTGTGAAATTTTTTTATATTTTTTGACTGCTGACTGGTAATGAAATTTCGCTGTTAAGTTTTTAGTTGTCTTGTTCGTTCGGTAAAGTGGACTTACCCAGCATAAATGGCAGCTGAAAAATTACTTTTTACAATTTAACTCACCTACACTTTCTGGAGTGCAAGGTTTGCATGCTTTTCTAGGAGGGTAACTAAAACTATCCTCTAATGACATTTGCTCTGCAAATTCGTCATTAGTAGTGATTATAGTCAGTATACCTGGAAAACAATCTAATGTAATAAGTGGGTATTCGAAGGTGGGTAATGGAAGCTATTTCAGTTTGTCTCTTATGTGCAGAAAACATCAGCAAAACGTATCTGGCGCATATGATAATAATTGTGAAGATCCTCTTGTTAATAGCATATTGTTATTAATGTGCTATACCTATCCATATCTCTTGTTTTTCCTTGGGTATAGAAAACTAAAAAATATTTGAATAAACTCCAAATTCAGGTAAAGCCTGTTACTTACTGTTTGGGAAATTTTCTAATTACAATCTGACATACAACACGATCTTTGTTTCATGATTGTAACATTCTTTAGAGCACCTTGAAACAATGTTTCATAATTACAGTGGTTGAAAGTCATAATTTGTATAAATAATCCAATAAGATAAATTCGCCAAATTTGAAGTTTGGAATATACTTCAAGTTCCTGTCACACTATTAGTGACATCTATCACGTTATTGTAATATCATTAGATAGTGGTAAGGGTGATATTTTTACCAGATGCCACTGAAGATTATCAGTTGCCCCTCTTTCAGCCCATTGGAAAAGGTCAGCGAAACAAGGCCCCAGTTAAATAAAGTTACTTTTAATGATTCATATTTGTCAATTCCATTTCAGCTCAAAGTTAATTACCCCCTCTCCACGTCAAACTTAATAAATCATTCCTGTGACCATCCAATAAAATTTGTAATATTGAACAAACTACAGACCTGTTGAACAATAAATTAAATGACTCTTTTGTAGTGTCTAGCTTTCGGAATAAACTTAATTCATTAATCCAGACCTAACACCGTGTTAGTTTATTAGACAATTTTACAAAACTAAATTAATTGTACTTACTTCCAGCGTTTGGGTTCTATGCACTGATGGATGTTAAAAAATACATTAATAGATAACAACTGTTGAAAATATGTAAACTTTCTCATTAGTATATTAATATAACCAAGCATAGATTAATAATTACAATAAATAAAGAGGAGTTCGACAGATTAAAATTTGTTTGGAATATCATTCACGGTTTAGAAAGACAAAATGACTTTCACGCTACCAACCCTACAACTAACTAGTCCACAAAGTAAAATAATAATGGTGTATAGTAGTATAGTAACATAAGTTCGTCTATGTAATGAATGCAATGAGAGATTCGACGTATTTTATATAAACTCTGAATGTTAATAAATCTATTATAATCTTCTTTAATTCTAAGTAATTACTTCTACAGTTTTTTTATGTGTAGTTTGTCGGGTATCCGTAGGCGTTTAAGTGCATGATTGTTGTATATTGCTATATTATTTAAGTCTTTGTAGCATTATCCACTATGGATCACTTTGGAATAAAGATTATTATTATTATTATTATTATTATTATTATTATTATTATTATTATTATTAGTAGTAGTAGTAGTATTATTATTATTATTATTATTATTATTATTATATTCTTATCCAATGCCATTTGTGCCTACTTGGGCTACATAAAACTTGGTTGAGCAATTTTTGTGAGTAACAGTTATCAACCATTAGGTATGTTTTTTAAAGCTATTAAGCTTCTTTCACTATATTTGAATGATAAATGTAAGTAGCATGTCGTACATAGGTCCTGATTAAGAATATATTAGGGCTTCAGTACCCGAACTAATTTGTGCCACATCTCAGCAACGTTATATTGAAATTTTATCAGTACCTAATGTTCAGTAATAGAAAACCATAAAACATTCCAGTCATTAAACAATTTAACATAATAGCAATAAAATATATACACGTCTCACATATCACATGTCTGGTTAAATAGTATCTCGGTGTTCTCATTTTTTAGCAGATATAGTATAACAAAAACACTTGAAGCACAAAAGCAAATCTACGGAAATAGTTACTTAAGATAAGCGCGTCTATCTGACAAATCTGTATTATTTATTATTATAAGGGGAAAACGGAAAAGGATTGCTACATTGCTTGCGTATATTTGTTTGCGAAATCTGAACGTTTATGTCTTTTTTTAATAACGCTACGCTGTTTATAGTAAGCATAAATTAGGTGATTAAATATTTTTCAGCCCTAAACGGATTCTATTAAAAGGCTATCCAAATCAATTTAACTATCGTTATAGAAGCGATTTTTAAAAAGCATATTTTTTTATGTTAAATGATGCTACAGTATAGTCAGTTTCATGAACGTAATGTTGTATTCTGTTCTGTGTAATAGCCAAATAAATTGATTCATGAGAGAAAAAGAAATCAATCAGTGTCGCCTTAACTATAGTTATCTGTTTAGAGATTTAAACAATTGTTTCTGCTAATAAGATTTACCGGTAAATCCATGGTACGATAACGATAGCACTTTATAACAAGAACTATCTACTTTTATTAATAGAATGACCTAATTTTTTATGATTGGTTAATGGTACTTAAATACATTGTTAATAATTCTTAAATTAAAATTAATTCTTAAAAAATACAAACACGGTTTTTTTACAACTACATTTCGGTTGTCTGTTATATGAATTATCAGCTTCCCGAGCCTGAGCAAAATTATACTTTGTATAAGTCAAATATAATACACCTCAATATCAAGTTAATACCAAATATCAAAGAAATTTTCAATATAACTTTTTATGGTTTGAAATATGAGGCAATTACGTACACATTAAAAAGCTAGAAGGTTCTGATAAAATCGAGGTAATAAGGTCGCTGAAACCGTGATGTGCATGATAATTGCATTTAACTTACAATACAATGGCTGCCTAATATCCATCGAAGTGACGAAAAGGAGAAAAGGTATTGAAAATGCCATTACACTTAAATAATATACATAACTACTCAAGCTTTAATAAATGTTGAAAGTTGTTGATTTTGATAGTTTTCATCACGTTTTCCCATCAGCACTTCACAAAGTTGTAAGCGTCGGTTAGGACCGTCCTCCTTAAGCATAACTTCAGAGTGGACTAAGCGCATGTTGAACAAATCGCGATTAATATCAATGGACAAACAATGATAACAGTCGAAATGAATATAAAATACCAGCAGGTTCAAATCACGTTACTCCCTCGAACGTCATACGGGATGATTCGTGTAATTCTTTATGTATTTTTTTTTAATGACATAAACGTTGAATTGAATTGATTGACACAAAAGGTGCATATAATTATATTAAAAAGAAACTGATGATAATACAATCATTATTGAATCACTTTTAAACAAACGAGTTGCTGTCACACGTAAAAATGGTGATGTTTTTGACGCGAATCAAAAAGTAAAATCTGCCTTTAATAAACACGTAAGAGATCTTTTGATTTGACAGAAATAATTCATTGCTCTGTTATTAGTGTAGGTATATACGTTACAAGTTGTTACCAATAACTAAGTATACATTTTTCTCCTAATTAGTGTTAAATATGCTACACAGAATTATATGGATCTTAAAACTCACACTACCTACTTCTCACTATCATATAACGGGCGTTCATAAAAAAAAACTAGTCGAGCAAGCCATGCAGCGCCTGCCGTGTAAATTTTAAATACCATGCAGATTTGACGTTCGGCCCATTTGACGGTTTGACTTATTCATCGTTTATTGTACAGATGAAAAAAACCGCTACTACTGTTACTTGTAAACCTGTTAATACTATGGGCTTCGTTGCTTTAAAAAAGTATTTTCAAATCGCGCAATACCTTATGGTTGGTATAATTGTTAGTTTAGGCAAAATTTATCAATACAGCATAACAAAAAAAATAATAAGCTGGCTAATTGCCAACAGGCAGGGCCAATAGTAATTTAAAAAAAACCTCGGTTTTTCTATTATGTTTATTTAGTTATGATATTAAATAACGAGACCTCTTGGGCAAATAACTTTTCTTTAATACAGAAGGTGCTATGACCACCACCCACTTTATAACATTTCAATATTCTTCTTTACAGTGTATCCGACACGTTTGCCAGATTGTCATTATTTGTTTATTTCTTTCTTTATAGGTGTTATTCGCTGTCAGAGTTCATTTAGATCATTACTAGGAACGGAAAATATAGATTTCTTAATATATGGCCATAAAAAGAAGTCACTCGTAGTTAAATTACGAGATCTGGGTGGAAAAGAAAGTAGCCTTGCTGCCAGAGCCGGCGTGAGGGCGTGGCGAAGGAGGCATTTAACACGGGCGCAATCAATCTAGAGACGCAAAATCTGATATTTTTTATTAAAAATAATGATTTCATTTACTACAAACTCTATATTTCAGAGTGACATATATGATGGATTTTACAATTTTGGGGACAAATAGTTAACGCTACCAAAGGTTACTCCGTTTTGGAAGTATTTTTTTACATCGTTTTCCAATCATTTTATTTGTGATCGTGAAAAAAACCGTCAATTCGAAACATAACCAATAAATTTGTTTGTCATGAAAAACATTATTAAAAAAATATTTTTTAAGGACGCATTTTAAAAGTTTGCCACGGGCGTTAGCATCCTAGTTCCGGTTCTACTTGCTGCAGTTCATCGCCAGGTAGTTGATTTAAAAATAGTCGCAATAGTTTGTCTCGGTACTACACGACATCAGTGTTACGTAAAAATATGCAGTGTAAGTTAGTTTGAAAATGAAGTTAAAATATAGGTCATATTCCCCTAGCACTGATCGCTGTCCATGCGCCTACCGTTTCAGAATGCAAGAGAGTTTCAACCAGGGTGTGCGAAATTTTTTGTGCGGCTCCAGATTCTCATGTTTTGGGTCTCGATTTTGGTCATTGTATAACGTGTTTAATAAACATTGGCAATATTATTGGAGCCGCGCCGTAAAAAATCAGGTAAACTACTGTCATTCTGTAGGGATTTAGCTGTAGCTGTTTGTGTAAAATTGGTCGACAGGTGCCCACAGACAGTTGCACCTGTTTGGATAAATAATTAATCAGTTTTATTTCCTCATTCTCCACAATTTCCTTAAATCTGCCCACCTTTCCTTGGGTGTGTGCTGGTGGTCGTCTACTACCAGCTTTACGCCCCAAGATTTCCAGTTTCGCGAAACAACTTAACACAGACCAAGAGTTCGCTAGAAATTTTTATAATTCGCAGTTTCTTCTGGGTATCGCACTTGATACTGTTGGAAATCGATTCTTTTCTTATTTATAAAATGTGTAAATACATTATTGATACTATGGACACTAACAGATATGCATATTGCATGCATGTACATGTAAAAAGTACATTTTAGCTCAAACTATAAAAAAAACGGACAAATCCAAACAAAATTTTGAAAATCCGGACAAATCCGGATACCATATTAAGTACGGAATCATAAATAAAAATTACAAACCTGTCCGGGCTAAATCCTTACGTAAATACGCTTCAAACATGAATGTTTTATGTTCTACAGTAAAGACCATTGTAGTTCGCAAATAAAAAAGTGGCAGTTAGTTACAGTTCACTACAACATACGTTTACGACAACAAAAAAAAACAACACCAGCTTACTTGATTCGTTTGTAACGTTTGTAACGCCCGGTACAGCAAAACCATAAATAACTAACAAATCAGCAAAATAAACTCTACCAGAAAATATACCGCAGTTGCAATAGATACGAAGTGCCCTATATAACTTTCCCAATAACCATGTCCCATGTCATTTATTTCCGAAACAACAGCAAAAATAGTTCGGTGTTTACATGAATGTGGGTTGGCGCCCTCTAAGCATGAACTCTCGCAACGTATAGTTGCGGGCAAGCGGGCCTGTGCAAACTAGGAACGAAGTTTATTCACTGAACTAGACAAAAGCGAGGGACTGTGTTGTGGTACGTTGTCCGGCAAGGTCCAAACCAAGTGAACTTCTTCATACCGCAAATCCACCGATCAGAGACATCCTGCAGATATCCATCTGAATCAATAATTGCATTCGTTAGCCTGAGAAGCGTTTGTTAGCACCAGTTTGATTAAACTTCGATGTTTCAATTGATCGGTACTTGAAATCGTTGTGCAAGTTAGAAAATGATATAAGTAACGAAAACACAGCAGTAAACTCTAAACTTAATATTTTTTCGTTTTAATTATTAAATAATTAATTTAATTCATTTTTAATTAATAAGTAATTTTTGAAGACACCTCAACAAAAATATGTGTGGATAAAGTTACAGAAAAATGCTTATGTAGCAATACTTATACCTTTTCCGCGTAACTAATTGCAATTTACTAGCACTTTTTATTATAGATGCTGATATTGTATTCCCTAACCTGTGTTGGACCTTTAGCTCCTTTGTATTATTATTATTCCTGTTTCAAAATCTAATTCTTGTATTTTTTTACTTTTTATTCGAGTTATTTATTTACAGTGTTCTGCTATGCTGCTGCTTACTACATATATACTGCATACGCCACCATGTCTGCAAGCTGGAGCAAACCTGGGCATGCTTGCATGTTTAGAAATTAAACTCGAACATGCTCATAGTCGAAGGCCTTCAAATGCTGTACCAGCTTTCAACACTATTGTCATTTTCGTCTATTGAAAAAATGCTTATATTTCCATTGGATCTCTTGTATGTTCCGCTGATTGGCCTCACAGTCACTACTCACACAAGGTTTTTGTGGTCCTGGGTGCGACCAACAACCCTTTTCCATTACAATGTGCAAAGGTTCTTCTTTTCAATTTTAATACAACCAACATCTTTTGATATATAAATTTTGTTTATTTGTTACATATTACTAATGTACCTAATAATTCGACCAATCAAATACCTCAATTTAAAGTGTTGTCATGGTTACTTGGTTGATTTTAGCTAATATCAACTTTAACAAAGAGAATAGGAACCGACCCCTTGTCTTTAAGTTTTAGCTATGCCATTGTGAAACGAAATCGCAAAATTATGCCAAAAAAAGGTCGTTTTTATAACAGGACCAGTACTGAGAACATCATTTAGTGATATATTCTTATAACCTCGCTTATAACTTTTCGCATAATTGGTCCGTGATAAAGTAGACACATTTAGAGTACATTATGATTATTTTGCACGTTCACGTGTTCAAAATCTAAATATCCTTGCATACATATGTTTAAATTCTGGGTTTTTGTTTAAATTGCGTTCTAAATTATAAAAACGTTTAAAACACGCAGGTAGGCAATCAAACATGAAATCGTCCATTTTCATCACGTATATAGTTTGCAGAAAATTTGTACTCACAGTTTAACTCCTCCTCAGTGAATTATTTAGGGGTAAATTCAGTTTCTTCAGTTTCCAATTTTTTTAAATTACCTACACTCAAATTAGTAGAATAATGTTATTAAATTGCATTGAGTATTAATGTGTCCATTTATGAAAGGTATTTTACTTCCAATATTTCAAATCTTACGACACTCATTAACTGATGACAAATATAAAAACTTGAAATTTTCTGTAGGTGAACCAATCTGACCGGTTAATAAGTGGAAATTTTTTTCTTTTAAATTTTATTAAACTTCAAAAGTTCTAAAACAAATCGCTTAAAATTAAATGTACAATTATTGTAATAAACATTCCCTCTGGAAAATAAATATAAACTAGTAGAAGCATTATTTTTATATAAGAAATTAGAATGGCAATGCCATCTGTCAGCATTACACTGACATGATGACAAAGCCACCTAGCTGCCTTAATGGGAACTACTTCCTAAAGGAAGTGACCTGTAGCCTGACAAATTGGCATGCAACTGCATACTTCAATTTGACAGCAGGCCCCCACGGCACTTTTTGCTGACGGGCAAGAACCAACATACATTAAAATGCATGTCTATGCTGTGCTGTCTACACCTCAACCAACTGCAGATAGTACTATTTCGCTGTCATTACAGCTCATCAGTGCAGTTTAGGTCTAGTGTAGACAACACGGCATAGAACTGGTTTTGCTTATATACCAAAACAATGGTATGATGAAAGTAAGAAATTAGAATGGCAATGCCATCTGTCAGCATTACACTGACATGATGACAAAGCCACCTAGCTGCCTTAATGGGAACTACTTCCTTTCATCATACCATTGCTTTGGTATATAAGCAAAACCAGTTCTATGCCGTGTTGTCTACACTAGACCTAAACTGCACTGATGAGCTGTAATGACAGCGAAATAGTACTATCTGCAGTTGGTTGAGGTGTAGACAGCACAGCATAGACATGCATTTTAATGTATGTTGGTTCTTGCCCGTCTAGCAAAAAGTGCCGTGGGGGCCTGCTGTCAAATTGAAGTATGCAGCTGCATGCCAATTTGTCAGGCTACAGGTCACTTCCTTTAGGAAGTAGTTCCCATTAAGGCAGCTAGGTGGCTTTGTCATCATGTCAGTGTAATGCTGACAGATGGCATTGCCATTCTAATTTCTTACTTTCATCATACCATTGCTTTGGTATATAAGCAAAACCAGTTCTATGCCGTGTTGTCTACACTAGACCTAAACTGCACTGATGAGCTGTAATGACAGCGAAATAGTACTATCTGCAGTTGGTTGAGGTGTAGACAGCACAGCATAGACATGCATTTTAATTATTTTTATATATTAAATATTTTTCGTACATTCCAAATTCCATCACCTTAGTATTAATTTGCCCGAGTGGGACGCGTGTTCACCTATCCTCAGCGTTAGGCCCTGTAAAAGAAAACGCGCGCTCCGATTGGTTGCGAGGTTGCGACTATATCTACTGGTAGGTCAAATCCCAGTAGGTAATGCGTACATCATACGGTCTGCCTGTCAATGTCAATATTCGAATTTCATTTTCATTCTTTTCATCACTCACCGCTGAGTCAATTAGGGTTAACGTTGTKGTTTGATGGTTGTTTATCTTCAAAATAAAATATTAATATATTAAAAGGCGCGATTTCTATAACAATACTGTAAGTTATTAGATTATGTGTAAGTAGTGTTGTAAAATGTTTCTTTGTAACATATACATGTAAATACAGTACAAAATAGTTTTCAGGTGTGGTATTGGCAAAAGTGTTGGAAGCTTTTACAAACTTTAGCATACCTACGTTACGCATATATTAAGTTTGACTGGTCTAAATATCGAAAAGAGAAACTGGACCAATATGTTGCAATTATATTGTTTTGTTGTTGTTCGTTTGCTTCATATATAATATTTTATACGACAATACGTATGGGGTAAAAGTTGAGCATGGGCTGCTTGTATCTAGTAATCCAGTAATGCATGAGAATAGTTGGCCAATCAAAGGGCGCGATTTCTCTTGCAGGGTCTAACGCTGAGCATCGGTGAATACGTGTGCGGGACGCTGCTACACTTTGGAAGTTGCCTGTAAAAATTCTTATTAATGTCGTGAATTTCTCTAAATCAGGTCATATCCGACTAGGTTTCTGTTTATCTACAACCTATAGAACGAACGCAATTATTATGGCTCAAGTATATCAACTGTGTGGGATTTTATTTAATGCATAACTTCAATAAATTAATTAACGCATTCGACCGCAGTTAAGAGTATCAGAAAAATAAAGACGTACATCTATTATTTACAAATTAATCACTGCAATGACTGTTATTTTACTTACTGGCCAATAGTAATATATCTATTAATGAGCATTTACGTTTGTATCATTCATTTGTTACATTTTATTTATTTAACATACGAGACGTTTCATGATAAAATTCATCATTTTTTTATTTTTGTGTTATTCAACCCTAAATTGTAATTTCAGTTTTCGCGTATTTGTTTTTAAAAGCATTATTCTTTGGGGTCTTGGAAGGGTTCTAACCCGGAAACCCTTTCTCATGGACACGCCACTGAGAAATTTTCTACCTCATAAGAGCACTACTCTGCTACTCAATGAACACGACCAAGTTAATGTATCCTAAATCACGTTAAAAACATCCCAGCAAAACTATTTAATTCGCAAACTTCACAGCTACTTGATTGTCACACTTATGGAAACTAGCCAGGTAACCAATGAAATCTCATATACGCCC
This sequence comes from Rhyzopertha dominica, assembly GCA_025024175.1. Classification (NCBI taxonomy): domain Eukaryota; kingdom Metazoa; phylum Arthropoda; class Insecta; order Coleoptera; family Bostrichidae; genus Rhyzopertha; species Rhyzopertha dominica. The sequence continues at coordinate 8,387 of QCXZ01000121.1, read as the reverse complement.
GATTCACTTGTTAATGGCCAAAATAATTTATACACCCTTAAAGCCTGACTCGTAATATTGGACAATTGCGACTTTGCCGTGTCTGCTTAATAGACAAGTTTTGGTACCGCTTGCTACATAGTACCCACTAATCTTTTCTCATTACATTGCTATTTTGATTTAGCATGACATTGAGTCATCCCAAATGTGGGCAGTAGTAGCAATTCGATCGTTAATCGCTGATGTACGACGATCTACATATGCCGAAATGACTAATAAGTTAACGAAACATCATTGGTAAAAGTAAATGAAAAGTTCACCCCCACACTGCAGCTACAGCGCTTCCTATAGTTGTTTTATAACCCAACAAACAGCCTGGACTTTGCTCCCTCTGATTATAATCTCTTTGCTGGGTACCAGGAAAGCATTTTGGCACAGACAACTAGCTGCAAACCAGAGTACAGAATTGGTTGAAAGCACGAGACACCGGCTACTGCCTTCTGCAATGAGAGTATTGGAATGCCAAGATTACTTCTTACTTAGCGTCATTGAAGTTTATAACTGATTATAAATATTGTTTTTATATAATTAAGTGCAAAGAATTCCTTTCAGTCTGCAAGAAAGTCGCGTTGGCAAAATTCTTGTAATAATACAAAATAATAAAAGAACGCATTTACGAGTGTACTGCAAAAAAACACTGGAGTAAGTCTTCAAACTTGAAACTATCACCAGCACCAGTTCAGAAAATCACTAAAACATCAGACTTTCCTTCAAAGGCCCAGGAAATGCTTCAATTTCCTCCTTAAATGTGTGGGCAGCGCGAGTCGAGTTCGAGTTTTTATAACTACCATTATCTGTCGTTATCTTGCGAATCTGCGAACTACATCGATTTGCTTGTTCAGCATGTGGTGGCACATGTTGGAATATATTTCGCGGCTCGTTTTCAGCATTCATATCCCATTTTAAGGGGATGAAATACTGTGGACGTATATGGTAATGACGGGCCAATCTAAATGATTGATGTATGTTGTTCTTTGATAAAGCGAACGTGTTTTGTAACAGCCAGTTAACAAAGATTTATTAACCCCTTTACAAACTATTCCTTAACAAAATCCAGATGTTTATACACAACACATTTTTATCTGTGCTTTTAATTAATAAATTAACATCGCCAAAGCTGACGCTCCTACAATGGCGAGGATTAACGAGCGCACAAGGCAACGGCTCTGTGACCAGCAATGGTTTCTGTACACGGTAGAAAGGGCGTGCTTATTTATTTTCTATGCACCTCTCTGAATATTGCTATGAACTGTGCACATTTTTGTTTTATTATTTTCTCATAACATCTCATTAAATGGAACACGGCAATAGCATGTGCCTTGCAGCCTGGAGATATTTAAGATTAAACTGTGTTCATTACCAATACATAATGGTCATTGATATACGGGGCCTTTAAGATCTAATAGTTAATATGTTGAAACATAAATAATTAGGAACTGCAAAACTACTTTTTTAAGCAGTATTTGTAAAAGTAAATACCGTCCATATATAACACTGAAACAACTTCAAATTGAAAAACTCATAACTTTGGAAAAGATTGTCCGATTTAATTTGCCAAACGCGATAATGTAGATAATGGATTACTTTCAAATGAAGTGTAACATTACCCCTTGGCATTTATTTTTTTTTTTGAGAAAAATAATCGTCTTTAAAAAGAGATCATTTTTCAGCGATCTCACCCGAACTTAATCGGTACCTTCTAACTTAACGTGTTTAAGATTTAGGATGGGGAAGGGAATTAATGCATTTATAAATGTCTTCATGTTGAAACACTTATTATTGTTGCGTAAAGTGTAGCACCAACAGCCCACTGCACTGAAACTTCAGCTTACTGTGTTTCCAGTATATCCTAAGAAGTATGTTGCTCAGTGCACTCCCAACATGTAGCATCAATGTGTTTCCTAAAACAGCAATGTCTCCCAAGAAGTTCAGTTACTCTTCTTAGATAAGACCTGCTTATTACTTCTGTAAATTTACTTGGGACAAACTTTCTAAAAATATACGTGATGATCGTAGTCGGGATGCTCGGTATTAGACGCACTTGCGTGTTTTCTCATTAAGTAATAAATCCGAATAAACCCAAAAACGAATTTATTTAAATATTAAAACATTTACTTTTGAAAACATACAAACTAAGAACGCGTTACTTATTTACAATAGATATGTATGTGTGTTATTCTTACGGAATCTGTAAGAGAACTTGTTGCAATAAACTAAACTACTCACCAACTAACCGTTTTGTGGGGATAAAAAAACCCTCTCACGATTCAGTTGTGAAAACCAGCAGTACACTATAAAGAGGTAGTTATCTTGACCGGTACCCATAGGCATACCAAAGAGGGGGCAGCTGCCTCCCCCCCTGGTCCTGGACTGCCAACTCTGGGCCCTTCCCACCTTCCATACATTTAGCTGGTTAATTAAGTTTCCAAGCTTATCTTGGTCAGGAGTCATAACACGATTCTACTTTGTTCAGCAGTTCTTATATGTTTTTTTTGTTCAACTATACATGATTCTGTTATATGGAATACCCAGAATCGGGTCACATATTTGTATTTGGCGGTAACTCCAACCTTCTTCGTTAGAAATTTCTAAATTTGCGTTTACATTTTAACAATTAATACGAGAAACAAAAACCTTTCAAAAATATCAGTTAATTCGAACAAAAATCCATCCGAACTAAGAGTTATGAAAGTCTATTTAACATAAGTTTTAGGAATCCAGTAGCATTATAAGCACGAATTAAAACCCGGTGTACTGGTTAAAATATCCAGTATACAAAAGTCTGTTGAAAATCCGATTAAATATATTTCAGTTTATTTAGATAAGGCTTAATTTGATTAAAATATTAAGTGGTGGGGTTAATTTTTTGGGAGCAGTGCACTAGCGGACTACGGAGTTTGGCTTAACTAAAAAATAATAGCTAAACGAAAAATGTGATAATCAAATAAAACCCAAATACCTCTTTCAAAAAAAAAGATGGTATATTATGTACGGTATTCATAACAAAGCATGTTCTTGCATAATTTTATACAAGTATCTATTTCTGATTTTACACAGTACTCATAATGGTGTACAAAATCGTCGGTCTGACGTTGGGATGGAATATGCTATCATTTTACTGATGTGTTGCAGTGTTCGGTTATTATCTAGCATTGATATAATTGATTCAAAAGCATTATTTTCAATGTATGCCACGGTCGTTATTTTAGCCAGTGAACAAAAAGATGTACTTTTTTGAGTAAAATTAAATGTACGAATAAAAATTGTTAGAGGTAAAACTACCATTAATTTAATGCTGATTGCGGGTTTTTGGCCAGCTGACGCATAATGCTGGGGCATATAACTTGTATTTTTAAGTGTAACTAAGATTAACTAAGCCAGCAGCTTAAATCATTACAGTCTTAGGTATTATTTCACAGCCATTCTGAGTTTTGATAATTTTTGTATCTTTTCGAGCTTCCTTATCACTTCTAACTTAAATTTTGTAGTGTGAAAAGTTGAAACTAAACTAGAGGCGCATCGGTTAATTCATTAGTCTTTGATACGTGTGAATTCCAAATCATAAAAAGTGACCCTATTAATAGATGATTAAGGGGAAATTTATTTTTCTTTAGTAATTCGTTTGATATTACTGTACATTATGATGTGGATTACGCACCTTTATTCATTACTCTTCCAAATAGAATAAAATGCGCTAAGATATCACCAACTGATATCATCAATAAATGAAATTAGGAATAAACGAGCTTTGTATGATCAGTGTAATATAAAAAAACATAAAAAATTTGGGTCTTTCACAGAAGAATGTTTTTAAGTCACCTTGTAGAAAATCAACGGAAGGTACTTAGGTATCATAACCACATAAAGGAATATTTCTATTTATGTTGGAATATTTATTGCCACTAACTGGAATATTCCTGCTTTAGCCCCCCCCCCCCATCCCAGACCAAAAGGCTGGGTAGCCCCAGTGCCGGTACCATAAAACTTTCAAAACCTGAAGGGCAGCGAGGACGGATATTTCTTTGGTGATCGTACAAACACCCAATCAATGCATTTTAACGTATGTATCGGGGGAGGTCCATCCAGTAAAGTTTGATTGGTCGCTTTCTTAGTGGAGTGTTATAGTTGCCGCTTTCTGAGATTATTATTCCGATCCGCTTATTATTATAGGCCCTCTGTATCACTGTCTCAACACATGCCGTAACTGCCACGACTTAAGCTTGCAAGGCTGCCTATAGGCTTATACTTTCGTAGTCCCGAATATTGTACAATCCTACCCAAGTTTTATCCTTTTTTTCTGAACGATCGGTGTATCACAAATGTCCCCCGATCTACCGAAACTGCCTAGTATTCGAATACAGAGTTCTCGGATGTCGGATGACATGCGCGGGGCACTCTGTTAGGTCTCGCTCGCGTTTCTCGACAACAAAATTGTCGAGTACTCGAATATAGAGTTCTCGGATGTCGGATGGCATGCGCGGGGTACTCTGTTAGGTTTGTCGAGTACTCGAGTACTCTTATAGAGTTCTCGGATATCAGGTCAGATAATATGTGCAGCGCACTCGGATAGATTTAGGTCTCGCGCGCAGCGTTGCTTTGTTTTACACCGTCTCGTGTATCTTTTCGCGATTCTCGAGAACCAGAACTGCCATTGTCAAGGTGCGTGGGGTACACAAATATACATGCGTCGTGCCATGATGGGTGCTTTGTTGGTTCTTGTTTTTGTACTCGTTCTTGACAGAACCGAAACCTGGATAATCTGAGTAATTGAATTCATTTGTCTTTAAATTTGTAAGCACAAAAGCAAACAATTCGCTAATGTTATTATTAATTACACACAACAACTTATTAACAATACGGAATATATAAAAACACAATATAAATAAATGAGTTATACAAAATATTGTGATCTGTTCTCTCATTCCACCGGTTCTCGAATATATATAGCACTAGAGCGACAGTGGCATAAACCATACTACCGCAAGATACATAACCCTGTTATGGTAGTTGCACGAGTTGTGTGGATATAGCAATTATTATTGTAAGGCCCTCGAAGAGTTTCCCTAATTATTGTCAACTGTCAATCGATGTCTAAAATAATTACATCTCGCTATTGTTATTAATTTATACTGTGTTATTGCGCTTATTACAGTTTTATTAAACAGTGTTTATGTGTTACAACATTAAAGTAACTAACTGTTGCACGTAAAAATGTAAGTATTTGTTTTCGCTGTGTCTGCGGTCCCGACTCGGGATTGTCGGGATCCACATGCTCACATCAAACCTTTATATATGAACAATTCTTTTTCAAATTACCCACTACCCTTAAAATATTTTTAAATCCTAATTGAGACACCCTGTACATTTGTGAAAATTTTTCTAAAGGACAGGTATGATTGTAGATATTTCATCATTTATTTAATAAAATCCTATTAGCTATTGTTATTAAGTAGTGATTACATGATCGTACGTATCCGCAGCTTACTAACAGTAGGCTAAACGTCAAAAATGTCATTGAGACTCTAATAATATGATATAGTTAATGGTATTATGACTGGCAAAATCGGCACGTGACACACCAACGTCAGTCGGGATCTAACATGGATCCCGAGGCGGGACGCTAGACACAGCGTTTATTTAATTAAACACCGAATGTACATTTCGGTCCTACACGGACCATCTTCGACGGTGACAGATTGTCAGGTTGTGACCGCTGAAGATGGTTCGTGTCGGACCGAAATGTACGTTCGGTGTTGGTGTTAATTTATGTATTGTATTAAACTGACTGCACGAGTCGCCTTTAGAGTTCAAAAATTGTGCTCTTCTGTTGGTGCATGTCCTGGTTGGTCATTTGATAAATATGAGGATCAATCTACTAGCTCCTCCTCGCTGTTGTCCATAGTAACTTCTATAACTAAAATGGATGTTCCTAATTCAGTTTACTAAATTCGTTTATGTACATATAGGCTTTCAAATCAGGGTTGTTCATGCTATTACAATTGTAACAGATCTATTACAATGAGCGAAAGGCTATTACGCTATTACAAAAGCAGTAAAATCTATTACATTTATTATTATGTCGCCTCATTTCTTCCGAGGTCTGTACCATGTCAAATTATTATTTATTTTAGATTGCGCTGTACACAGGAAACTATAATACCTGATCTACGCACACTTTTATAATTCATCAACAGATGTAGCCACGTGCTAATTTTGTTTCAGAAACTGAAAGTCCCTAAATTATGTTTAATTTTAATGTTAGGTTAGCCGTTTCAAGTTTCAACTACCAACGTACCAACTCCATGCCACGTGCTAATGGAATATTTCATTTCTGGTTTAATGTTCTTGCCTCATTCGTCTGCTGCGGCAGAACGTGTGTTTTCACAATCAAACCTGATAAAATTTAAATGTAGAAATCGACTAAAAGTTGATACATGTAATGCGTTATTGCATGCAAAAGAAATGTTGAAAAACTACACATGCTTTAATTTTAAACCTTTCCTTAATTTAATGTCAAGAAATATATATGACGATAGTTCTGATGATAATGTCGATGACTTAACATTTTAGTTTAAGGGTTTTGTAATGTAATGTGATTTAATAAGCTCTCAGCTGTCTTATATTAGTGATAAATTATTGTTTATATTTTATTGTAAGTAGTTGCATATTTTGGTTATTCCTTTTTTATTGTAGTAAACGTTTATAATAAAGTAATTTTTTCCTTTTTATTAAAATCTTTACATTACGCTTGCATAGGTGGCGTCATCCCACACATGAAAGCTCCATTACATTTGTATGAAAGCTTGAACAAAAGCTATTACATTTTTAAGAAATCTATTACAGTTTCCTGCTTTAATCTGTTACAAATGGATAATTGAAAAGAACAACCCTGTTTCAAATGAAATGTAACCTGACCCCTGTACCGCAATCTTTACTCTAAAAAATAGTCATTTTATTCCAACCTTCTAACTGAACGGATTCAAAATGGGAAGAGACACTTTAGACAGAAACTGTAAAACTTATTACTATCGCTTAGCTAAAACATTTTATGTATTTCCGCAGAAGAGCTTTACATAAATTAAAATAATAATTTTTTACTTTATGAGCACATCTTATAATACGTTCGCAGCAGATATTGATTAGATATTAGTCACATGCTTCTCCGAGTTCACTATATTTATGCAACTGCTTCCACTAAGTATGCCCTTTCAAACCATAGCAGGTCGTATTTCATCCTAATTCTAGCGCAAATTATAGCGCTTAGGCAGCAGCGCGGCGCTCAATAACAGTACCATTACTAATATTAAAGATCTTCACCTAATCTCACCCCTCCGAAACAAAACGCGGCCTTTCCACCCGATACAAGTTAATAAAAGCAACACGGCGACCGTGTAACTCTCAAATTTAGATTAATTATGCCCTAAATCTCGTTTATACGAAGCCTCGCGTACCGCACGGGCTCCCAATTAGTCGAAGCACCGAAGTTGCGAGAGGTAGCAGCAGGTGAAGACCTGAGACCTCTATTAGTTCGAGTAGTTTTCATAACTCACTTGAATTATGCCGGATATCACTCGGCTGAATGCCGGTAAGACTCACTCGAGAGGCAAATGATCAATTTTCGTAGTCTTTGGTGAGGAGGGCGTCACAAAGTAGCAGATAAAATTCGCTAATTAGGAGCATGAAGGGGGCGAGGTTAATGCAAAGGTTTCTTGCCCCTGGAGTACTTTGACACGAAATGGTTATAATATAAGCTAGGGACCACTTTTTCGCATGACGTTCGGTATATGACTTAAGTAATTAGAATGCACTTTTTTTAGAGTATTATAGATTAAAATAAATCTTTTGTACTTCGACCAGTTTATAACAAATTCATCAGAAAATTAAACTTCGAAAACGTATGTTCCGATTAATTGAAACCATTTGAACTAGCATAAACGTAGGTGTAACTCTGGCTTTTTCATCTTCAAATAAATAGCAATTGAAAATTTATTTCTACCCGAGTTTTTAACCTTCAGTCTTGGAAAGATTTCTGTTGCACCAATCATACAGAGTGCTTTACGGTCGATGCCACTTTGAACGATTACGGAAAACGAGACTGCATTTTTCTGAAAATTTACAGTATTGCAGTCTGGTTTGCATTTGATTTTACGATCAATGAACTTGATGTAGTATTATTGATGTTTCTTTTGACTATCTCGTTAAACGGTACGTTTGCCATATCAGTGCTGATGCTTTTTGCCTCTTTTCTTCTAACCTCCAAATCCTCTATGCGCTGTTTTTGAAGAGAAATCATATATTCAAGATCTGCAATTCGATTTTCTAGGGTGGAGCCGTGTTTCTTTTTCATT
>QCXZ01000120.1:0-22474 GCA_025024175.1 Rhyzopertha dominica | reverse complement strand
AGTTACAAAGAGGCGGCACAAAGAATTCAAAAATCAACGCCGTCCGCCTTGCATGAGTCATTTATAGAAGCCCTGTATTTTCATCTACACCTTTAAATGTTTGACGAATTCGTTCCTCAATATCTACCCGTAGCAGTAGGTGGCGTTTTTTTATAAAACCAATTGCTTAACGTGCGGCACCACAACAAGAAACCAAATTTCGCTAAACCTGGAGATAATGCTGGACATGCTGTAAGACATCCCCTTCCAACTGATTTGTTTGAAAATTCTACATTCAGGTACTCCCTTATATCTCGCCGGTAGTATGCAGATGCCACATCATGTTGGAACAACATAGGTATGCTGTCACACAGCAAGTGGCACATTTTCTATTTTTTTCTGCTGAATAATGTTGCAGAAAATGTTGCAATTCTCGTTGATATTTCCATCGAAAAAATAAGGTTCAACGATGCGAACCCACGCATTCAAAGACCACCTGTGTTGATTGTCGAAATCGTGCCTTGAAACAAAAGTATTCTTATGAAATATAGCTTCATCCGTAAAAGGAGCATTATCACAAAAGTCTGTATAGAAGTTTGCGCAGGGCTTATTCAGAAATAAGCGACTTATTTCTCTGCTGCCAGTTCTGTTAAACCTCTCTTTCAAATTCGCAAATGCCGCTGAATTTTGATGTCTGCGGTCGAGAAAGCTTTACATGTACATTCCTGTGACAACTCATTAATTTCGTTCTGCGCTACCCAAGGAATAAGCCATGTTAATTAATTAGTTAGTTTAATATCCTATATTTACCCGTATACAGTATCTGAAAATGTGTTTTCCTAATTTTTATAACGAAGAGTAAGCTTTTTTTTAAGTAACAGAAACGTATACTCGTAAAGTCTAGAAAGACTATAAAAAGCTATTGAAAAGAGAACTCAATTTCACTTCCATTCCCATAAAAAATTTTTGAATTGTAATTCCCCTTGCCTTAGACCTAAAGTCACGTAAACTACAATAGTGAATTTAGATATCCCCCTTGCAACAAAGATACACGTGCCCGAGCGTTTTCATTCATCATCAAGAAGTGTTTATATTCATGAATACATTTGTATTCCAATACTGTCCAACTCTGCATATGCAATGTTCTTCTGTTAGCAGCTAGAATAATGGAACCTTTAAAGGAAATCTCCTTACCACACGGAACAATTTCTCAATAACAACTGTGATCATCCGAAGGAGGTCGCAGTTAGCGTGGCTTGCCAAGTCGGGCAATTTGGCGCAGCTCGTCATGTGTTCTTCCAGGATAGTTTTTCCGGAGTAGCAAGACACCTCGTGCTCGGAATTTCAATACAAAGCTGACGATGTTCAATTTAAAGTAAAATTTTCGCTTTACAAATAAGTGATTTAGAAAACGAGTCATACAACAAAAAACCACAAATAGTTTTCTCCTTGTTTTCAGTATTAGGAATTATACGAGCCCGATACAAACACTTTCTTTTTCTGCTTTTATATAGTTGCAGGTAATGAAATAACAAGTTTTACAATTACAGGGCTGCCTATCATACATCTTGTGGCCTAAAACCACGAAAATTGTGGTCCTCTTTTTCTTTTGTAAATATCTTTACAGTGGTTAGTTTAAAGCTGTTGTTGTTACTATCACTATCACCCTTAAATATAGAAATATAAATACTCAATGAAATTGTTTGCGGTCGTTTACTTGTCAATATTAAGCTGAAATATCTTGGGGGAATTCGACCTGGTGTAAAGATCAATGGGTACTCTTTATTTTGGCCAAGCTTTCAATATCTTTATTACAATCTTCTTCAGGGCTTACTACAACAACAATCCAGTTTACAAGAATTGGAACAACAACATGTTACATACTAATTTGAGTTTTAAATAGGTAGCTATATTAGGGAAAGGTATCGTCGAAAATTTTAACCAGTATATGCAAATGTATTACACATATAACACAATCCACTAATTTTATATACAATATAATGAGAATAACAAACAAGGTGACATATACGTCGTAGTCACTAGTCAGATTCACAAACCACTTTTTAATTTAATTTCTAATTTCAATTCCTAAACTTTTTATTATGTATATTATTAAAAGTTTCTTATATCTTAATGTCAAAATTGCAATACTTCCCTAAAGGATTATGGTACAATAAACTTCAATTTTAAAAGATTTTAAAATAAATCGMCAATAACTGCTTGAATTTAGGTTTTATTAATTTTGTAAAATTTCTGTCCATAACAAATATGTGTATATATTACTTAAATTTTGTGTATCCGATTTTTAATAATAATATTGTTATTCTTATTAATTTGGTACATATCCAAAATTAGTCTTTTATTAGTATTTAAAACTCAAATTAGTAAGTAACATATTGTTGTTCCACTTCTTGTAAAGTTAATGTAAACTGGATTGTTGTTGTAGTAAGCCCTGAAGAAGATTGTAATAAAGCAATTGAAAGCTTGGCCAAAATAAGAGTGCCCATTGATCTTTACCACCAGGTCGAATCCCCAAGATATTTCTGCTTAATATTAAATATAAATATATAAATCCTTACAATAATCCTTCTAAACCCAGTGAGAAAAGTGGACTGCTGCGTCAGGAAAATACGAATTCATCGAAAAAAGCTCGATTTTCTAACACCCTTGCAATATCTATCCATAATCACAGTGAAACTTAATTATAAATATAATAATAATATATTAAGGTACTAAGGTATTTATTAAGACGTATGTTGTAGTGGTAGAAAGATGTACAAGTTGTATAATCAGAGAAATTATATTATCAATTATTACTTTCAAAATTTTTTTGAGGTTCTCGTTTTTGACAAAGGTTACAGGTGTAATCGAATCGCCAGACTAATAACTGTTTGTCAGTGTTTTAAAGCGACAGCGATCTTTCCGAATACATATTCTCTTACATTAAGGACGCTGAAAGCATATAGTTAAATAATCTCTCCGTGAACTTGTGTTTTTTAAAAAGTTTTTATTACAAGTTACAGAGAAATGAACAGCAGCATAACAAGTCTAACACATGAATTATACTGAGTTAGGGATGTTTACTCCCTATGGGCTTAAATACGTAGGTGTTATCTAAATGTTCCTATTATCTAGTCCATGCACTTAGGGGTGGCGTCTGGGCTTTCAGACACGTAACTCCTCTCCCCTTGGTCTTGAGCGTCCGCGCTCAATTTTGGATAAAGTTGAACAAATTCTTTTGCTGAAATATTAACAACATTTCGCTTCTTACATAAATTTTTATAAACATTGTTCCTGAAATAACAAAGCACTATGATGCAAATTACAATTACAACAAAGATTATAGCTGTAGCAGAATAGTGAGTATAATGTACAAGTGGATTGAAAATTATCGACTTGGATTTTATAAATCTGGCTTCTTCTTGGAGCTTCTGGAGGTCCTGGAGATGTTCTTCTTTTAGGAGAACTTCGTACCGATGAGTCAGTGTGATGTCTTCTACTTCTGGCAAGATTATGGTTCTGTTGAATCCTGGCTTTCTGAATATTGTATTTTCTATAATTATGCTGCATGATGAGGATATGAGCACATTGTATTGCACTGTCAGTTTTTGCACTTGGTATTCGCAGTTTTCTATGAGTTCTAATGGTTGTTTTGTGCTAACCATTAGGGCTGTGTTTTCCATTTGTTGAATTATTCGATAGTCGTTAGTAGTTTCAGCTGCCTGGCATGTATTTAAATTTTCCAATGAGCATTTTTCATTCTTCAGCGTGTTATGGCATAGAGACTGATTGTGGAGGTTTCTGCAGTCGTTGGACCATAATTCGGACTGATTGGATTGTAGGAAATATTTGGGCAGGTAATAGTATAATTTTGTTTTTAGTATTTGGGATCGGATATATTCTGGAGTAAATGAACGATGTGGGTTTTAGGATCGGTATCTTCAGTACCATTATTACTGATTTATTTGTTATCATCAATAATATTTTTGAGTGGTCCAATACTTCAAACAGGTGTGTATTATTTGTGTATAAGATCTGATTTTCATCGTATTCCCTCATTAAGTGTTGATTAATATCTGCAAGGTCTGATCTGGTAAATAGTTCTAAATTAGGTGTCTCTAGTTTTGCTAAATTAATTGTGCGTTCTATACAATTAATGAAATCGCGGACTCTTATTGCATTAAAAATTTCATGATTGATTACTTGAAGGGTTTCGAATTTTGACTGAATTAAATTGATTGCTTTGGCAGTCTCATCCATATTGTGATTTAATTTTGAAATGTCTTCATTGTATCGCTGAGTAACGTGAGCTGCAAATGATGTCAATTCATTTAGTCTACTTATTTCCTGCTTTTGTGTCTTGGACAGTATTTCTAGGTTCTGATTAATATTTGCCAGGTCATCATTATCTAAATTTCCAGTTATGAATTTTATAGTTTTTCCTAAGACGTTTACTAAGCCTCTTTTAACTCTAAAATGTGTTAACTTTTCCAGGATATTTTCTGAGCTTTCGATTTCTCTTTTAATGTTTGATATTGATTTCGTAAAAGAGTGTCATTCCTTGTCTTGTGTTCTATTATTACCATGTTTTGTGCTAATTTCCGAACAGCGCATTCGAGTTGGGTTAAATTTATGGAGAAATAAAATTTGTGAAAGTGATCGAAAATTTTGTTTCGCCTATAACTTCTTTAAAATATCCATTTGTGTTAATTGGTTTGACGTGAAGTTGACGGGATGGCGTCGTCCACACGGTTAGCCTGTAACGAAGGGACTTTTCTTAATCTTTTTATTTTACGTACATGCGAGTTAGTGATTTTGTTTTTGGCCGATTTACCTATAATTTTTGTTTTCTTTCTATTAGTTACGTTAATTTTCTCGTAAAGGGGATCAGTTTTTCCTGGTTTATTCTTTTTAACAAAAACTGAAGTATCTGTGTTAATTTCGGGTTCCGGTTCTCTATTTGCATTTCTTTGTGCTAAGACCTTTTGTTCTTTCTGGAAGGTTTTATCATAAACTTCTTTGAGAAATGGTATTAGTTCCTGTTTACGTCTATTGTTATATTCTTCATAAATAGTTAAATTTACATCGAAATCATTTTCATGTTCATATGGGCCATACAGCAGTGAAAACGGAGTAAAACCAGTGGCTGAATGAATTGATTGATTGTAGATTAAGATTGCCGTAATCATTTGATTTTGGGGAGTTTCCTTAGGGTTTTTAAGTCGTAAAATACGTAATTTCTCGACTAAGGTAGAATGAAGTCTTTCTATGGGACTATTTGAATTTGGGTTATTTACGGTGGTAAAGTGTAATTCTATTTTGTGCATATTGCAATATTCTTTGAGTGTTCTATTGAAGAATTCACGGCCTTCATCGCAGACGATTCGTTTTGGGTAATTATGGTGACTAAAGTAATGCCTTAACTTATTTAAGATAGTTATGCCTGTGCCATCTTTTACATAATAAGCTTGGGCGTATTTTGAGAAAGAGTCAATTATTGTTAGGAATTTACAGTTGTGGAAAGTAAACGTATCTAAGTGAATAGTGTCAAATGGTTTCTTTGCTAACAATGGACCTCCCAGCTTAACATTATAGGGATTTCTCTCATATTTGGCTTGTAAGCAAAGGTCGCAAGTGTTAATTTCGTGAACTATCATATCTTTCATATTAGGCCAAAAGTATTCCGAACGTAGTTTTGAATAAGTTTCATTGATTCCAGTATGTGTTTCACTATGATAGCTAGTTATTATGTCCTTCTGTTCCTCCTCTTTTAGAATATCTTTATGATATTTAGTGCTAATAAAGATTTTTACATTATTATTGAGAAATGTTTTGCTGAAATCTTGGACAGCTTTAATTAATTCTTGTTCTTTTGAGAATATTGCATATGTCATGTTTGGTCTAAATATTTCTTTGAACATTTGTTGTATATCACCTTGTAAGTTTGTGTTTCTGATGAGTATTGTATAGTGGTTTTTCTTAAAAGGTTGCTTAAAACGTATTTCGTAGTATTTACCAAACATCAAAATTATTCTATTCGAAAAGTTATTAACAGGTTGATCTGTAATTGGAATTATTTTTCCGTCATCTTCATTATGGACAGAGTGTACAGTATTATCGTCTGATTCAGGATTTGAAGGTAGAAGAATATCGTCTAAATCGATTACGATATTTGGGTCAGGGGTTATAATTTCGTTTATAATTTTCTCTATTTCTTCGTCTGTCGGATTGTATGTGGGATTTTGATTTATTAACTGCTCAAGCTCTTCGTCTGTTATATCTGGTGTTTCATGTATTTCGGGTAATACTGATTTTGTTTCTGTTTCATCATTATGTATTTCGATACGGGATAGTGCATCGGCTACTTTATTTTCTTTTCCTTTTTTATAAACAATTTCAAAGTCAAATTCCTCTAATTTTAGTTTCCATCGGATTAGTCTGGAGTTAGGTTCTTTAATTTTCGATAGCCAAACAAGCGGGTTATGATCAGTCTCTATAGTAAAACGCCTACCATAAAGGTATGGTCTGAAATGTTTAGTCGAATCTAAAATTGCAAGTAATTCCTTTTCTATTGTACTATAGTTGCGTTCTGCGGAATTCAAAGTTCTAGAGTAATATCCTATGGGCTGATTATTTTGACTAAGTACACCACCAATAGCTATGTTAGAAGCATCCGTAGTTAGTTTGAATGGCTTTGAAAAGTCTGGGTATTTTAAAATCGGTGCATTAACGAGTAAATCTTTGCATAAGTGGAAACACTCTAAGTAATCAGGGTCGTTTGTATCTATTTTTGCTTCCTTTTTTAAGCACTTAGTCATGGGTGATGTTATGTTAGCGAAATTTGCGATAAACCTGCGATAGTAGCCAATTAGGCCTAGGAATGCTTTTATCTCTTTTGTCGTTTTAGGTATGGGGTACTTCCGAATAGCCTCTATCTTAGAGGGGTTTGGTTTAATGCCTTCCGGTGTTATTACGTGTCCTAGAAACGCAACCTCTTTACAGAGGAATTCAGATTTATCTAATTGCACTTTTAGGTTGACTTCTTTTAATCTGCTAAATATTTGCCGAATATGTAATAGATGTTCTTGAAGTGATTTTGAAAAAATTACAACGTCATCCATATACACGAAACAGAACTTATACAGGTAATCTTTTAAAACTTCGTCCATCATTCTCTGAAATGTGGCAGGTGCGTTTTTTAAACCAAAAGGCATTCTGAGGTACTCATAATGCCCATTATTAACAGTAAACGCGGTTTTCTCTATTGATTCGGAGTCTAATTCTATCTGATGAAATCCCTGTGCAAGATCCAGGGTAGTGAAATAAACGCATTTGCCTAAATTATCCAGAATTTCGTCAATTCGTGGTAATGGATATTTGTCTTCAACAGTGATTTCATTTAATTTTCTAAAATCTATAACCATTCTGTATTTTCTTTTGCCACTCGCATCCATCTTTTTTGGTACAATCCAAACGGGGGCACTGTAGGGAGATATTGACGGTCTAATTATTTTATTGTCCAAAAGTTTCTGAATTTGATTTTGTATTTCTTCCTGCATAGCTCTAGGGTGTCTGAATGACTTTACATATACAGGGTTGTCACTTGTAGTTCTAATTTTGTGTTTGACTTTATTGGTGAATGTTAAATCAGTATTTTCGTAGTAGAAGACGTCTCTAAATTTAATACAAAGCTCTATTATTGCTTTCTTTTCTTCGGAATTAAGATGATCGGTCCTAATTAGTTCATGTACTTTGGGGAATTTTTGTTGTTTTATTTCGGGTGTCTCTACCTGGTATACATTAACTGGAACTGTTTCCACCCGTTTGCGAAAACTAACTTTTTCATTTTCCAAGGGGTTAGGTATGGAACAGATTCCATTGTGGGCCTTAACTATACATTCAGGGGTAATTACATCATGTTTAAGTTTTAATGGGGGTAGAATTACCTCACCACTTTCTATATTTACAGGTATCTTTAATACTTTAGCGTTTATATTATCTAAGCTTACTTCTTTACTATTATACTCTAAGTAAAAAGGGATATTTATCTCATTTAGTTTCAAATTTTTTAAATCATAGTCAATTTGAGCTTTAAATTTTTCTAAATCTTTAGTACCTATTAGTACATCAAAACGTTTATGCCAGTCAATTACACGCAATTTTAATGGGGAATTAATTCCTAGTTCCTTTAGTAAAGGAAATTTTATATTATCTTGAGAAATTGATGTTCTGTTCATACTGGTGACTGAAAAAGGTTCCTTATAGTAAAAGTTAATAAAGTTTTCTGCTGCATTTGGATTAATAATTGAATCTGTCGCGCCGGAATCTATTAAAACCTTAAGATTTAAATTTGGAAGGTAGAAAAAAGGAAGTTTTGACTGGTGGGCTATGTTATTTAGGTCTATTAAATTTGACATTCGTCCGAGGCGGTTACATGAAAATTTTCTGCCTCGTTTTGGGGGGTTTCCATGTACTGTTCTTCATAATTAATTTCGCTATACATCGGGATCTCATTTGTTTCTACATCCACTTCATTGTTAAACAATTCCTCCGAAACAAATGTTGGTCTGGACGTGCTTTGGAAAATATTATTGTTTTGTCTGAAATTGTTTGGGACGGAAGTTTGAACAGACATTGGTGTCGGTTTGAATGTATTTCTTGACATTGCTGAGCCCGGTTTTGTTCCAAAATTTTGTTTATTCATAGGTAATCTTGAAGATTGCGGTATTGGTTTATTGACAGATCCTGTAAACGTTTTTTGTTGGTTATTGGTCTGTGGCTGAAAATAACGCATAGGTGGTATGTTTTGCATTTGCGGAGGTCGCGGATTAAATGCAAAACTTGGACCACTAAAGGTATTTCTAGCAGGTTGAGTATTTTTTTTGCACATTAGGTCTATGCTTGTCATTACTATTTCTTAAATATTTCATGTATTTATGTTCTTGAATTTTGTTGTCATAAATTCTGCATTTATTAAGAGCTTCTTCTAGGGAAACTAAATCAAAATGCATCAAATATTCATGATATGGGTCATTAAGCCCAGAACAAAATACTTGTAGCGTTTGTTTTTGATAAAAATGTCTTTTGAATGCAATAATATTTTGATCTGTCTCATGCAGTTGCACGTACTGCATCAGATCATTTTGCGCTAATAAGACGCGATCGTAATATTCTAAATAACTTTCATTTTGTTTTTGTACAGTGCTCCTGAGAGCGGAGAGCAAAATTTCTTCGTTTCTTTGGTCACCGTATTTTCTTAACAGCGCGCTTCTAATACCTGACCATTCAGTTTCATTATGGAAATTTAAATAATCTCTGGCCTCATTTTTCACTTTCGCTAGCACAGAAACATTAAACAAGTAGACTTGGCTCAGCGTTAACTTTTTGTCTAAAAATTTTATTAAATTATCTACAGCGTTTACGAAGGTGGACAAATTTCCTCCCGGATAGAATTCTGGGAGTGTATTTGTAAGAGCTGTAAGCTCGCTAATTTGAATCGGCATCAATGATGGTGCCGTAACTTGGTTTGTAACTAGACCGTTAGTAGTCATTGTAGTATACGGATTGGGGCGTTGTTCTTTTAAWTTTTTACCTTTAAACTTGCTTGAACTACTGGACGCACTGTTTGATATTAGGTCGGTTAAATTATCAACTAATTCAAGTTCTACGTCTGAGTCAAAGTCTGACATTAAATATCAGTAATAATTGCACGAAAGAAACTCAAAAGACTTACAGGACTAGTGGAAGGAGTTTCATCCCGGTCCGGTCCAAGGTCTCTCGATGAATTTCCTCCTCGTCTCCGATAGACGTGGTGTGGGTACGGCTCTTGGGGTTGTCCCTCGACTTTTCGAATAGGATCTTCTCCTCGAGTTGCCCACAGGGTCGTGGATTGCGTCTAAGGTGTTGAAACACGCCGGTAACTTTTCGCGAACCGTGACACAATCCTGTTCGCAGCGCCAGTTAAATAATCTCTCCGTGAACTTGTGTTTTTAAAAAGTTTTTATTACAAGTTACAGAGAAATGAACAGCCAGCATAACAAGTCTAACACATGAATTATACTGAGTTAGGGATGTTTACTCCCTATGGCTTAAATACGTAGGTGTTATCTAAATGTTCCTATTATCTAGTCCATGCACTTAGGGGTGGCGTCTGGGCTTTCAGACACGTAACTATATACTCTCGTTCAAAAGATCTAATAGTATTGGTGACGTTMGTTTATCATCCTGGACTGAAGAAGATATGTTGCCATTAAGWTCTTTATTGACTCCTTCTATCATGCATGGGCATCGCTTCTTGTCCATCTTTTAAGTCTTGGAAGCAATAGAACCACATTCGTACATGTGATTCGGTTGCAGTCCTTACAAACCTTTGTGCACTTTACAGATTTTCATAATGTGGATGAACGAGTGCAACGTTTTTCAAAAGCAACTAACTTTTTTACTACAACGACTCAGGTGCTTGATCTCTAATCAATCATTGCAACAGGTTTCAGACCAGCATACTTAATTCACCTTTCAGGGCTTTTTACATTTTTCTACAAGATTTTGACTTGTTGGTAACACCGCTGTGGGTGTAGGGTGCAACATCTTGTGTTTCTGGTAGGCTGGACAGATTAAATTTCCCCTTTGTAAAAGACTTGGCCAGTAATTGATACCTCAATGTGTCAAGCGATCGGCAAGTGCTAATTAAAGAAATTCTTTCTACAGTAGCTATTTCTTTTCTAATAGCATCTGGCTTTTAAACAACGCAGTATCTTCCTTCACTTATGGAAGCTTTTCCAAAGCAGTGCAAGGTTTTATCTTTCCGAGGCCAAATTAAGAAAAGGAGGCATACTTAAACGATGTAGCTGAGAACTTACCTGCTCTACTTCCTCTCCCAAGCTTTCCCGAACAAATGATTTGATCGTGTAGCTATTAATGACTACATCAGTATAATTATGAATATTGGTACGACGTAATTTATTTGAGTTTCACTTAGATAAGGATTATTAGTGCTGTATGCGTCAAGTTGAAGTGGTCCCATTTTCCTGGCTCTACAGGCTACATTGTAATGGTTCCGTTTGTTCAAGACATACAATAAACCATCCAACTCTCCAAAACTAACCAAAATCATTCAAAGATTTTGTAATTCTTAGGCTCAAGAAAATTCTACCCAAGTGTGATACTTGACTTTTAGCGCAGAAATGAATTTTTTACCCAACTACTGAGCTATTACTTTGCTTAGGTAATAAGAGCTAGAGGTAGAGTAGTAGCATGTTAAATCACATTTACCATTTGGGCCCTAAATCAGGTTATACATGTAATTTTTATAAGCAAGTCCATCAATTCTGTTGGTAACCCATGAAGTAGATTGTTCATTATAATTACGCAAGGCAATCAGCAAAAGACGCTATAGCGGGCTAAGAACGCATTTTACAAAGAATGTAATTTGCTGTATACGAAGATAATATTTCTGACGGAACTGCCTTCGCGTGCAGGGTGGGACTACAAAGCGGTCCAGTGTGAGTAGTAGTAGTTTCGTACTCAGCGGATCAATACAAACTAAGAAAGCATATGCGTTTGTTAATACTTATAAAATTAAAAACCTGGGTCGCTGTATTATTTTATATACCCTTAAAATTGATGTGGACACGTGTATCTTAAATACGTTGTAGAGGAGGTAGTTAAGACTGAAGCCTTACTCTTTTTCTGGTACTTGGAGTGTTAAGGAGTTTGAGGTACATAAACAGAACATAAGATAACCATTGATTTGTGTCACGTCAGTAAACAAACAAAGAAATAAAGCTTGTATCCTCTACTTCCATACTGTTTTGCGTACCCAAAGCATCTACCAAAGAAACAAAATTTGTTACCAATACTACCTAAAATCCTATTTATACAGAAAATACTATATAGCAATACGTCTTTGAATCCACTAAAAATAATTAAACAGCACTTGTTTCACTTGTTGCTGTCTAAATTAGTTACACCTGAAATGTTTATGTGTACAGTGTATAAGTATGTATAGCTATGTATTTGTATAATATTACCAGTTCGCTTAGAGAAGTTTTGCAAATAATTTCTCCAAAAATTTTAAATCTGATTTCAATAGCTTTATTACTTTCAATCTTGTCGATTTTTTCACGCGTTTCATTGTTACCTCCCTTATTATTATCAGACCCTTAGACATCTTAAATTAAAATTGTTACGTGTTAAGAAACAAATAATAAATAATAGGTATTTTTGCGATAACTTAAAAAAGCACTTAATTTAATTTTATTTTAAATGTAATACTGAAGCGTTTTTAAGTTAAAACCTTTTAGTTTAGCCGCGCACTGTAAGTATACGACAAGGATAAGAACGTTTCGTTATTTGATATACTAAGTCTTCACTACAACTCCTGAATTATCTTGCAACTGTATACATAAATAATAAAAGTCTATCATACTAAAGCTCCACAGCCGTCCCTGTCCCAGCACAACATTTTATCCAATTAGATTTCTTCATCAAATCCGTCGCGCTGCCAACGAAGTGTCTTTATGAAAAATGCTCGTTTTTAAATTAAAAAAAATCCCGCTGCCCGCTTTGTCGTTAAGTTAGGACGTAATTTGTTGCGAATTGAAATTCAAAACGACAGCGTTTAATTGGAGGAGTGGAGTTTCTCGCTCCGCGTGACTTTTATCGGCACTAAACCGTTTAGTTAAAAATTATTGAGATGTAACACCTGACGGGGCAGTAAAGTGAGCTGAATTTATTATTTATGGCCAAGCACGGGCTTTGCGATTGTACATCCATTATTCATCTGAAAAACGGATCTTTTTTACTTCACCAAATTCATCAGTAACCGAAGGCGCTTTGTGAATATTTATACACAAACTTTGTTCCATTTACATCGAATTTTACAAGGCTGCGCCATGAATAAGCACCTGAACTTAGTATGCTCCACCGCTTTGAAAGGCAAAAAGTTGGTATTATGACACAGGCCCTTTTTACTTGAAATCACGAAATATAAAAAGTACCAAGAGTGTAAAGGTATAATAGCAAGTAAGCCTTTAGTCGCTTTATTGTACTGTTGCTCGCGGCTTTGCTCGAGTAGAAGGAGATTGTATACATTATATCAAATACATCAATTTCAAACCAAATATTGTGCACACTTTTAACTTCAAATCTAATTGTTCAAATATTGCTTCAGCAATAATGCAAATCAGATACGAATATTGATCCTTCATTTTACACTTTTAGGGGTGGAATTTCCAGAAAATATTAAAATTTTTACTCCAGCCGAGATGGAAAAATGCAAAAGTGACAAAACTGCAGCACAAACTTTCATCCCCATTTCACCCCCTTAAAAGCGGAATTTTAAAAAACGACGGAACACGTGTTTATTGTTTTCTAATTCAAAACCTAAATAGAAACGTTTCATAGTTTTAACTTCAACAATGACAAAACTCTCATTGAAACCTTCATCCTCTATTTCACCTCGCTAGGGTTAGGATTTCTAAAAATGCTTCCTTATCGGATGTTTAGTTTTAGTTTATGAAATGACCATACAGGCCAAATTTTGCTTGTCTAGTCAGGACGTGTTACATTATAAGCATAGATTTAAATGTAGATTTCACTATACACATGGACAAAATTCTAACATACAACTATGTATCATTGCAGAGACCAGGCCAGCTGACAGAAATATTTAAAGCTTCCAGACTTCGCATTTAGGTAAGTAGCTTAGAATTTAAATTTCTTAGTATAGGTACAAGTACGAAAAAGTAATAATTTTGTACCGTTCATTTCCGTTTACAAGGTTTAAGAGACACAATGTCAGTGAATCTTATAAACTTCTTAATATGAAAGTTAACAAATAACTGTCAATTAATATGGATTTATTAAATGATGATATAGATTATTTGTACATTCTAGTTGTTATCAATGTTAAAATTTAAATGGTGTGTAATATATTTAAAATTTTGTATCAGTTTTTAATTCATTTTCATTAACAATCTTTTTTTTATTTGTATGTAATTTAGAAAGAACTCTACCTAGCTATTAAAGAAGGCACAGTGAATTTGAACAATATCTTATTTTTCAACATAACTTGATTCCTAACAAATTTGTCATAACGTAACTATGTCATTCCGCCAAAAAAGTAACTTCTTGTAATGTGTGCCAAACGTCAACAGCATACATCATCTCTTCGTCTGATACAAATCTTTTTCCAGTAAAAACTGTTTTAGATTTCTTACTAAAAAGAAGTCGCTAGGCGCTAAATCGCCTTTAAGAACTTTCTGAACCCTACAATAGTCGTGCAACACCACTTTATCTGTACAAATTCGCACGTATCAAGGCCTTCTTGGCATATACTCTAAGAGCGCAGTATATCCTCAGTATCCCAAAAGATTGTTATTTTTTCCTGAAAATTTTGCCTTGGTCTTTTTAAACAGAGGGCAGACCTTATGCACCCACTGCATGGATTTACACTGTAAACTAAAAAAGAAATCTGACAGCAAATACTTGTCATCTTGCTCTTTTGATTCATCGCTAGGCAGACTTCTTTCTAAATTGCTTACGTAATGTCCTTTTTCCGCAATGTTAATATATTCAAAGTTTACATTATGCAGAGGATTTTTGCAGTATATGCAGAACTTTCTCTTTTACGTATACGATTTTTTTTAGTTGATCTATTTCACCTACATGTCAAACAAGGTATATTATATATTAAGTTTGAATTCATTAACAAGACGTTTTATCTTTGAATTTACAGAACATTTACTTAGTTATTATAATATTTTATGATCAAATAATTTGATCATATTACAAAAGAGTAAAACTGAAAACGTAATTTTCACCTAAGTATAATTCACTGTTGTTTAAAGTATCACGACTAAAAATAAGTTTTTTTACCAAAAGTACAAGATGCCTTTTTCCTGATCTCATTGGTTTTACAAAATTAGTTTAATGGTCGTGTATTGAATTGATCCGTAACTGATTTGTCTTCCACGCACAATTGGGTTTCTATACCAATTCACTTTAGGATGTTGTTATATTTAAACTACTCCCTGGTTTGCGCTTTACATTCTAAACTTTTAGAATGTATCATAACTATTTTAACGATTTTCTACGATACTAAAGCTAATATCAGATAATTCTTTATTAAATGTAACCGAATTGTTAATTATGGATGTTTTACGTTTAAAGGATTAAGATATCTTGTATTCCTGTGGAAAAAAACTGCAGCCGTTTTCAAAATAATTGCTTGCTTTGTAAAATTAACTCCAGACAATATTAAATTACTTTCCAACAGAAGTTGGCAACTCAAATGATTTAAAAACCACATTCTAATTTTTTTAATCGAACATCTTTATATTAGACCTAACAAATGCTTAGCAAGCTAAGCTCAAATTACTTAATAATAAAGTTTTATATTTTTTAGTACGCAATGTTTTCATAGACGTAGCTAACTTCATCAGAACTCAATATTACACTGAAAGAATAATGGAAAAATGAAATACAATTGAAATACAATTTTGAGTTAAAAAAGCTTTTGCGCTGCGACCGACCTGCGATAGCTGATGATATTTTACCCCGTGGGGCGTCATAAAGGTCCCTAAAGCATTTTCTGCTGCAAAGTTGGAGCGCAGCACTAGATGGAGTTGGACGATTTCCCCATTCAGTTGCACGTTATCTGTTGCCACCAAACATCAGCTGAGGGAGACGCAAAAGTTTACTATTATAACGAAGTTTGGTCTATGAAAATCTAGAAATCGGCTCTGATGTAATGGATACACAAGGTAATAAAGACATGATTGTATGAGCGTAATCTGCAAAACAGCCAGTTAGTTCCAAGGGTCCATTTCTTAGCTTAAGATAAAAAAGAATATGTAATACACAAAGTCATGCTCAGTCGTGCTAGATGTCGTCGTTAACGACATCACAAAACGCAATGACACATTAGTTTGATTAGAATTAAATTCGATAGAGTTTGAATTAAAGAACGAACCTTCTGTTATTACTGAATAGCATGCAAGGTGCCCAAATAAACTTTCATCTCCTAAGGTCTCCGATTTTGTAAAAGTTTGTAAAAAAGGTCAATTATAACCTGAAGGGATACCAAATTATACATAGGTTCATAATTACCTACATAGTTCTTTCATCTTTTCATCCTTTATACAATCTTGTCTTTATTTCAAATTTGAAGGCTCATTTTTAAAGCTCTGCGTAGATTACTGTGAAAGGAAAAATAAGTGATTGTGAAAACACAATTAAATTTAACGAATGTACTGTTCAAAATGTCAACCTACAACTTCCTTGCAATAGTAAGCATTCGATCTCCAAAAGCGTCTCTAATATTTCAGCAACATTTTCTGTGCGATCAAAGGTACTCTGCAATTATTTTTTATGAAGAGATTCAGATGTGGTAGCCACAAAAACAAGTCCAAAGGAGTTAAATTTAGTGACCCCAGCTGTAAATTTTATGAGAATCTCCCAGCCTAATCCATTGTCCTGAAGACGAGAATTAGGAACGCACGTAATTCATGGCGTGATAATGGAGAGGCATTCCAGACTGTTAAAAAAAAAAACGTTTTCTTGGAGACTCGTCCAATGCTATCCCACCTTCTGGTTAAACAGTTTAGCATTCAAGCTGGTACAGCATGTTATTTCACAGTAAAAACTTTTTACTTATGTAGTTCAATTCTTTGTTCTGTACTGTAACTACAACCCATTTTTAAAAATTACAGGTTTTTATTCTTAACTTACTTAAAAAAACTGTGTAAAATACGATAATTTTACCACCATCCCCTGAAATGCAAATAAGTTAACATATTTCTTGGTCCATCCATAACATAAATATGTTGTTTACATTTGAAACGAGAATAATAATTATATTTCAATTTCAATATGCCTTAAATAATTGAAGGGATTGCTCTGGGCGCTAGACGGATGAAGAAATAATTTTGAGAGCAAAATAAATTTTGACCCCTTCAAATTAAAATTGATCGTTTTCAAGCAATTTTTTTTTTGCAAAACTTGAGTAAAGTTGGGATTTTTGGGGGCTTGCAAATTTTAGTTACGAACAACCTGTATAAGTATACCACTTTGACAAACAAAGTAGGCTTAAAATATAATTCGCCAACATAACTTAATTTAAATGACATATTCAGAAATATAAATATAATTAGAGCTTCAAAAAATACTCTGGGTACTAATCCTCAGAGAGACTATACAAAAGCAATTTATTCGGACTTCAAAAAAATACCGCAATACGTAAGCCCGTAAGATAGGTTATCCTTAATCACACGCTTTTTATTATCTAACATGTAAAGCTCTTTTGCATTTTGTTTTTTGTCCATCGTACTGTGCTTCAAACAAATTGTAAAAAATAATCGTGAAATCTGACAGTACCATGTTCAAAGTGCAACAAAAGGACTGTCGATTGCATTTACCTGGGTGTATTCTGATAAAATATTTGTCCCTTTGATTAACGCCCGCAAGTCTACTTTGAAGAAAAATAGTGTGGCACCTATGCTAATCATTGAATTTATTAAAACGAATTATATTCGACGCAATATGCTTGAAAAAAACTTTAGCCTGGCCACGCTTAAACCGTTTCGAACATGAAGAATCGTTCTAATATTAGGTTTTGTTCGGACTCACCCTGCCCTGCTTATTACGTTTATACGTAAAATATTAAAACAAACACGGTCAAGATGGAGGTTAGCTGTTAGAGGCTAATACGCCAATGTAGGATGGCCTACGATCAGCTAAAACCCAATCCAGAGCTTCACAGAATCCAATTAATTTTATATTTTATACGCGCCCTCGCTAAACCAGAAATTGCGATTTCAATACGCGTAAAAAATTTATGAATTTTATTAATTTTTAATTGGCCTCATTTGTTAGAAAAGAAGGATTTATCCCATATTCTAGATTTACTATTGCTGTCTCTGTTTTTAATTTAAAGAAATATAGTATATGAAATGGCCCAGAGGTTTCTGCGGTAGCTTTCGTTAAATACAGTAAATGTATATCAAAAGTTACTGCCAACATAATTATTCTCTGTTGTTTTGGTGTCAAAAAGATATGTGTCTCACACACGCATTCTTGTGAAMTCGTAATGCAACATTAATCCTTRTTACAATAACGTATGTATAAATTTTGTTTCCTGTGCTATTTCTTTTCCGAAATGTAAAGCTTTATTTGCAATAAATTTCAATTTTACTGTGTAAGAATGTTTACTTGAAAACTAAGCTCTTCGATAAAAGGCTAAAATAAATCCTTGATATTTTATTTTTATATTATGCTAAACTGTACCAGTAGTCAATTTGAAAATAAATTATGTACTCCTACGGCTGAGAATGTATATACCTATACCGATGCTTTCACTTAAGGACAAGACTGAAGTTGGATCATTATAACGCAGCGTTAGTTCGTCTAAAAGTTCTAAAACACCGATCAACACATTCTAATTATTCTTTGCTGAAATACATTTTCTTTTATTTTGTAAAAAGAAAATAATGATGATGTCTAATTAAATTAAGCTGGCAATCGTTTGTAACTACGCTCATTGGTACGACATAATTATAAATCCAAAGATCGTTTGTTTCTTAAGTTAAGATATTTATTTAATTAATTTTAATTAATATTTAACTTTGATAGACATGTCATGTCTAGAAGGGTATTTGTTTATACCTTTATAAGCAGATTCTATACTAAATTGTATTATCAACCTAACAATACAAATTACGCAACAGAGTCTAAGGGAGATGTATATGTGATAAGCCCCAAGATAGAACCTTGCGGTACTCCTGTGTCGATAAATCTAACATCAGAAGCTTTTCCTGCAACATCATGACCTACGAACGGTTGCCGAATTATTTTAGTATACAGCACATCAGCTTCGTACCAAATAACATAATGAAACAATGAGTATATTATAACTGTAAGTTTTCCTTGATCATTTCAATAATGTTCTTATATGAATTTTCCTTACGAGTTGTGATGAGCAACATATTTGTATCATGTTTATGTCGATAGTTTAGTTTTAGCGTTAGTTTTTATTGAAGGTATAATACGTGAAACATCAATCTCATTCAGAGCCCTAGGTTTTAAAATTTTTTTGCTGTATTTCAATAAACTTTGTATAACTAGTGTTTTAATATCAAAATAAAAATCTAACCAGGACTGATGAGAATGAAGAGGTGGCGTTAGCTTCATATATTTTACATGTGCAAGCAGGAATGACCCAGATCACCGAAACGACCTATAAACACTACTTAATAGGTGTTTGTTAATTAACAAAGTAGATTTTTTCATTTTTTAATCAACGTGAGATCAAAGCTCGTCACCACAAAGCCGAGTAAGAAATTGTTTGCCCTTTTTTTCCTGTGTGTTCCTTTGTATCAGGTGTTCAAGGTTCAATTTACTAATGCCTTCAGATCGTTTGCTGCGTCAAAGTGGAACGGTTCAGAGGTAGCGTAACATGATTAAGGGGCGACTTCGGAAGTCTAATGCGGCGAAGCATATCTAGACCGACATTATTTGGCAATTTAAGTAAAAGTACAGGACGTCCTGATGTATACCTCAGCCGAGATAGACGTGGGAAATTGAAAATCAGCTGCCCAACCTCATCTACTAAAGTAAAGTGTAATTTGCTTTTAAGGACGAGCAACTTATATATCGAATGTTTCGTTTCGATTAAATTGAAACGAAGTTGTTAGACACCATTTATTTAAAGCCAAGTAGAACCTTAACATTACTGAAAGCATTACAGATCCTTGCTAAGTGATTATAATGCTCTGCAGGTGAAAAAAGGTGCTTACTCAACAGTTTGTTCAACGGAATCAAAAGATTATTAAATCTCAAAGTGCTTTTAAGAGTACGGAAACTGTAACTGTTTCCAGAAAAGTTGTTAAGTAGAATACGTTATACGTATATTTTATCATTTTCTATATGAATTTTATGCTGCAAATATTGTGAAAGACACCTTTTAGGTGAAATTATGTAGTATCATAAATTCGAATTATATTTTCCTAACCTTCTATCTTAAATTTGATCCGTCAAAAAACAAATACAGTGTATACATACGAGTGGTCCAAGAAGGACAGTTTAATGTACCAAAAATTCTGAGATGGCTGTTTACAAAAAAACTTTGTTGTGAGGTTTACGTTGATGTCGAAAGTGGATAAAAAGAGAAAAATTAGTTTCTTGCTTGCAATTACTCTTCTAATATTACCACAAATGCATAATGGAAAAAATCTGGAAAGGAATTTATATAAAAAATATAAAAATCTTCGTACAAGTCGAATCATAATTTCTCTAAATCTTTTAAGTCACTGTTTTTGAAAAATGTCACCAACAAACCCTTTTCTAAATATAACATCGCGAAGGTATTTTGCCGTTTAAGATTCGTTCAGTATACACAGTGAAAGACATTCAAAGTCTACAATTTTGATTCAAAAATATTTCAATGAAATTTATGAGAAACAATATTGTTTATAATATAAAAATATTTTTCATTGTATAGTTGTTGCTTGTTATGTGCACATTTCGGTTTCTAAAACTACGTATAGGTAGGTCAAAAACACTTTTTTAATAATAAAAAAGTTTTTTCCTGCAGACATTTTATTTTAACAATTGTTGTATTTAAAATTTTCAAGTCTGTTATGGAATGACGTATATTCGCATTGTTTAACTCATTACTATAACAAGCGCTGACAACATACCTTTCCAAAATTCCTTCTTTTTGTCTCATATCTTGTCTGCAACTTATCAAAGCAAGCTAATATTGTAATCTAAATTTAGGAAGAACAAAGAATAAACGCATCTTCAGTAAATATCATAAATATAAGCKTGATAAGAAAAAGACATAGGACTCTTTTTCTCCAAGGCTGATGCTTTTCTTGTATTCCTAATAAAATTGTTAACTTCCTATCTACGAGTATAATGACATAATTCAAATTCTTCATGCTGCTTAAACAACTTCTTAACAATTGTTATATTATTGCACATTTTGTTAGTTTTTTTTCACAATTTGATGTACGCAATAGCCGGTTGCAAGGACGAACATGTAGACCTAAATAGTTCTTTATATTCACGATGGGTGACGTCATATTGCAGAAAGTAAGCACTTCTCGCGGTAATGTTACAGTGAAATACGAAAATCGTGGTCCAATAGTGTGTTCGGAATTAAAAAAAAACTATTGCGACAGTGAATATAGTGAATTTATGCAAAGCCAACAGATTTACTTGTATTCTCGATCTGTTTCCGTCCAATAAGCTTCAACCTAAGAATGATTTATAAGAATTTTACCACATTGCTTCATAAGGCACCAGGTCCAATTTAATTTGCTGCAACTTGAAATACCTTCAACTTAATTTGGGCTTGGTTAATTAAAAGTTGAATGCACAAACTTCAGAGTGCTCCTATAGAACTTTTAGATGCCCTTGTTTCAACTTTGGCAAAGAAAATAATTTCTACTCCAGAGACGTGGCGTGTGCCATTGAAACTATTATTAATAGAACAGTTTGATATTAATTTGTTGCCTGCTTGATGCACGCAGTGTTACAAGGAATATCAACGTTTCTTTAACATCTGGTAATCGTGTATCAGTTTACATACATTTTATGGAAATTTTCATCGCCCGTGTTTACATAAGTGTCAGCCATAATAAGACGAGTAGACCAGGCTTTAAGTAAGTGGAAGAAGCATTTTAGCTGAAACCTTTTCTGTCACTTTAAAGGAATGTAACATTATAAAGGTGTCACTAAAATATTGAAGATAAACTGTGAAAAAATATTATACATTTTCTCTAAAGCCAGCAAGCGTTATCATGTATCACGGTGTTGCTATATATGCGAATAAATCCTACAAATTCATACAGATTGCTGGTACCAAAAGAGACTGATTTGCAATCTCGGCATCTTGATTTTTATACCACCGTTAGCTCTTTCAGCGTTAATAACAAGATACAACGTCCGTTCCGATTGTACTTGTATTTGAAAAACTATGAGCTTAGAAACCTTCATCTGTTGAAGCTAAACTATTCTCTAACTCTATGTCTATGGAAATTGCGATACAAATTATCATAATTATTATCCTTGCAAAAACATATGCCGATCGCGTAATCCTTGAACTTCTAGTATTCTATTTTTGGAACAAGTATGTTTCGATTGGTGGGATAAGCTAACACAATGGATCGCAGGAGAAGGGAAAAGCAAACGAGCCCTTTATTCTATGGCTTTTGTGTCAAACCAGGCCTTAATATTTCACGATTTGATTGAGTTTTAAAAATGAAGTATTAATTAATCACTGCGGCTCGGCTGGAAGAATACCACCATTATTTAATATTCATGAGAAACGCTTGCAAGCCTTTGCTTTAAACTAACTGAGCAATTTCTTATATAAACAAGATAAGGTAAAATTTAATTACATAAACGGAATTAATTTTTCCGTAATACGAGTATATGCAGGATAAGTTACTAGATAACATGTTTCCAGTGAAAGTTGTACAAAATGAAAATT
>QCXZ01000119.1:0-130614 GCA_025024175.1 Rhyzopertha dominica | reverse complement strand
AAAAAACCTAAGACAACAGACATTAGGAATTAAATCGATTCACAAACTTACGAATATTCACCTCTGGT
Organism: Rhyzopertha dominica; assembly: GCA_025024175.1. Taxonomy (NCBI): domain Eukaryota; kingdom Metazoa; phylum Arthropoda; class Insecta; order Coleoptera; family Bostrichidae; genus Rhyzopertha; species Rhyzopertha dominica. Next base: position 130,546 of record QCXZ01000119.1, on the reverse strand, counting down.
GGTCGAGGGTTAAACGATGATTATTCCGGCAAAATGTGGCCAACCTTCTCACAAAACCACCGACACAGCCGTTACATCCCCCAATAACAGGTAACGTTCGTCCTCACCAAACAAACCAACAAGCGTGCCTCCAAACGGACGAACCAACTGGGTAGCGCGAGTTCAAAATCCCCAGGATTGGGAGAGCTTATAATTAACCAACGCTCGCCACGTACCCACGGCAAAAGTCCGTGTTCTTCAGAAAAGTCGCGGAAGAAATAATCACAAATTACTTGTCAGTACGCCGAAATTTAATTATTTTTTTATCGTCGAATGCGATGTCAACGTCATGACGAATGGCAACGTGATAATGTTACAACCAACGAATGTCGACAACGACACGATCGCTAGGGGTTGGTAGAACACCTAAACGAGATACAAAAAGTGTGCCAAATCAAAACAATAAAGAGTTTGGGAAATTAACGTCACAACAAGTGCTATGATTGTGACAAGGAATCGCTTGGCGTGTATGACGGGTTACCTGCGCGCTAGGCGTGAATGTGAAAGTTCGATAAAATATAACTGTTACACTGCCCTTATAGCTTATGATGCCGAAGGATATTTTTTCATCCAACTGTCGTCATGAAAGGAAAAAGAAAAAGATTGGAAAGACGTTTTATCACCAAGGTCTGTTCTCTATATGTTCCAAAAATCTACCTATGTAAACGCCTACATGAAATGGTTGCATGACTTTCTTCCAAGCAAATCAATGGGAAAAGTGTTGTTAAACCTTGACCAACACGCGTCTCTTATGAATTCATGAGAGATGCTGGAAGTTGCAGATCCCCAAGATATCACATTTTTACACCTGCTGAGTCGCACAACGCTTACACGCACGAACACACATACACTAGTGGCCGTTGAAGGGAACTCCAACAATGAACAAATTGAACATCAAACCAGGAAAATCCACGCAGCAGCAGGTGCAGGTGTGGTGATACATCCACAAGCGGGTATTTCTGCCGAGGAGGAGCTACTTGAATCCACGAAGCAAGAAAGGCCAGCAAAATTTCTTGTTGAGTCATATCATTTACAATTTCTGCGAGAAAAAAGGCAAACAACCGGCAATGCTTCTTACAATATATCGTATGGGTACAGAAATTATTGCACAGCATGGGAGATTAGTGTACGGCAAAACAATGACAAGCAAACTACTGGTAAAAACGAAAGAGGAAGGAAGATGTCAACAGAGAGACGCAGAATTTATTGAAGAGAGAGCATCGATTCTGCTTGTGAACAACCAAATGAAAACTAAATGCGTTGGTTGCGGTGAAGACTACACTCGAATAAATAGTACCTTTGACTGCATAAGGTGCCTGRGATGCGGATTTTGGTTGCATAAAACATGCTTATCCTAAGGCAATTCCTTCCAGAAATGTGGGAAACCCGACGGGAAAGGGAAAACACAGAGGAAATAATAATTTGGACATACAAAAAGGGAATCAATTTTGTTCCACCGTTCATTTATTACCCTTATCACTAAATCCTTCGATATGAAATCCTTCGATATGTTACCAAACAAATTGACAACATCTAATGACACAATCTCATGCTCAGGGGGTATTATCATATTATTTACAAAATCAACAAAAGCAAATGTATCTTTCATCTAATAATCGTTATTTGTATCATAAGCTGCAGTCAAAATACTACATAGCAATCCACGTAAAGGATTTGTTGGACTTTGTATACCACAAACAATTGGTTTGTGTAATTTGGGGTTACTATATATTCTGGGGGACTAATTGAATTATAAATTTTATAGGTTTTGGCCTGTTGTTGAGTGAGATGTTGACACTTTTTCAAGCGTACCAATGTATTTGTTAGCGTTTAACTGAACTGTGCGTGTTGATCACCTCTCAACATTACAAAGTTTTTTTTGATGTGTCAATGTCATTCATATTTTGTTGGTATTGTTTTCTGTCCATAATGACCGTCACACCACCTTTTTTGACAATATATCTTTTACGTCTGCTACTAGTTTACCCATATGAATGTCCCCAACTGTCGTTTTGAAAACTAAATTTTGGGCCTAACGCTAGTGTTATTTTTATATCCTCTGGTACGTTCGTTTCGGGCAGATTCACAAACCATTTATTTTGAATTTATTTTTATAATTAGCTTAAGAGTATTGATTTTGTTCGTTTGTTTGCTTAATTGTATGAAAATTTTGTTGAATTTAATTTTTAATCTTTCAAATTCAATAAAAAATGTAGCCCCGAATAAGACGTAAAATAAATGTCGTAAGCTTGACAAAGTTCATTAACGATTTAATATATCCACCAGGTCGATATTCTCTTACTGTCTATATAATAAGTGTGCGACCGCAACCTTCCTTCAATATATATATATATATATATATATATATATATATATATATATATATATATATATACATCTTGTTCATGATTCTGCGTCCGTACATTGTCTCGTTTACATTTGCTTCTGCGTCCACCCGCCCTTCAGCGTCCATATTCGGACGCAGAAAACACATCGCGTATTAGCTCTCTGGTAACAACAGTTTGCTCACATACTTGGCATATCTATTAAGGTGCAGTGTTGTCATTCCTAATGTCAGCATTCGCGTAAACAACATAATATGAGTGCTATGAGACATGCATGTGGACGCAGAAGGGTGGCGATGTGTGCTCGTGTTTCAGCCAGTAGTTCGCCAGACTGTTCGTGGGGGCGCAATTATCGCAACGCGTATACTTTCTGCGTATACCTCGTTGATACAGAATGTCGATGGTTCTGCGTCCTATCACTTGGCAATGCTGGGGAGCAGTAATATTTCCAGTGCTAGCAGATATTTTAATGTTTTATCTCGTCGCGAAGCCGCACGGTTCGCTTTGGGTAACTGTGGTGCGTTTAAGGCAGTGATGGGCGCGTAAAATACGCTATGTAAATTACGCTATTATCAACGCGTAAACTATGTAATATTCTACCTTAAAAGTCTACTGTAGGAAACAGCATTGTGTAGACAACAGAATTCTAGAAATATATAGTTTTTTTAGTGGTGTTCTGGTGTTCATCATCAGTACTACTCAAAACGCCTCAAATGCCAGTATTATTTTGTATTTTATAATTATTTTATAATATTTATTCTTAATTAAACAAAATACTACTTTGTTATAATTAAGTTTGACTAGATAAATGTTTAAATAACAATAACTTGTTTGTAAAACGTCAATTATATCCAGAACACCTGAGTAAGCAGGCTAAGTGTGCTGTCCAAAACACTTTGACGCACTTTGAATTTTATTATCTTTATTCTCTATAAACTGAAATAAATGACCAATTTTATATGCCACCCTTCTTCTTTCACCAAACGTTTTTAATTTCAGGTCAGTTTGATTGTCCTAATATGTATGTATACTGAACTAGGTACATTGATCTAAAGAAGCAAGTAACAGGTTATAGTTGATTTCAGTAGATACCTTTCTCTGGAGAAAAATCAACTTGTGCATGAAACATGCTGTTCTAATTTGATATCATGTGAAAATAGGCTACTTAAGAATGTACTTAATATAGTTGTGGAAGGAAAACATAATGCTTTGTCTTTATGTTCCAAAGAAAACTATTATAAAAAGGAAATCGACACATGAAGAAGCTAGCAAAACAGAGAATTAGAAACAAAACGGTTTCCATTCAGGTTTATCGCGTACCTACTTAAATTTTCTACTCAAAATCTACGCCAAAATGCTTTATCTACATTTTCTACGGGTGTAACGTAGAAAATTATAATTTACGCGTAAACGCTCATCACTGGTTTAAGGGTATTACCTATACTGTTTACATGTAAAACTTCTAGGTGTTCAGCTACGTCATTTTGGATCCGTTTGCCTTCATTTTTTAATATGTTGTACTATAAATAATCCCCTACAACGCATCGAGGCCGAAATTTTACTTTGTCTCTGTAAAGCTGGAAAAAGCTCTTTACGCAATATGGAATTTGTATCTAAAAAAACTAGGAGCTAGCTACAGAGTAAGTTTCAAAAATTTTAATGTATTTACCTTCTGCAGGTATCCACCACTAATTGCACCAGATTACCTATCATGAATTATGTTTTCCCTACATATACCAGGATATAAATGGAAAATTCCCTCATTGGTTGAAGATTAGCATTTTATTGCATCATACTGCATTTTTGGCGATGTTTCACGAAGTATTGCTAGATACTAGGCTAAACTCAAGTATAAAATATAATACTGAAAATTTAGGTATCCATAATAATTATAAATATAACCTACTTCAGATGTAAACGAAAGTAAATTATTTACCATTATATATATTCAACTACTTCCAGAAGAAATAATTAAAATTAACGAGAATCTACCGGAGGATGAAATTGAGATAAATTACTTCCACATCTAAGAGAAAAAAATTTCAAAAATTTTTATTTGCTCATTCGCTTTAAAAAGCTCGAAAACGTAAAAGCAAAAAAATTTCTTGTCTGTGTGTCTGTGTCCGTGTCTGTGGTTTTTGTTGACACGATAACTTTCGAAAGACTAAATATATGAACTTGAAATTATAAGTATGGTATCGGGAAGGGGGCAAAATTGGGAGGTAACTACCCTTTTTGCAATTTTTTTTTTCGTTTTAGTATGTGATTAGTAGTATAACTGCGAGTATTATTTGCCCTTATAAATTTTCGGTGGAGCAAATTGTTTAGAAGATGTTAGCAAATAAGCGTCACTTAGAGAAAACAGTTTTTCCTAAATATCTCCGAATATAATTAATATATTCAATATATGAAAATCGGTTCAATAGAAGGTGATTCGGGAGGTGCTGACTTAACTTAACTTAACTTAACTACAGACTTTAAGTGTGCGCTTTTGTAATTTCTGTTTTTGCGAACTAAAATAGTCTGATTAACAGGAAACGTAGAGATATAAACCTGAGTGTTTACTGCAAGAATAAGTGTCTTAAATTATTTACTAGAAGAAACTAATTTTGTATTACTGGGGAGAATAATGTTCTTTTAATTTTTGAGTGTTCTTTTACTGGTCAGTCTCTTTATGTAGTTTTTCGTAGTGTGTATATAATTCGTGGATTCATATTTTTAAACAGTTAATTTCCGGTTCATTAATAATGTGTTCCATGTGTTTAACCAATGCTATAATTTTGTTCGGTGCTGTTGTATTTCAAGTATTAATTTAAAGTATTGATTCAAATTAGACATACTGACATTATTTTTCTATAAATCTGAATATATGAAAAAACCACTGCAAATTGAGTCAATACTTCCACATACAATTGTCAAAATTKTTTTGGAACAACAAACGGTTCTCGTAATATCAATAATCCATAAATTTATAAATTCATCGTTTTCTTTTGTAACTCGAAAATTTTTAACTTAATAAAAAAATTGCAAGAGTACTTTTTAATCATAAATTTGATTTTCTATATAATAGAAATAATTTACAAAAATCTTGCGGATAGGGTCCAAAATTCAATTCATTGGAAATATTTCAAAAATGTCAATTTTTTAAAAATACTTTTCCGAGAAATTTTAAATAGGACACTCTGGGTAGTTATGATTTATATGTATACTAAATTGCAAATTTATATGCTAAATCTTTCGAAAGTTATCGCGTCCACACACAGACTGACAGACTGCCAGACACACAAAAAAGAAATTTTTTGCTAAATTTTTTTCGCGATAGAGTACTTCCCATCCGTTGGATGTGAAAGTAACATTAAATTAATTTAAAGCCAAGATGAAGCAGAAGCTTCAAACGCCATTAGTGTTCTCCAGGATTGAAGTCTATAACTTATGGTTTCCACTTTTCAATTCCAGGCTGTATGGCAATTGTAATGTTTTATACTAATATTTTATTTTTGGCTATTTTTAGAACAGCCTTTCTTCATTCAAGATATTCTACTGCTTTATAAAGGAACATAAAGTATCCGCAGGTTTAAGTGGCATTATTACTCCCTAGGACAATTTTTTTGTGGTGTTATATGGATAGATTAGTTGTGTAAAATTGATTGATTGATCACATTTAAAACATTTACTTGCCTACTTCTTCATGTAATTTATTGAATATTATTTGTACTTGTGCTAAATAAACACTTTTCAAGTTGGGCTGCTTTGGCTTGTTCCTTTACGCCTAATGACATAATGGTTGAATTTCTTGTACAATAAGGGTATAAAGCTGTTTCTAGTTTTCAAATTATTTTCAAATAATTTTGAAAATATTTTATCGCCACTGTGTAGGGTTACCTTCTGATACTTGCCATATAGGAATTTATGCATTCTGAACATAGTGCTATTGTTGGAGTGATTTGTTTGGATGGCTCGATGGTTACTCTATTGCATGCTATTTCAAAAGTTGTTTAAATTCTCTGAATAAAATGTTAATTAAAATTTGTTTTACATTAAGATTATTTACCATAAACTGTACTATATAATTACATTTTCAATATATAATCCAAGGATGCTGAAAACCGATTTGTATTAGTTTTTGTCAGTTTAGAATTTTATTTCCTTATTTAGTAAGCCACAGCTGACACATTTCAGCTCTTAATTTTAATATAGCTGTAAACCGTAAAATCTTCGAAAGTATATTATTAGTGACTTTTATTTGTAAAATAATTATTAACTATTAATTATCCCCTATCACCATAAACAGAAAGAACCTTCGCTACTACGTTCTGCAAGAGCAAAAAATGGTTTGTATTCCAAAAGAAATAATCAATGACATCAAAGCTTGTTATTTGTATCTTAAATGGAGGCTAGAAAAATAATACTGATGTGTTCGGGAGTATTTTTCATAAACGGCGATTTACAAATTATTATAACTTGAGAATTTCCTACCGCACAGTAAATAAGTTACAACCTTTAATAGCAGAGATTGGCGAAGCACATAACATTTTTTGCAATAAAGAAAGTTCTTTTTTACAGCTAATACATTTACAAAAACATAACAGAACATTTATACTATGCATCAATCTAAGATGCTGAATATATACATACAACGGATATAACCAGCTTACATTTGTATATATAATTATCTGCTATTTAGCTATAACTAGTATTTGCCTTGATGAGCTTTAGTACATACATAATTTTTAATCCTTTTTGTAGCTATTTTTCTTTTATAAGATTGTTATGCTGTGATTTAAAACATTTCCATTTTAGTGTTTTTCCCAGTCAGATCGTCTACATTTTTCCGGGATACAGCTTTTAACATAGTAGAAATTTCTGATACGCTGCAACATAATTTGAACCTCATACGCAATTATTGTATTTTAATATCAGTTTTTGGTTTCAAAATTTGGAGCTAATAAGCTATTGATGATTCTCGTAATATCGCAATTTACATTTTACAGCCCCCAAAATGATTGCAAGACTTTCTTTTTAGTTACCTGCTTTAAAATTAACTCTTTAAAACCGAAAAAATGGCAGCGCTGTGTGACGCACAAACATCGGTAACATGGTACGTATATGCCGGACGCCAAAAACTAGGTAATGGTTCGGACGCAGAAAGATGGCACAATGTATTCCGCCCTGTAAATTGAATAATATTCAATATAGATTGCATGTCTTGCCATCTGCCTGTTAGAAATTGAATGACTGATCTAAGACGCTTGCAGTTTTCGTTTATACTCGTCGGACGCAGAATCACTAGGTTCATGAAAAGACGCAGAAAGAATAGCATGATGTATATATATATATATATATATATATATATATATATATATATATATATATATATATATATGAAAAACTAGGTTTCCGGGATCTGCTCCGCGTTGTCAAATGTTGATCCTCCACTGGACCGTTGAACTGACGACGTTTCGGCACGGTCTCACGTGCCATCTGCAGGTCTTCTCTGCTGCTGCTGCTGCTGCTGTTCTGCTCCGCGTTACACGGCTACAACAGCACCGTTCTGTGCGCAGCTCCTTCCACAATGCGTTGTCATGTTGTCCTCTAGTCTTTATTTCAATATCTTTGGCTTCCAACGCGCGTTGTTGCAGTTTATGCAAGATCTCCGCCATTTTTTGCTCCAACAAATCATCCGGCATATCAGGTTTTGCGCATTCGGGGCCATAGTCTTTATCAGGACCTGTTCCTGGAAAACGTGTCCGTTTCTGGTGACCCTTGATGCACCTCTTATGAAGCGCCTTGTTTCGTTTTAAACAAAAACTTTGAATTATGGCATTTCCTGGATATGCCCAAGCACTGGTGTGCCATCCTAGTCCATACATGTGCAAAATTCCGGCCCCGATCGCTCGGGCTGTATAGGAAACACCTTTCGTGAAATTGACCCTCTTGCCTCCTGTAAATTTTGCGACTAGTGTCATATACCTATAAATAAAGTAAATCGTTTTGAATACGTAATTAAGAAACCATTGTTTATTAAAAACATACCTCTCTGCTTGATTTGTTGTAGAGTTATACGCCAAACAATCTGCCTTGTTTATCAATGGTTCGAGGGCTTTCTGAATTTCAACAAAAAAAGCTTTATCCAGTTGAGCCAAAGCGTCTTCCTCCKCCAGGTCTTTTCTAGTACAAAAGGTGCTAAAAGTGTGTAGAAAACTATGTATAAGTACTTTTCACCCACTGCATCGGAGTCGACATAATATCATTAACAATTACCATCAATATTAAAATAGGTACCTACCCACAATTCTGATGGTTTCCAAATACATGCGTGGCTGAATTTCTGAGTTTCTCGCGAAGAAGTTCTGCATTGTTGACATTCCTTTTAATTGATGTTCGTACCCCCTTTACTATTCTTTCTAGACAAGATATTCCATTAGTCTTCGCAGTCAGCAATTTTCGGTTGCTGAGGGGGTAGCAAGTCTTCCCAGCCAACTTGTGCAATTTATCACTGAGACAACGTACCATATGATTAGCGCACTCTATCTTGATAACTTGTCGACCATATGGCACTCTTTCAACGATGCGTGCAAAGACACTTGAATCTCCATCTCCTAAAAAATAATTAATATAGAACGATGGCTATAAATTATAAAAAATGTCTACATACCTATCATATACTTGTATATTACCCCGTGAACATTCAAGCTTTGATTGAAACCTTCAACAATTATGTCTTGTTCCATGCCTGTTGAAGAACCTGTATAATTGCGGACACAATTGTGGTTATTTGGTTCAACATTTTTGTCTTTTGCCAAGGAACAAGTAGAACAAACTTTATTCCTCACACCAATGAATAATGGCTTCTTGGTAAATGCTCCAACTATTATCGCCTACAAACCAAAGTTAAGTTTGAAATCAATAAAAAAAATAATAATAAGTAAAACTTACCACACCTGACGCCGCATTATAGCCGTGACCATAAGAGCGTTTGCTCCAACCACCATCGCAAACTACTGAAATGTACGGGGTCCCATCTGCCGTTATGTGTCCGCTTTCCACAGCGTTCTTCTTTTCCAGCTCTCCGGCCTTTTTCATTTCTTGGGATAGAAATTCTTCCCAATGCTATAAATAGAAATACATTTAGAACAATATGTTGTGAATCCAAAGTTTCCACTAATAGAAATCGCGCATAGTACACTTACTTGTTTTACTTTGAAGGTTTTCTTTTTAAAAGTCAGCGGCGTCATGAAGGGCACGTCCAAAGCAGCGAACAGCTCCTCACACTGATTGTGGCCAATTCCTACAGACAGTGACCCCCAAACAGCAGCTTCGTTTAAGTCTTTTTTTGTCATTTTAGGTATATCGTCCGTTGCAACAGTTAATGATTTTTCACAATTGCTGCAGTGAAAATGAGGTTCAGATAGCAGCCCCCTCCTCACTTCTTTGACGAAATCCATTCTGCCCATTGTACATTTCTTTGGATGGTTTACTACACTCTTGTACTGTTGTAGAAAATACCCCAGCTTTACGATTCTTCTACCAGTCAAGAGGTCAGCAACGGTCCTATAACTCGAGTCAACTTCCATTTCTAGGGGCGGAAGTGTGTCGATCTCTAAATCATAGTTAGCGGGAGATCTGGACGAATGTGGCTGCATACCTTGACCCAGTTTCTTCCACCTGGAATATAAAGTCAAAATGATTTAGATATTATCTACTAGGTAAAAAAATGTATTGCATCAAGTAATATATCGCAAGATAAACTTACCTTTCAGCGTTCAAACGCGCCATGAATTTAGAACGACCACTTCGTTTCGTCACTCATGAAGGATTTTTATGTTTATTCCTCATACTCGCACTATTCAAAAATCTCTTTTGCCAGCAAGATTGCAAAGAAAAAGTGACGACTTTTACGATTTGCCTTGCTATTTATAATGTTCTGTTCACGGCATCATGTCATTAGGAATACAGGTATATTGTCTATCCATGACCGTTTCGAGAACTTTCCTATAATTGTCCTCATAATCCGCACMCTAATCCTTTCAGAATCAAATGTTCTAGGAAAGCTTGACTAAAAGCACTGGGTACCTGCACTTTCTTTAGAATTAGGATATAAGATAAAGGATCTACGCAAGCAGCTTATACCCCCTTGGTGGTACACACGTAAAAATTGTTTCTTGGAATGAAACTATTGGAATATTCTCTATTATTTATTTAAATCGAGTCCGTGTATGTTTTATTTGAACATATATTCTTCGTTTGATATTAATCAAATGTTCMTAAACAGAATATATTTTATTGMATTATATATKCAAAACAAAAAATATATGCTACGTTAGCACATATTAATACATTCAATCAATTATGTCTAACTAATTGTATTCAAAACAATATTTATTTGAATGTGTTCCTATATTCTCTAAAATAAAAATTATGCTATCTTCTTTCAAAACTCTAGTACTGCAGGCTAAAGATGTCTTAACTTGAGCTAGTTTTTTGTTTAATTTAATGTGGTAAAACAGTGGGTGTGTTTCATGTACCCTACCCAATATCTAGTATTTGTGTCTTGAATATAGGTACCTAATGTAAATATAATCGAACGGTTGTCGAGGAAAAAGAATATACATAATTTAACATAAGAAGTCGAATTTCCCCGTAATTGCGAAGCAACTATTAATTATAAGATGTTCTATATACTTATGAATGTTACATTTATACCTATTGACTGCGGCATATTTCTGTCTTGATTGTCTATAGCTGTATGCAAAATTTTTGCTTATTACGAAGATTTCGACTGTGAAGTCATATTTTCATTTTCCACAGTGTAAACACTGCTGATCACGTTGCTTGCTTTCATCCAAGTGTATTTAAAAAGTTTCTCCTGAACAACATAAAATTTTGGCGCCGAATGATGTGTATTGTTTACACTTTCGTATTATTTATTAAAGATGGGCGCTTACGCGTAAATTATAATTTTCTACATTACACTCGTAGAAAATGTAGATAAAGGCTTTTGACGTAGATTTTAAGTACACTGGTACATGCTAAAACTAAGTGGAAATTATTTTGTTTCTTATACCCATATTTGTCGAATTCCTTGAGAATTTTTGATATGTAATACAGTTCTTTTAATATTTATATTATAAATTTGCATAACATTTTTTAGTAAGTCATGGTTACCAAATGGTTTTTTACTTGTTTGGGACACAAACAACAAAGCATAATGTTTTGAAGTCTATTCTTCCCCGACTGTACGAGATATATTTCTAAAAAGCCTATTTTTTACAAGCTAGCAATTCGCAACGCATACTTCACATATAAGTAGATTTTTCTACAAAAAAAGGGTTTTACTATTACTATCATTTGCTACTTCCTTGTTTAGATCAGTGTCGCAAGTTTTGCAATGAGAACTGCTTGTATACTCTGTCAATATAGCACAATAAAATCGACCTGCGATTAAAATAGTTGCTGTAAAAGAACAAGGGCAGCGTATGAAATTGCCGGCCTATATCAGTTTATAGAGTAGAAAGACAACGTCACAGTTTACAGGAGTCTATTTGACTGATTGGTAGTTTAAAAATTGCTTTTGAAAGCAAACTTCTCCTGCTTAGTCGACTCTCCTGGCCCTAATTAACACATGCCTTACCCAGTTATTTTAGTTTAGACATTTGTCCGGTTAACAGCAAGGTAATATTCCTTTAGTTGCAAGAAATAAAAATAATAATAAAATACAAAGTAATATTGACAATTGAGGCGTTTTGAGCAGCACTAATGATGAATACCATTAAATACTAAAAATTTCCGTTTATCCGCACAATGCTGTTTTCTACAGTAGACTTTCAAAGTAGAATATTACATAGGTTACACGTAGATAATAGCATAATCCTGACGTAATCTACATTGCATATTCTACGCGCCCATCATTGATTTTATTTTTATTATTATTTTTTATTAATTCGTATCTTTGTTTTCTGGAAAGAAGATAGGTGGCCAAGTTACAGTCGCTATCCAAATGAAGTGAGAGTTTCGGCCCAGCCAAATTTACATCTAGAATTATTACCTATTTACTCAAATACAGAAATGCCAGACATCCGTCTACCACATGTATCAGCTCGCTGTAGATACGATGTCTTTGAAGGCCGGATGCAGGCGGACCCTAATTTATTTGAGTTATAAATGAGGGCGGGATTTGCATATTTTAACTACGGCCGTTTGCAGTTTTGTTGAAAATAGACTGTGCTGCCATCATTCGGATTTAAGTTTTCTGGTACCTGTACTATTCCACCTTAACAATGGATTTTCTAAAAAAGTTATAAACAGAGCACTCAGGCCAAGACGACAACGTGATGATACAGACAAACCACCAACTGGAATTGCCTTCTTACCATATATCAGAGGAACAACTGACAAAATCGGTAGGATACTAAAACGGCATAAGATCAAGGCTGTCTTTCGACCACACAAAAAGATAAATACGCTAATACGTAATACTAAGGAACGTATACCATTGGAAGCCCAAGGGGTGTATGAAATACCATGCGATACATGCGCCCAGTCGTATGTAGGTCAGACTAACAGAAGGATTGAAGTAAGAAGAGCCGAACATGTTAATGCGGCAGTAAAAGATGACAAGAATTCCTCTCCAGCGGCACACGTAAGAATTACGGGTCACCAAATAAACTTTGAGAAGACGCGAACCCTGGCAATTTCCAAAACCGAACAATAAGAACAATAAGGGAAGCTATAGAAATAAAAAAAACGACCCGACTGTTTAAACAAACGACATGACGGACAAAGATTGCCACACACCTGGACCACGGTAATAGAACCAGTTATCACAAGCACAAACAATCTCAATACAGAAAATGGTTCTGCTACGGGAGCCGAGGCAATGCTGAACAATCAAAGTTCCCATAATGTACCGGTTATCAGTAGGCAGCAAAGCGTCATATTGTCTCAAGTCGAGGCACAAGCCAGTTTGCCTAGAACACGGAGTAGGACACGCCAACAAGCACAGTCACAGCAAAGGCAGACCGGACCGTAACGGGTGACAGCAAATTGACAACATAGCAATTAATCACCGTACTGGAACTTTCATTGCGAAGAATGGAGTGAAAGATTACCACTTGAAAATGGCAAGTGCGACCTTGCCGAAACGTCGGAAGAACGGTCCTCCTGAGGATCAAGCTACTACACGGAATACAACCCTGAGCGACGAGCGATTCAGCTGCACATGCGTCGGATGGCGTTCAGCAGCGTTACTTGTTAACTGTGATGTATATATGCCGCCTTGATCTCGATTTTGAATAGGGCCCTGATAGCTCAGTGATAGAGCGTTTGACTAGTATTCAAAAGACCCGAGTTCAAATCTCGGTCAAGGCCAGTACTTTTTCATTTCATCTTATGCCTGCAAGGCATAAAATCAGAGTTGCAACAGATACTACCACAATTCATAATTTATGAATATGAGAGGAGACAAAAAATAAAGTATAATACAGTATTTTACAAATTTAAGGTAAGAAATATAAATAAATTAAATAAACTTAAACAAAATTTAAACAATAAAATTAACATTCAAGAAAAGTGGTTTGTAAACTTATCCAAGACTAATATACCTCAAAATGTCAAAACTACCTTGGCGTTAGGCCATAAATTTAGTTTCAAAACTAATGTTAAAGACATACATATTGGTAAACTTGTTGCTGACATCGAAAATAATTTAGACCTAATAGCTGAAGATAAAAGAGATTTCTATAGAGCTAAATTTGCTAGTATCATATCAGGATTTATACATAAAAATAAAGGTGTAAGAAACCAAACAGATACACTTTACAAAGAAACTCAGAATTATTTAAAATTAGATCCAAATTTATTAACCTTAAATAGTGACAAAGGAGGCGTAGCAGTAGTCATGGATAAAGAACAATACCAAATTAAAATGAATGACATTCTTTCGGACGAAAACTATTTTAAAGTACTTAGATGTCATCCTACACGTACTGTTCAAACAAAATCTAATACTTATGTTAGCAAACTAGAAAAAATACAACATAATATAACTTCACAAAAAGCTAAAGCTAACAAAATCTATAATTCAGTCAGCCCGAGAATCTATGGCAATCCAAAACTTCACAAAGAAAACACACCTTTAAGACCTATAGTGTCAAGTATACAAAGTCCAATGACTAATTTATCAAAATTAATTTGTGACATTTTAACAATGGCGTATTATACCAATAATGACTATTACATAAAAGACAGTTTCAGTTTTGCCGAGTTAGTTAAAAATATAGAAATTCCACAGGGACATGAAATAGTATCGCTAGATGTGGTCAATCTTTTTGGAAACATTTCAAAATCTTTGGTGATCAAAATTTTGAGTTAAAAATGGAATAAAATTGACCCATTTTTTCAATGTCCAAAAATTAATACAAATTATAAAAGAAGAGAGCTTTTTATAGAAATGGTATCATTCATATTAGATAACAATTATTTTAACTATGAGGACAAATATTACATACAAATTTTTGGATGCGCTATGGGTTCAAAATTAAGTCCTATACTTGCACAGTATGTAATGGACGAACTTCTAAATTCATGTATACCAAAATTGACATATAACATAACATTTATAAAAAAATTTGTGGATGATTTAATTTAAGTAATTCCAACCTCTGGCATAGAAGAAATTATAATGGTTTTCAATTCTTTCGACCAACATATAAAATTTACAGTTGAGAGAGAAGTGGATGGTGGTGTACCGTTTCTAGATACAAAAGTAATACGGCAAAATAATAAGATTGTCTTAGATTGGTATCAAAAACCCACCTCTTCAGGCAGATATATAAATTTTTTGTCAAATCACTCAATTAAATTAAAATTAACTTTATTAGGCAAATGAAACATAGAATTAAAAAAATTTCACATCCAAATTACATAAATAAGAATTTACAAAAATTAAAATACTTCAAAATTCTTACCCGCAAACTTTGATAACAAAATTTTATTTTCTACTATTGATTACTTACAAAACGATTGTGCGATTAATCAACAAAGTTTAAATTCGGTGAATGTTTTAGACAGAGTGGAGCAGCAAGAAAACCATGATTCTCAAGGTAATCATAATTCAGAAGGTTTGGCAACAAAATTAATTAGAAGTTTTCAAAATGAGGGTATAAAAATAGCATTTAAAAATTTTAAAAAGGGTTCAAATTTATTTAGCAAATTGAAATCAAAAATTCCATTACAATATCAAACGAATGTTGTTTATTCTTTAAAATGTCATACTTGTGAAAAAATTAATGTGGGACAGACATCGCAGTGGCTATCCAGTAGGATAGCACTGCATAAAAGTGATATTAGAAAAGATAGAGATCGATGTTCATTAGGAGAACACGTAATTAGAAATAATCACATAATAAATTGGGAAGAAGTCAAAATTTTAGAAAAAGAGAATGTTACAAATAAACGTTTGATTTTAGAAATGTACCAAATTAATAAAAAGTGTTAACACAATAAATAAAAAATCGGATACACAAAATTTGAGTAATATTTACACCTATTTATTATCAGAAGAAATATTAAAATCATAGTAAATCGGCAGGCATAAATTTATGAAAAATGTGGTGGCTATGTTGCAACTTTCATATTTTGTCATTAATCAAATCTGTAATGAAACTTCAAATACAATCAAATTATATAAGTTATGCAAGATTTGGAAGATAAAATTGGCCCCCTTTTATAAACCTCAATTTCAGTAAGGTTACGAGTAGAAGCCCTGAAGAAGATTTAAAATAAAATCGAAAGCTTGGCAAAGAAAAGAGTTTACATAATTTCAACAAAAGTCGAATTCCCCTTAAACATATATATATATATATATATATATATATATATATATATATATATATATATATATATATATATTTACATCCTACTATCTTTAGAGCGTCCATACATTGACAAATTACCGACATTAGAGCGTCATTTGATTTAAAGCGTCAGTATACCGGACGCTCTAAAACAATCCCTTGAAAAAGTTGGCGAAACACTTTGGCATGGTCAGAAGCAGTCACTAGCGAAATTTTTAAATAACGCTCGAAAATTGTCTAAGTGAAAGATAAATATACGGGCGCGTATATTTTTAGTTCCGCGGCTTGCTCTCCAGAGCGGCGCTTTAATCGTCGGCGTATATGTATATGGAATTTCAATCATTTCACTCTTTCGCTTTTAAGGCGTCCATTACAACTGGCAGCGTTGGGCAGCGATAAGCAAATGCATGCCACAAGTAAACTGGATATTCGCTTTTACTGGCATGTGAAGATTTGAGCCTAGTGCGTCCGGCGTATAACCTATTTACGATACTGTTTAAAAAACCGTTCTGAAGCGTCCCTTTTAGGATCCTACTGTCGTTAGTTTTATTAAGCTAATTCTTTAAAACAAGTAAACCACATTTCAGCTTAGTTTTTCCTTGTTTAAAGAGGCAACATTTAACGCACAATTTCCTCCAAAGAAACATAAATGTTTACTATTGAAAGAGGAGCATCCAGAACTACTTCAGAACAAGGACTGGTTAAAAATTAAAGTATTTGTTCAGAACGATTACGATAAGAGACAAAAATGTTAATTTTAATCTATCGTTCTCTCTTCTGTAATTTATAATACAGGGTTAATATAAATGATGGGCCCAGTTTTTARAWTCGWAGTTATCAAAGTTTGAATCCAAAATTAACAACCCTTCTAGCCATGAAAAGARGWAGCTTCAWAGTTTAGTTTAATATATCATAAATGTTCATTGTGTCCACCGTTTGATGCACGACWAACATCTGTTTAGTAGCCACTCAGTAACAGCAGATATGTTTTTCATGTGTGGGACGTGTTTGGCTACCGCATAGTTTGTCGTGCGTCAAATGAAGCACAGATTGACGATTATAATGTATTAAACTAATCTTTGAAACTTCCTCTTTTCATGGCTACAAAAATTATTAATTTTGGATTCGAACTTTGATAAATACAAATTTAAAAAATATGGGACCATAATTTATAATAACCCAAAAATATAGGGCTGGTTGCACAAACGCACTGTCTTGTTGTTCTGATTAGTGTTGCTATATAGTGGAGCAAAATGGACACAAAGTAAGAGAAGTTATTTTTTTTTGCGCAGAACCGGGTACCTTATTATTATATAATGGTTCAATAGAGAAATTAATTTTCTGTATGAAATGATTATCTATGACCTTTTTATTTCGTCGCAATATAAATATTTTTAAGGCTTTTTAAAAATATTTGTATTTAAACAGTCAAAAAAGGCCATAAATAATCGTTTCAAATAGAACATTAAATTTTCTATCGAAACATTATAATATTACCTGGTTCTACCGCCACAAAAACAAATTTTTTATTTTGTATCCAATTCACTCTACTAATAGAAATGAATATGGCTAAACTCGAATCAATTTGATCAACGTTTGTGCTACCAGTCCTTAATGTGTAATTTTTTCAATAAAATTCTTTCTGCTGTGACGTCCTGTTCACTTCTTTTTCAAACTCCCTTTTCGCCCATATCCTAGCAGTGCAGAAATTATAGGGTTCGATAGTATTACTAATTATCAAAAAAGTGTTAGGTCTGAAGTAATATTGATTTGTTGATAATTATCTTGCTTGAAATAATAGGCAATTTGTTTATTTTAATCTATATACTATATTCTATATATCTTCAACATTGTGAGTGCTATTTATAAATTGTGAAAATTAATTGACTTATGGACTGAAGGCTTGTAAGGAAAATAAATAAATGAGTAAATTTAAGATACTAGTCCAGCAACAAAAGACAGGTAATAATCCTAAAAGGAAAATAAGTTTTTAATAAAAAAAATCAGGATCAATGAACTCCAAGAACTCTAGAATATACAGGCTGATCAGTTAAGCCTGGACAACGTCTGTATCTTGGAAATTAATTGTGCTAGAATCTTGCAGTAAATGTTTCTAAACAAATTCAGCTAGCCAGATTCCATTTAAAATATTATAAAGTACGTAACTTTGTCACTAGGTGGCGTATTGCATTTATTCATTTATTTCCAATAAATTTTGCTTGAACATTTTTTTTCTAGTTGCTTTGACAATGACGGCAGGAGCGATAGAAATTTCAATTCTTCAAATTGGCGTAACTCAAGTATGGTTCAACCGAATTTAACGAGTGATGGCTACTTTTAAAGTTAATTTTATGGTATTCAATATAATCATAAATAACTTATAATTTATTGCAATGAAAGACGTTAATTGTAAAAAGTTTTTTCTCTGGTGTGTAAAATATTAAAAATATATATATAATAGCAAATTCTTATTGCAACTAGCTGACAGTTAGGTACTGAATTGGTCTTGTAGGTACTTATTTCTAAAATGCATGTCTATTCTGTGCTGTCTGCACTGCAATCAACTGTAGATAGATCTATTTCTCTATTATTATAGCTCGAGTTGGTAAAATAAAATACAAGACACACTACATCTTGATTAATAAACTTTGTATATTATATTGAAAAACAAACTACAGAATACAGTCAACAAACAACATAATAATATACAATTATTACTCTACACCTAAAACTCTCCAGGCTCGTATTTTTTTTATTTCTTCAAATACTACTTTAAATGAAGTGTCAAAATGAAGGTCTTTTTAAACTCTCTAAAAAATATTTGCAGATGATGAGATTTGACAAATAAAGTTAATTTTTGTAAATATATTCATTTTCAATGGATTTCAAATGTTCACTTGTTTTTTAATTTAGTACACAAGAATTTATTGTTTATTGGCTTTCATTGTTATTTTTACTTTTATTGGCTTAATTGATAATTAAAGTTAACGAAATTTTGAATTTATAAAGATAGTTAACAGAGTATGGCTACGATAAGTTTTTCTTGTTTTTATTTTAAAAAGGTGTAAAAATAAAGCATACATGGTAATGACACAAAGTAAAAAAAATAAAGGTCGGCAGCCAACTATGAAGCAATATTTATTATATGGGGTAAGGTAAAAAAGTATTTACAAAAATTAACTTTATTTATTTGTGAAATATATTATGTGGAAATCTTTTTGGACACCATCTATGCCATTTTAAAGAGCTTAAAAAGACCCTCAATTTGACTATTCACTTAAAGCTGTACCTAATAAAAATAAAGAAAATACAAGCCTGGGGAATTTTAGGAGGTAACGGACTCTGTATTAGAAAAATTACCGTTTATCTTCAAAATGTCCAGCATTGCTGACAAATCACAGCTGTAATGTAATCTTACAAGTTGTAATTTATAAGTAAAAATCTTACTTACTTTTAATATAACCTAATTTATTTCGAGTAAAAGAAAGCCGCACTCAAAGACGGATTCACAGTCTTTTTACTGCAACCAAGACACGAAAAAGGGTATCAACCACCGGTTTTCAAATTTATTTTGCATGCTTAATAACCTATAATAAATAAAAAAAGTGTATAGGGTTGCATTTTCTTTTTTAAGATACCTGAGCAAATATAAAATTTTTACAATTAACGCCTCCCATTGCCAAACTATTGCAGTAAATTATAAGTTATTTATGATTATAAAGAAAGAAAGAAAAGAAACTATAAGATGCCCTTAGTACGGCAATCATATTACTCACGTTCAGCGAAAAACAAAATCTTGTAGTTATGCAAAATTTTCATTTAGCAGCCAAAATATCACACTAATAGAAAATGTAAAATTTGAGCTCTGTATTTTGCATTCCCAAATTATTTAGTGCAAAATGGATAAACGTGATCTGGATGAAATTATAGAAATTCAAGCAAGATGCCACTCCTCGAAGCCTCGAAGCATGAACAAACAGCAGTCTCGCTACTACCTCGTTCGCAATTTGGTAACTTTTAGATGCTTTAGTGATCTTAATAAAAGCTTCCCTCAATTTAGTTTTAAAAGGCTCTCATAATTATAATGGATCCTTGTCTTGCGGGAGATGTATCAGAGTAGGCACTGGCGTGTGGCGGGGGAAGGCGAAAGAGAAGCTGTAGAAGACGAAGACGAAAAAGAAGCTGTTGCAGAAGGAGGAGGAATAGGTCTTGTAGGCGTCGTAAGCGCAATTGTAGACGTGCCGAAGTCAACGAAGAGGGACCTGCTTTGAAGGAGGAGTCGAAAGTGGCCAGAATGAAAAAATTGCTCATGCGGAAGAAATGATTACGTAGCGTTACCACTTCGTCACGCTATTTGTAATGTACAATTGTATTTGGTTCGAATAAATCTGCATGTCGTTAATGTCCAAGCAATATGTACTATCCTTGATGTTGTCTAATATATTTTCCGCAAGTATGGTTAATAACAATATTAAAAGTTAAATTTGAATGGTTCATTCAATTAGGACTTCTTTGCACACGGCATAAAAATTTCGAGGTAATAGTTTCAACTGTTACTTCTTACTCCTTTAAAGTTTTATTTTTTAATTTGCAGCTAAAGTACACTAGCTTCAACTACGAGATTTACACAAGAAAAGTAAGATCTCGAAGGTGTAAATAGAACAGTAATGAAAAAACCGCAATTACTCATTGAAAGTAACAGTGCAACGGATGGTCGAATAAGCAAACTTGTAGGAGAGCTACCAGCCCAAATTCTCGTTACGAAATTTGTAAGAAACGATATACCACCGCTAACATCTGAAGAGATACCGTTGCGTCCTTTTGTCTTTTCCCCCCTTTTTTCGCCACAACCTGCCCTCCTATTTTCTCTTCGACGCCCTACGGAGCGACGAGCGACATGCATTACAACAAGTGTGTCGAAGAACTTGCTACCGAGACGTCAGGAATGTCGGATGTGCAGATCAACCCGCTACGAAAAGTGTTCATGTGCATTGTTCGTTCTACAGCAAATCAAGGTAGGCGTCAATTCCTTTGCAATTACCGCTTTTCGATTCTTCCCTTCATGCAACATTTTTGGTCCTACCCGCGTCGGATATTAGCTTACAGTTCATTGTTTCAATGTTGCATTATTGTCGTCCTTGCTTATTCGTCACCGCTCGTCATTTGTCGCTGTCGCTTCGGAAAAATATCAGTCGGTTGTGTGCAGCTGTTATTTGCGCTCAAGGCTACGGCGGTCTGCCACGTTGCCGCGTGTATCACGAATTATTTGACAATCAGCTCGCATTATAAAAAGGCATGTACTTTACGCTCTATTGGTGCAGTATTTTCGAATTTGGTTTCGTTTCGAACGTGATTTGCAATGCCACCGAAAAATAAATCAGGTACTGCAACAGTGGTTGCAATAAGAAGCGTTGTTGTTTCCCGCATTCGCGAAACTGCTGCTCTTGCAGACAGCAAAATTCGATCCATCACAACGACCACTTTTTAAAGTAAAATATAAGTTGTTGCCACATGAATACGAATAATTCAATGATGTTTTCATCGATTTGCTCGCTCAATCACCCCATGATTCCGATGATTCCAATGAGGAGTTACGCCAGGAAATAGATAATACATACGCGCAAATTTTGACAATTTACGACGAACTGTTTCCAGTCACTGAAAGCGGTAGCGAGGCTTCCTCTCCTCCGCGTACCCCGCCAGTACCCACATAATTCGCGAATTTGCAAGTAAAGTTACCGAATTTGGAATTATTGAAATTTTCTGGACAGCTGAATAGTTGGCAAACATTTATCGATGTTTTTAACAATTCAGTTAAAAATCGCACAGACATTTCAGATATTGACAAATTTCAATACCTGCTAGCAAGCTTAACCGATGATGCCAAATCACTTGTGGCTTCCATTCCTTCAACGGCCAATAATTACATCACCGCTTACACTACTTTAGTGGAACGCTATTCAAATAAACGTTTGCACACTGCATCACTGGAACGCAATCATGGACTATTCGCCGCTAAGTTCGGATAATGCGAAAGCGCTGCGTCATCTAGTTAACACCTTCAATGAAAATTTATCTATCTTAACCAATCTTGGTTACAACACAGATGAATGGGATTTCATTTTAACAGATCTATTGCTTCGTAAAGTCGACAAAGTCACCCGTAAACGCCTTGAACTCAAAAGCGACGCGTCAGAAGTTCCTACGTAAAAAAATCTTAAAGACTTTTTACTAAATTAGTTCAACGTCAACAGCTGTAACTAAAATTAACAACACTAATAAGCCCACGTCGTCTCGTGCTGTTACATTTAAAGACAATATTGTGTCATTTTCTACCAAAAGATCATTTGTTGCGAACACCAATATCAAACATTCGCCCAATTGCAACTTTAATTGCAAGGAAACTCATACCATCTACAATTGCACTGCATTTCTCGCTTTCTCACTTCAACAAGGATTTGAGAAAGTTAAAACCCAAAACCGTTGTATCACTTGCCTGTCTATAGGACATATTCTTTCCTGTTGCAAATCAACCTCGAAATGCATGCCTCATCATACGCTGCTTCATTTTAACAAAGAATCTGTAACACCGCCAGCACCTCCTATCGAACAGACTAGCAACAACTCGAATGTTAACGCGTGCACAAGTACACCGGTGTGAAAACAGCAGACAAAACACAGCAGCCTAAATTTCCGAATGTAGCCGAACGTACCACAGTAGTAAAAATAGAGCGCTTTTCGGTCAGACCCATCATCAAAATTAAGGATAATTATATTAGGTATACAGATTCAGGCGCAATGCTGAATAACTAATACTAGCTATAAATAAAGCCAAATAAACAAATATTATTTATATAACGGGCATTAGAGATTGTGCCACGCTAAAACCCCTCATAAAACAGCACTGACTATTTAAATATGGATCCGTACATACAAATCTAATTAAACTTTCAGCAAAAAAACAAGCACTATTAGAGCAACTAATTTCGCATAAAAGGAATTTTTGCAAAGCATGCCTTGGTTGCGAAAAAAATTAATCTTGCTTTTTGGAAATGCACAGCGGTGAATAATAAACATGGACGCGCACATACGAATCCAATAAAACTTTGAGAAAGGTACAAGCACTGTTAAAGAAACTAATTGCGCATAGAATGATTTTTTGCAAAGCACGCCTTGGTCGCGAAAAAAATTAATTTTGGTTTTTGGAAATAAACTGGGCTGAATATTAAACATGGACGCGCACATACGAATCCAATGAAACTTTGAGAAAAGAACAACCACTATTAGAGAAACTAATTGCACATAAAAAGATTTTTTGCAAAGCATGCCTTGGTTTCGAAAAAAATTAATTTTGGTTTTTGGAAATAAACAGGGTTGAATATTAAACATGGACGCGCACATACGAATCCAATGAAACTTTGAGAAAAGAACAACCACTATTAGAGAAACTAATTGCACATAAAAAGATTTTTTGCAAAGCATGCCTTGGTCTCGAAAAAAATTAATTTTGGTTTTTGGAAATATACAGGGTTGAATATTAAACATCGACGCGCACATACGAATCCAATGAAACTTTGAAAAAAGAACAACCACTGTTAGAGAAACTAACCGCACATAAAAAGATTTTTTGCAAAGCATGCCTTGGTTTCGAAAAAAAATAATTTTGGTTTCTGGAAGTATACAGGGTTGAATATTAAACATGGACGCGCAGATACGAATCCAATGAAACTTTGAGAAAAGAACAACCACTATTAGGAAAACTAATTGCACATAAAAAGATTTTTTGCAAAGCATGCCTTGGTCTCGAAAAAAATTAATTTTGGTTTTTGGAAATAAACAGGGTTGAATATAAAACATGGACGCGCACATACGAATCCAATGAAACTTTGTGAAAAGAACAACCACTATTAGAGAAACCAATTGCACATAAAAAGATTTTTTGCAAAGTATGCCTTGGTCTCGAAAAAAATAATTTTGGTTTTTGGAAATAAACAGGGTTGAATATTAAACATGGACGCGCACATACGAATCCAATGAAACTTTGAGAAAAGAACAACCACTATTTGAGAAACTAATTGCACATAAAAAGATTTTTTGCAAAGCATGCCTTGGTCTCGAAAAAAATTAATTTTGGTTTTTGGAAATATACGGGGTTGAATATTAAACATGGACGCGCATATACGAATCYAATGAAACTTTGAGAAAAGAACAACCACTATTAGAGAAACTAATTGCACATAAAAAGATTTTTTGCAAAGCATGCCTTGGTCTCGAAAAAAATTAATTTTGGTTTTTGGAAATATACAGGGTTGAATATTAAACATGGACGCGCACATACGAATCCAATGAAACTTTGAGAAAAGAACAACCACTATTAGAGAAACTAATTGCACATAAAAAGACTTTTTGCAAAGCATGCCCTGGTCTCGAAAAAAATTAATTTTGGTTTTTGGAAATAAACAGGGTTGAATATTAAACATGGACGCGCACATACGAATCTAATGCCCGTTATATAATTAATATTTGTTTATTTGGCTTTATTTATAGCTAGTATTAGTTATTCAGCATTTCGCCTGAATCTGTATACCTAATATATTTATCCTTAATTTTGATGATGGGTCTGACCGAAAAGCGCTCTATTTTTACTACTTCTGTGGTACGTTCGGCTCACATACTTATAAATATCTATACTGCGCAAGAGAGACGTCCGACACGGGAAATACTGGGTGCTGCCATTCTGATAGCAACAGCATACGAAATGTAAACAAACATTGCAAGAGCAGACGAAATGTAAACAAAACAGGAATCATAACCTTATTGTTTCACAGTAAACACAAACAAACAGAAATAAACATAACCCTATTATTTTATTATTGCTTCATATTACAATGTAATAAATTAATGTAGTGATCAAATAAAAATCAGTAAAAACACAAAAACATTTTTTGCTATGAAATCGTCTCTAATGTTATGTTAAACCACATAAAACACTTATTAACAACAACAATATTATTGATGAGAGGTTATGAATGTCGATTAAACACGTGGTATGATGCAACACAAAAACAGCAGATCAAACACAACAACAGTCAAAACACAACGCGTAAACAAACAATGGCTCTTGCCATCAAAATGGCGTCGGTTTCTATCTTCTTTTATTTCCTGCGCCGTTAGAATGCGCACACATCCTTAAGCGGTATATAATTATAAGTATGTGGTTCGGCTACACGAATTAAGTTTGCACCGCATCGGAAAGTACGTTCCGGTTTCTGGATGAGGATTTTCAACCGCTGATTCTTCTCGTGACTATGCTGAATGTAAAATTCACCCTCTTGGATATGTGGATCAACTGATTACATTCGAAGCTATTATACCATCAAGGATTTGCTCTACGCTGCCTAATAAACCACATGATTCTTCAATATTCAAATTCGATGCAACTTTACCCCTTGCCGACGCCAATTGGTTCAAACCGGCACCGATTGATTTGCTTCTTGGGGCAGACGTTTACCCTACAATCATCAAAAGTGGTTTGATTCCATGGAACCCATGGCTATGCAAACAATATTTGGTTGGGCTTTATTGGGCCCTATTAAACATTCAGAGTTATCTTCATTCCATTGATTATTCGTTTCAGTAGACAACAGCGATGACTTTTCCCTTTCTTGTTTCTGGGAGTTGGAAGAAGTTTGCAGTAAACCAGTAATCTCTAAAGAAGATATGACAGCTGAGCKTATCTTTAAGGATACAGTTTATCACGCACCAACAGGTCGTTTCGGAGTTTCTTTACCATTTCGCCTAGAAAGTCCAGAATTTCCTAACTCGTTGGATATAGCTAATAGACGATTTYTTGCATTGGAACGCCRTTTGCAATCTGACTCCGCCCTACGTCTATTGTACCATTCGTTTATGACAGATTATTTATCTTCAGGACATATGTCGTTAACATCAACCCCGCCTAATGACGATTGTTATTTTATTCCTCATCACGGAATATTAAAAACTCAAAATTGTGAAACAAAAATACGAGTTGTTTTCGATGCAAGTGCTAAAGCCTCTAATAACATGTCGTTAAATGATTCGCTGCTAATGGGTCCAAAATTGCAAACCAATATTTTTTATCTTCTGCTACGGTTTTGTGTTCATCCGTACGTATTTACCTGTGACGTTCGTCAAATGTACCGGCATATCCTTATTTCGCCGGAACATCGCAAATATCAACGTATTCGTTGGCGATTTAAATAAAACACCCCAGTGCA
Source organism: Rhyzopertha dominica (assembly GCA_025024175.1). NCBI lineage: Eukaryota > Metazoa > Arthropoda > Insecta > Coleoptera > Bostrichidae > Rhyzopertha > Rhyzopertha dominica. Next base: position 104,050 of record QCXZ01000119.1, on the reverse strand, counting down.
AACGTACCAGTTAAACACTGTTACGTATGGTGTTTCATCCTCCCCATTTCTAGCCATTCGCACATTACTGGAGTTAGCTTCTCTCTTTAAACACCGACTCCCACTGGTTCCCCATGTTATCCGTAACTGCATCTATGTAGACGATATCATTTACGGTGAATCATCTTTAGATCGTGCACTCACCTTGCAAAAGGAACTCATTGATTTACTTGCATTGGGTTGCTTTGAGCTCAAAAAGTGGTCCGCAAATCATCGATCTTTGCTTGAACAAATACCTATTGAGAATCACCAGTTGCAAGGCATTTCATTTGACATTGCATCTACCCATACTATTAAAATTTTGGGTTTCCTATGATACGCCAATGCTGATGCTTTTAGTTTAATGTTGAAAGTTTAAATTCAACATGCACAAAAAGATACATTTTGTCTGACATTGCCCGCATCTTTGACCCGATGGGCGTTTATGCCCAGTAACCTTTTTTGCCAAACGGCTGATCCAACAACTTTGGGTCTTGGGCTTGAACTGGGACTCAGAACTTCCAGATAGCATACGTAAAGACTGGTCTCGCTTTAAGTCAGAACTACCACATTTGTCGTCGATAAAAATCCCTCGCTTAGTTCTTTCACTAAACCTGCCGTCATGCCACACGCATTTTGTGACGCTTCGGAAGCAGGATATGCATGTGTTGTTTATATTCGATCACTATCACTAAAGCATCTAAAACTTACCAAATTGCGAACGAGGTAGTAGCGAGACTGCCGTTTGTTCTTGCTTCGAAGCTTCGAGGAGTGCCATCTTGCTTGCATTCTATAATTTCATCCAGATCGCGTTTATCCATTTTGCACTAAATAATTTGGGAATACAAAATACAGAGCTCAAATTTTACATGTTCTATTAGTGTGACATTTTGGCTGCTAAATGAAAATTTTGCATAGCGACAAGATTTTGTTTCGCATTGAGACCTCGGCAGCTTCGATATGACTACGAGAATGAGTGTAGATGAAATGCAACATTTCGCTGAACGTGAAAAATATGATTGCCGTACTAAGGGCATTTTATAGTTTCTTTTTTTGATGATTGTGTCCATAGGATTTTACTAAACTATTATATGAACTTAAAACAGATAACTAGAAACTTTGAAACCGTCTTGAGGAAGTCTTACTTTAGTACTGAGTGCAAAAGTTTAGAAGTTTATTTGTTCCAAATATCTCGTAAAGCAATTTAAGGAACCTTTTATGAAAGAGAGCTGTAATAGTTTGTAACGTATAGGTTTGGTGCGCTGTTATTATGTAGTAATAAGTTTCCTGTTAATGTTCCATTTCAAGATCTATTAAAATAAGTTTTATGTACTTTTACAAATAAAGTAGCTAATAGATGTTAGACCCTTAAAAGAGTCAAACAGGTTAGAAAGCTCTGCAGTAGCAAAAAAATTGTTTTATTTGTTATTATAGACGACCCGATTATACTATTATACGTAGTGTTTTGTACAGCTATTTTGTATCATCCCGTCCCGGCAAGAATGCTCTAGACATCCGCGTGGTTCTTGCTGGACGATTAAATTATCATTGTCTACGCATTTTATTATAAAATATGACACCTGAAAATTAACTCGACTAATTTAGAGCTCTTCTTGCGGTTGGTTGACCCAGACTCCCAAGACACGAGCCGTTACTGGCCTAAATGTAATAAAATGAGATTATATTCACTAAGCAGCAAAACAAGGTAGGTACTTTATAGGGTGGTAGTATACATTAATTATTGAATTAAAACTTCTATGCTTGTTGCTTTTAACACACTGCACAGCTTTTGAATAAAATCTCAAGAATTATTTTTTTTCAAACGGTACGCGTATAGTTAAGTTAGAATGGATATTTTCTTTTAGTAATTACATGATTAGTGCCGTTTGAACATTAGGTAACAGTTATATCTTGTCGAACGCTCTCTATCACGCCTGGCCTTGACCCGTCCATCACAATCTTGGCATTTGCGCCGGTGGAGTTGTGCTCGAAATTTAGCAGTCAGCAGCTTCCTTTCTTTTTTGATTCGACTAGCTTGCGAATTGGTAGCTTTAGCGAGGTGAGGTCAAATTTGTGAAGATTCTTCTAAGAAAATAGACCGTTGAGTGGTTGGTTACCTTATGGGGATTAGCTTGGAAATCTTCCGTCAGACGTGTGGATGAAAGGTTGGGACATTGGGATTGCTGCAATTGCTGGTATTGAAGAATTTTGTGAATTGGAAATTTTGACGAGTTCCACCACGAATATTTTAACCATCCGAGCCGCCCACTACCTACAGTGAGTAAAAATACTATCCACTTGAATGAATTATTAATTCCTCCCTGTCATTTTAGGGCTCGTTTGTTACGTTCGTTCGTTTGTTACGCTCGTTCGTTGTGTACGTTCGTTCGTTCGTATTGCGTTGCTTTGTATGGAATAGTGTAATTGCCGCATCGTTTCGAGTCTGAAGAGCATTCATCGTGTCCTTGATTGGGAGTTGCACCTGGATCATTGATTTGGGACATATCTGAGTTGGGATTTGCACGGCCATCCCCCTAAACGCGGTACGCTCACCAGAGGATACCCCGCCAGACTGTGGACGTTTAATTCTGTGCTGAAAAACTGCAGGATCCCACAGATAAGCCTAGTTTTAGAGCGGAGGTCATTGACCTTTACACCGAAGCGCTGGATGATCGTCGTATAAATAATATTTTGGATAGCTATTGTGTAATATCGTAGTATTTTGAGGTTGACTAGTGGTGAGAAGCCTTCAGCCCACTAGTCTTGTTTATGTAAATAATAGGGGCCATCAGCTCGAATTTTTTGTTTGAAATAGCTTTAACAACCACCCTTCTATTCCGGCTAGAATTAACATTTGTTTTGTAACGCCACAGGGCTATTGTTCGCGATTAACACCGTTCTTTTTTAATCAATTGCGACAATTTACGTTCGCTTGTTACGAAACTTTCGTTAATGGGAAGCGCTGGCCAGTGTTGACGTTAACAGGGGCGAATTGCGCACATCAACTTGCGTTTTCAGATAATCGGTGACCGTGGCACTTAGTCGTGGTGCCTTATTGACGAAGGGGTTAGTAAATTAAATTCCTTTAAAGTTCTGGGTAAATTTGTATGGTTTCCTATTAATATATTAATATTCTTTTAAGAATCAATTAATATTTTAAAGTTACAATACGTTACGTCGTGTATTTATTTCTTTTTTAATTATATATTTTCCTCGTACAGGCGTACCTTGGTGTTTGCTTTATATGGTAGTTTTTCACAATTTTCGTCACAAGTAGTCCGTTGTTGAGTTAAAAAAATGTGTGGCGCCTGGAATACTCTTTTGTTCTTCTTGCTCTAACAATATTGGACCCCCCCACTCTCCGACTGCAGTGGCGGGACACAGACTACCGATTGGACATCTGGTTGACACCATTGGTTTGTATCGTATTGTGTAGAAAAGAGGCGTCGCAATTATACTGTTCCAATTTTCTGTTATCAATTAGATGCGTTTTGTTTTAAGTGAGACAATAATCTTGCTGCTTTTTTACAATATTCAGTATCATTTTGTGGTAGTATACATTAATTATTGATTTAAAACTTATATGCTTGTTGCTTTTAACACACTGCACGGCTTTTGAATAAAATCTCAAGAATTATTTTTTTTCAAACGGTGCGCGTACAGTTAAGTTAGGTTGGATATTTTTTAGTAATTACATGACTAGTGCGGTTTGAACATTATACTGTTCCAATTTTCTGTTATCAGTTATCAATTAGATGCACCATTTCCACTTTTCTATTGCGTTTTGTTTTTAAGTGAGACAATAATTTCAAAAATCTTGCTGCTTTTTTACAATATTCAGTATCATTTTGTGATTTTACATACAAGAAATCTGAAATAACATTTTTATTACGTAATTTTATTTTGACTCGAGTAGCGTACTCAACATTTTAGGAGGTAATTTTTGTGTTATAAACGTGCATTTTTTATTAAAAAAACCTGTTGATTTTAGTATGGTTGAAAATATCATTTTCTGTCCAAGCCGATGGAGCTCGCTATGGGTAATTTTCTTATTAATGGATATCGAAAGTCGGTTAATTGGGAAAAGTAGTGAACAATTCAATACTCACTGCTATCTTCACCGACACTGTTTTCAAAACAAATTGTTATTTTGAAAAAATCGAAAAATGTCATTTTCAAATTTTTGACTGTTTCGAAACATGGTTTAAACTAACTCATTGCTTTTTCACGATCTTTCGATTGATGTTATTCTCATTCTTTTCATTTGGGTTTTTTATCTTAGTACCGGGAATAGATGCTGCAGACAGCAGCGTTAACGGATTTACAATATATTTCGAGCATTCAACTCCCAAAAAATGCGATGACAGTTGATTGGCTGATCGTCAGCATCTATTACTTTTGTTTAATTTAACAACAGTGCTAAAGTACACAAAAACAGTATTTCCTTGTAACAATCGAGTTATAAGACAAAAAAAATATGGATCCGCTGAGTATATAGTGTTCAGTGCGAGATATTTTGTAACCGTGCCCTAAAACACCTAGCTTAACCTAAATTAAACTGGTGAAAGTCTATAGACAAGTGGTACAAAAATAGAACATACAGGGTGTCTCCAAATAGTGTGTATTCCTGATGTAAAATTATGAAGAAAAGTCTATATATTCATGTTTCCGAAAATAGCTCATTTTTGATATACAGAGTGTTGAAGTTAAAGATAAAATTTTTTTTTAATTTTTTAGAGAACGTTTTTTTGCAAACTTAAAAAATTTTGGTAGAATGTTATAAAGCATTTTTTCCTATCTGTAACGGAGGCGGCGTAGGGGGAGAGTAAGAGGGGTTTCCTCTTAAAAAAAAGTCGCTAAAAAGAGCAACAAATAACGTACAAAAAGGGGCCTCCTATTGCATTTTGCTAGAGCGAACCGTTTTCGAGAAAATAAAAAAATCTTAATTCCTTCAGGTTGACAGTGCTGTTCGGTCCCGGCACCCATGAAAAATAATTGTGATTTTGTCAATAACTTAATAACTGTCTGGTTCCTATTTTATTTTAATCTTGCTGTATGTTTTATAATAAAACATCTTCATGTGGACCTTCGGGCTGGATAGTAAGTCTTGTGGATGATCCATTAGTAGAGTAGAAGCTATGGGTGTCTGGAAATAATTTGGCGCTTTAATTTGGTTTGGAAAAACTGCTGGAGCATCCGCCTTTGCATTGCTGGAGCTTGTCGCTGTGAGTACTAAACGGCCTATTTCCATTTAATACAATCAATCTTCACTTCCTACCTATTACTGACGATAACAGAGACGCTTGCTACTTTAAGAAGACAAAGAGGTCAGATGGAACGCAAATTGACCGACTTTAACATATTTTTACAAGACTTTAAAACTAAACAAGGCCTCTCTCTGGAAGATATAAAACAATTAGAGGAAAGGATTGAAAGAATATATCCCATTTTGGATCATTTAGATGATATCTACAATAAAATATGTGCTTTGCCAGAGACTTTTGAGGTAGATAACGTTTATATTTCAGAATTTGAATCATATTTTTCGGTTGTTTCTGAAGGCAAAGCTTTGTTTCAATCACATGTCCCTGTAAACCAAGAGACGTTTCATGTAGGATCAGTCGAACCAAGTTCCAATGTTAACCATTCTAACCCATTAAATTGTGTTAAAGTTGCCAACAATTTCATTACCGAAATTCAATGGCCAGTACAAAAAATGGTTGGAATTTCATGATATATTTTGTTCTTTAATAGAAAGCAATGTGCAAAAATTTCATTACTCACGTGAAGATGATGCGTCCGGTGTTATAAATTCCCTTCAAATGTCAGCATCTAATTATGCCATTGCCTGGAAGCTGCTTTGTGATAGCTACCCGAATAAAAAACCATTTGGGTGAATTGTTTAAATTAAAACCGATAATACGTGAATCAGCCAGTGTTTTGCGAGAAATGTGTGACACTATTACAAAAAAACCTAAGGGTATTAGAAACCTTAGGGCAACCGATTAAAAACTGGGATTCTATTATTGTGTATTTAGCATCTAGTAAACTAGACAGGCAGACGGCACGAGACTGGGAATTATATAAAGTTTCTGGTGATCTCCCCACACTCTACGAATTTCAGGCATTTTTAACATCTCGAGCAGATATGCTAGAGAATATAAAAATGTGTAAAGGTGAGGTAAAACAGCATAAAGAATTTAAAGGTAATAAAATAAATAAAACTTTTGTATCATACAATGTTAGCTACTATTATTGCAAAGGTTTTCATGCAATTTATACATGTGATAAATTTCTAAAACTGTCTGTATCTTGCACATAAATGAGGTTAATAAATTAAACCTGTGTATTAACTGTTTGGGCCAACATGGTAAAAAACAGTGCTACATGCGCAGCCGTCGTTGTAAACGTTGCAAACAACCCCATAATATGTTGCTGCATGTCAGTACTCCTATTGTAAAAGAGTCACATGCAAGTTCTTCTGGGGAAGTTGTTCAGCAAGTCAATTTGAATGCTTGTGTAGCAAACCGATCTTGTCAGGTGTTACTTGCCACCGCATTAGTCAAAGTGAAGGACAGAGAGGCCAAGTGGCAAAGACGTAGGGCTCTTTTAGATTCAGCCTCCTAATCTAACTTCATTACATCTGATTTACAGCGCAAGTTAGGCGTTAAAGTTTCCGTAATAAATATCTCAATTCAAGAGATTAATGAAGTTGTTTCATCTATTCATTTGCAGTGTGAAACCATTATCAAGTTCAATCATGTAGGTTCCTTTACCATGAATCTGCAATGTGCATTCTTGTTTTGATCAAAATTACTTTCATTTGCCAGATAATTTGCATTTAGCAGATCCTACATTTAATGTTCCTGGAACCATCGATCTGCTCATTGGTGCTCAACTCTTCTGGTCTTTAATATTGCGTGGTCTAGTTAAACTGGGTAAAGACCTTCCTGTTCTGCAAAACACTCGTTTAGGTTGGATACTGTCGCGTCCATTTTCTATTACCTGCGATAAATCAGTCTCCACAGTGTTCTTTAACGCAGAACTCAGATATTCAAAAGCAGATGCAAAGTTTCTTCCAAACCTTTATCTTTAGAAGAACAACAAAAATGTGAGTCATTGTTTAAGAACAGTATTTGTAAAGACAGTACTGGACGATTCATTGTTACAATTCCGTTAAAAGATTCACCAGAAATCTTGGGTGACTCAAGATCATCCGCATTAAAAAGATTTAAAAATCTTGAGAAACGCTTTCAATCGAAACCAGTTTTTGAAGAAGCGTATGTCAGATTTATGGATGAATATGTAAAACTTGGGCACATGTCTTTTATTAAACATCCAGATGATAGCAAACCACATTTCTATATGCCTCATCACGGGATGATAAACGAAGCCATCAGAACAACAAAATTGAGAGTTGTTAATGATGGTTCTTGTCGTTCTTTAACTGGCATATCTTTTAATGGTAATCAGATGATAGGACCTGTTTTACAGTCTGACCTGTTCACAATACTGGTTTGGTTCAGACAGCATAAGATTGCTTTCTCAGTAGATGTTCAAAAAATGTATCGTCAGATTCTGGTGAAACCTGAACATACATGCTTTCAACGCATACTGTGGCGAGATGACGCTTCTCAACCTTTAAGTACATTTGAATTAAATAGTTACATATGGGACAGCGTCAGTTCCGTATTTAGCTACCAGGTACTTATTTCAAATTGCAGATGAGAATGCTTCCCAGTATCCTGAAGCAAGTGAAGTCATCAAATCATTCAAATGTTGATGATATTCGATCAGGAGCAAGCACTGTAGAAGAAGCTGCATCACTTTGTTCCCAGATTTCAAACATTTTAGGCCAGACTTATTTTACATTGCATACATGAGTCTCAAACGATCTTCAGGTATTTCGTGACATACCAGGCGTAAACTCGGATTGTGATATAATTCCGGTTTATTCTGATTTTGATGGCCAAAACGTTAGGCTTATTTTGGCAACCATGCCAAGACACTTTAAACTATTAAATTTGTTGCAGTCCTGAGGATGGTACTATAACTAAGCGAAAGATCCTTTCTAAAATCAGCAGACTTTTGACCCTTTAGGGTTTCTTAGTGCAAGTACAATTATTGGTAAAATAATCCTACAATCATTGTGGATAACAAATTTTAAATTGGGACGATCCAGTTTCCTCTTCCATCTCAGATAAATGAAAGAGTTTTAGGAAGAACTTGCCCATCCTTAATGAGATAAAGGTCCCGAAGCATATACTATGCAACGATACAATTGTTATTGAATTGCATGGTTTTGCAGATGCCAGTGAAACAGCATATTGTGTTTATTTGAGGTGTAAAAGTTCTTCTGGCAGTGTTCAAGTAACAATAAACTGTTCACTTACAAAGGTAGCACCTCTGAAACGACTCACTATACGATTAGAGTTGTGTGGTGTTCATCTCCTGCCAAAGTTAGTAAAAAAGGTTAAAAACTCTGCGGGTCACTATTAACAAGCTTTATCTTTGGTCAGACTCCACTATCGTGTTAGGTTAGATTAATTCTTCACCCAACATTTTGAAGGGCCAAATGGGTTGCAGACATTCAAATAAATTCTGATGATTTTGACTGGCGACATGTACCCATATCCGATAATCCTGCTGACTTAGGTTCTAGAGGTATACCTCCGCCACATTTGAAAGACTTTATTATGAAGGCCTGGTCCTACCTGGTTATCTATGAGTGATCGGTATTAGCCTCGCCTTGCTGTACTAAATAATAATAAAGAAACCTTGCCGGAATTTCGGAGAACTGAAGTTGCTTTTCCTGTATTGGTGAATGAAAGTCCAATACAATTTTTGCTATTTTCTAACTTTAATCAACTTGTACGATGTATTGCCTACGTTTTCAGGTTCATGAACAATTGTCGTCAAGGTCATGAGTCACGATGTATGGGTCCTTTAGGTGCACAAGAGATCAACAACTCATCGTGGTGCCTAATTAAAATTGTACAACCGGAATGTTTTCCCACGAACTGCAATGTTTGGTGCGAAGCGCTGGCCAGGGCGGAGGTTAATGGAGGCGTGTTGCGTAGATCAGCTTATATTTTCAGACTTTCGGTGACCGTGGCACTTAGTCGTGGTGCCTTATTGGCGAAGGGGTTAGTTGTCTGCCTAGTATATTCTAGTATATAATTATTATTTTACATACAATAATGCTCATGCCTGAAGTCTCCCACCATCTTCATCTCGGCAGAAAAGTCACAACGCGCATATATGTTGACGCTCACCTACTCCTATGTCCCACTTAATCCGGCCCGATAGAAATTGATAAAAACCGCTGCGCTAGGGCCGCGAGGGCACTTGAGATCTGTCAGGTTTCGACCACTTGTCCAAAGCTATTGCCGTATTGAACTTACTGCAGCTAATACTATCGGGGATAGGTGACCCTGTGGTAGTTCAATATCGACATAGCTTTTCCAGCTTTGTGACCTAGGGAACGTTTTAATCTATCACCTGCCGACGCTAAGTTTCTTGCAGACTGCGTGACCTTTTGGTAGATTCAATCGAAGCCAAACTGGATCTCTCCGAATTAAGTAACATTTGGTAACTATCACCTTTGGTAATTCAATTCRAAACCGAGCTCGCTCCCTCTGGTAATCCCCATTGCTGACACTAGGCCCTCCGTGGACCAACTGACCCCTGGGGAAGTGCCATTCCTAGTTGTCCTAGGTAACCTCCATTGCTGACGCTMAGTCCTGCGTGGACTRGGTGACCCCTGGAGAATTACCTATCCTAGTTCTAACCTAGCGCTCCATTGCTGACGCCAAGTCGCCCGTGGACTAGGTGGCCTCTGGAAAGCACCTATCCGCATATTAACAGTTAGTTGCGACGTCACCGTTCCATAAGCAGCACAACAAAGACAGTACTCCTTAACCCCAGGTCCAAGGCGAAGACGCCGCCGTACCGAGCCGAAACCCTCCACGCAGGTTACAGAGCTGGGGGATATCACGATGGCTCGCGGGAGGCCAGTGGAAACGCTAGGTAACAATTTCCTCGTAAAAAATCTTCGTGTTTAGAATTTTAACAATATCTTTTTAATACCATCTGTTTCGCCACCCAAACATGTCTGTTAGTTTTATGTGTATTTGTTTTCTAAATTTATTTACTCTAATTTGTGCTAATCACCCTATTTACTTGCCCCTAATTTGTCTATCGATATCGATCTTATTCTGTATTAGGCCACGGCAGGCTTTRTTTGGCGTGACTTCTTGTTGTCAATGTCTTTAGCAGAGATTAAAGGCTGTTAGGCTACCGAGAATTTCCTAAAACGTGGGTGCTCTCGAAGCCCGAAAGGCTTCACCTGAGATACAGTGGTGCACAGATGTGCTCCTTCGAACTCTAGGCTGCGCGTCTAAGTTAGACAAAAAAAATAAGTAATGATATGAAAAAGGCACCGCTTTCAAAATGTTTTATTTTCTTGCCGAAACAACATTAAAACATATTACAAACATGTAAATGCAACCAAAAGTAGTGTTCACATACAAAAACAAAAATAAATAATATCTATAGTTATTTCTTTCACTGTATTCTAGAAAAGTATACAACAGCATAGCAAAATTTTCTAATAATACGATTTGCACTGTAGGTAAATTAACAATAATTCTCTTCGGTTAAAGAAATAAATATATATTATTTTCCTGCTGAAACAGTAACGCAACAAAAATGTTAAAAACATGTAAAAAGCAGCCGTCAAGAACAAAAATAAAAATATGTTCTTTGTTTCACTGTATTCTACAAAGGTATGAAATAAAGCAAATTTCCACTTTACTCGAAGAAATTGTTACTTTTGAAGTTCAAATTCTCAACTTTGTTATATTGAAGTAACAATTGCTGCTTTAAAGAGAAAAAAGTAGTATTCACTGACGAACTTTGTTGGCTTTCATCACAAGCATTTCAAAATTTTTGTCACTTAGGGCGTGTCTTCTTGGGGTGAATGAAGCAAAAGAAAAAAGCCTTTCCACTGGAGCGGAGGATGGTATTGGAGTATTAAATTTCATAAACACCTTCTTTACGTTTGGATATTTATCAAGCATATCCACACTCGTTTCTTTAGCTCGTAAATATTGTAACACCTTTAATTCAATCCTTGACGTAGTGGTACCTGCAAAACTTTCTTCCTGGGATTCGAATTCATTAAAATCAAAAAATGATAATTGCTCTAAAAATTCAGCGGTACAACTTTCTTCGTTTTTTCTGTTTCATTTATATGAAATTCTTCACAATTAAGCATAACTTTTCTTCTAACGTCATCTATTGATAATGTTGTAAATTGTACGCTGTTATACCATATCAATTTAAAAAGTGGGCATACAGCAGATGCTATAAATTCTTCACTTTTTAGCTGTMGAATTTCTAAAAAKCTCCGTTTTATACTCTCCAAACATGTTTATATTAATATATCTCCACCGCATTTTTGTATTGTATTGAATTGTGCACTACTTTTCCCAATTAATCGACTTTCTATATCCACTAATAAGAAAATTACCCATAGCGAGCTCCATCTGCTTGGACAGAAAATTACATTTTCAACCATACTAAAATGAACAGGTTGTACGGCCACAACCTCGGGGTTTTTCCAACAAAACCGGTGATGAATACCCTGAAGGACTGCGTGCCAGATGTGCCGCCCCGAAAGCGGTTCGGGGGTGTTGTTTGCCCGGTTTATGACAGGATGGGATAACAATAGGGTAGTGAGGTAGACGTACCTAGCGGTGCGAACAGTTCCCTTCTTCACGTTGCAGAGTGCACATTTCGCGTTTCTTAGATAGTTATTGATTTTCTGTTTAGTTATTGTTCTTTTATTCATTTACGATTTAATATACGGTTCATCGAACTCTTCTTTTTGTTTTATTTGTAACTCCCGAAATACATACGCGTTACACTGGCGACCAACGTGGCGCCGTATTAATTAATCGCGAGTGAAAAGTGAAAAAGTGAAACGAAAAATCCTCGTCCATGCCAAGGACGAGACGACAGAACGCAGAACGCGAGGAAGAAGAAACTCAAGATACGACCATGGCAGAACCCGGATCCACCGTAGTACAAATGTCTACAGACCAGCTGCAACAGCTCCTGGCGGGTGTGCAAGCCCAACTATCCTTGCAGTTACAGCAAGCGAACCAGGGGATACAGCAACAGCTAGAGGATCTCAGGAACAGGTCGCCAACCCCGGCAAGTACTTCGACTACGAACTCCAATTCAGGTAACTTTGTAAAATGTAGTTCGCGATTTGCCGGAGGAGAAAACGAAGATGTAGCTACTTTCATTGATGCCATCGAAACCTTTAAAAATTGTGCGAATGTGTCGGATGAGAATGCATTGCGCGGACTTCCAATGCTACTCACGAACAACGCCGCGATGTGGTATCAAGGCATAAAAGAAACCGTTCCTACGTGGAATGATGCTCTAGAAGCCTTACGTGCGTCATATGGGCCTACCAAACCGGCTTATCAAATATATCGGGATATATTCGCTAAGGAACAAGCTAGTGATGAATCTACGGACCTGTTCGTAGCGCGAGTGCGTTCACTTTTCGCGAAATTGACTGATAAGCCTAGTGAATCCATTCAGCTGGACATGGTATACGGTCTGTTAAATCGTCGGATACGTAAAAGAATTATGCGCGAAGATATACAGAATTACGAAAACCTACTGCAGCGAGCTAGAACTGTAGAAAGAAACCTCACCGACTGTGCGCCTAAGAAGATCGAGCAGCGCGACGCCCCGCGAACCCGTGATAATGCGAAGAAAAATCGCGAGCGACCGCGTTGTACTTTTTGTGCGCGTTACGGCCACACGGTCGAAGAATGCCGGAAGCATTCCGCGAGCTACAGAGGACCCGCCACGGCGACATCCGCACCCCGTAGCGAAGAAGTAACGCCGCCCTCAGTTGTTTGCTATGGATGCGACGCTCCAGGTTACGTTCGCAGTAAGTGCCCTACCTGCAACAGAGATGGAACCGGCGATATAGTGCTGAATTGTATTACTTCCACGAATAACCCTGTAAGACCCATGTTGCCATTTACTATATACGGCTGCCCAGCTATCGCCTGTGCTGATTCAGGAGCCCAAGTGTCCATCGCGGGAAGACGCGTTTACGAATTTTTACGTTCGCTCAATACAGAATTCATTGAGGCCAAGAGAAATGTGACGTACGCGGACGGTGTTACGCGAGAAATGACCGCGTTCATTGTACAACTACCTGTGAAAATCATAACACGGACAATAATAAATGAATTTATAGTGCTCCCAGAACTAATGAACAATAAAACATTGCTAGGCGTTGACTTTTTGGAAAAGGCTGGTATAGTAATTAATCTCTCAAGGCAAACTTGGCATTTCGCGGACGAACCATCCCAGCTGTATGCATACGTTTCGGAAGAAGCACCGGAACCTGTGCAAATTTGCACAATCCCGCCGTCGGCCGATGCCCTAGACCTTCGCGGAGAAGAGGGCGAAAACCTCACGCCGAGCAGCGATTAGCCTTCAATGCGTTACTGAAGGCCAATGAAGATGTGTTCCGTCCAGGGGGAGAGCCTACGGAGTTTGGCGAGCACGTTATTGAAACAGGTAACCACCGGCCGATACCCGTACCACCATATAGAATGCCACCTGCGAAGAAAGAATTTTTGCAACAGGAAATCGATCGCATGTTAGCCGACGGGATAATAGAAGAGTGCGAAAGCCCTTGGGGTTTTCCCGTCGTATTAGTGCCTAAGAAGGACGGTAAATTTCGTTTGTGCGTAGATTATCGCAAGTTAAACGCGATAACGACTGGTGACAGTTACCCATTGCCGCGCATTGAAGATTTGTTGCATTCCGCGAAACAGGCAGCTTTCATGTCAACGTTGGATTTGCAATGCGGTTATTGGCAAGTGCGTGTACGTGAAACGGACAGCGACAAAACGTGTTTTGTGTGCCCATTAGGAACTTTCCGTTTTTTACGGATGCCGTTCGGTCTGAAAAACTCTGGTTGCACATTTCCGTATGATGGACAGATTTCGGGCCGGTCTGGGACAAATCATCTTAGCGGTGTATCTCGACGATCTTATAGTGATTTCGGAAAGTTTTGATGAACATTTAAACGATTTACGCGCGGTATTCGAGAGACTAAGATTGTTTAAACTGCGTGCGCGACGCGAGAAGTGCGTGTTTGCTTGTCCAAAAGTTCGTTACCTTGGACATCTTATAACGTCATCAGGAATACAAACGGATCCTGAAAAAGTCAGCGCTATCTTAGAAATGAAAGCCCCACGGAACGTGAAAGAGGTATTAACATTCTATCAAACGTGTTCGTGGTATCGCCGATTCATACCACAATTTTCTGAAGTCGCCAGGCCTCTATCCTTACTTACGCGCAAAGATGCCAAATGGGAATGGGGCGAATCGCAGCAGAACGCTTTTGATGAATTGAAACGATTATTGTCAAATCCACCTATTTTGCGACAGGCTGATCCAGCTAAACCGTTTACGCTGAGAACGGATGCCAGTGATTACACTATCGGTGCCGTGCTGCTACAAGGCGACGGTGACGATGAGCGCCCAGTGGAATACGCTAGCAGATTGCTAACTACGGCAGAAACGAGATATTCCACTACCGAGCGAGAAGCACTTGCTGTCGTTTCGGCCGTTGAAAGATTTCGCGGCTATATTGAAGGTTCGGAAGTGACCATAGCCACAGATCATCAGCCGCTGAAGTGGTTGTTATCGCTGAAATCTCCGTCAGGACGCTTAGCCAGATGGGCGCTAAAACTTCAGCCATACAACTTGAAGATTGGATACATTCCCGGGAAGCGAAATGTCGTCGCAGACACTCTTTCCAGGCCTCCATCGCAGGAATCCACACATGTTGGTGAGGTGACGCTGACAATTCCGTCTCGTAGCGCGGCTGATATTCGAGCCGCCCAAAGGCGTAACGCAAAAGTGAGAAAAATCATGGACGCTTTCGAAGAGGACGACGAGGATGCCATTCGTTGGGCGGAGCGCGGCTACATGTTACTGCAGGGCGTACTTTACCGCCAGAACCCCGACGAAGATATCGAGGAACCGCAGCAGGTCGTGCCGGAGGAAGAAAGGGAACGCGTTTTACACAAATATCATGACAGTCCAACTGCTGGGCATTATGGAGTTGAAAGAACTTTAAAAAAGATCGTAAGCAGATATTATTTTACCGGAATGACAAAATTTATTAGCGATTATGTGAAAAATTGTGCAGAATGCCAAAAATATAAGGCGCTTAATCTCAAACCAAGCGGCCTACTACAAACCCCGGTAACAGCTAATAGATTTGAAGTTATAAGCGTAGATCTATTTGGGCCGTTACCTGTGACGGTGCATCAAAACCGGTGGATACTCGTGGTAGAAGATACCGCGTCAAAGTGGACTGAGCTTTATCCGCTAACGGAAGCAACCGCGAGCGAATGTGCGAAAGTACTGATCGAAGAAGTTTTTATGCGATATGGTGTACCGAGGAAGGTGATCAGTGACAACGGCGTCCAATTTATAAGCGCTGTTATGCAAAAGGCGATGCATTGTCTGAGAGTGACTCAGACCCTGATCCCGCTTTACCACCCTGCAAGTAACCCGGTCGAACGAAAAAACCGCGACATAAAGACCCAGCTAGGGATTCTTGTTGGAGACAGACACAGCAAATGGGATGAACATTTAGCCGCTATACGGTTTGCTATAAACACGACCGTATGTGAAACCGCCGGCCAAACCCCAGCGTACCTCACTTTCGCCAGAGAGCTGAGAAGCCCGGACGATGTTTCCCATGATCTTCGAGCCGTAATTGAAAGCGAAAATTTTGTACCGCAAATTACGCCATACCTAAAAAAGTTCGCAACTATTCTTTCCGAGAGTCGCGACAGATCCCACATTCAACAGGATCGCTACAAGGCCAAAGCGGACCAAGGACGACGCGCTGCCCAAAAGTTCAGCGTCGGAGACCTCGTCTTTATAACAACTCGCTTACTGAGCGACAAGGAGAAGGGGGTTGCTGCAAAAATTTCCCCTAAACGCGACGGGCCTTATCGGATTAAGGCTATTATTATCAGTCCTACTGCGTATGAAATCGAGGACAACGAAGGCAATCTTTTGGGAAAGTACCATGTGGAAGATGTGGTATACTTCCGTTCTAAGGAGGAGGACAGCCAGGTTCAACCCGTGATGCCTAGAAGAAGACGTGGACGCCCGAGGAAAGAAGTTTCGTTCTAGCATCCGGCTTCGAGCCGAAGCCTTCGCCAGAGGGGGAGCGTGTACGGCCACAACCTCGGGGTTTTTCCAACAAAACAGGCGATGAATACCCTGAAGGACTGCGTGCCAGATGTGCCGCCCCGAAAGCGGTTTGGGGGTGTTGTTTGCCCGGTTTATGACAGGATGGGATAACAATAGGGTAGTGAGGTAGACGGACCTAGCGGTGCGAACAGTTCCCTTCTTCACGTTGCCGAGTGCACATTTCGCGTTTCTTAGATAGTTATTGATTTTCTGTTTAGTTATTGTTCTTTTATTCATTTACGATTTAATATACGGTTCATCGAACCCTTCTTTTTGTTTTATTTGTAACTCCCGAAATACGTACGCGTTACAAGGTTTTATTTTAATAAAGAATGCACGTTTATAACAGAACAATTACTTCCTTAAAAATGTTGAGCATGCTACTCGAGTCAAAATAATATTACGTAATAAAAATGTTATTGCAGATTTATTGCATTTAAAATCACAAAGGGATACTGAATATTGTAAAAAAGCAACATTTTAGAAATTATTGTCTCATTAAAAACAAAACGCAATAGAAAAGTGGAAATGGTGCATCTAATTGATAACAGAAAATTAGAACAGTATAATGTTCAAACCGAACAAATCATGTAATTACTAAAAAATATCCAATCTAACTTAATTGTACGCGTACCGTTTGAAAAAAATAATTCTTGAGATTTTATTCAAAAGCTGTGCAGTATGTTAAAAGCAACAAGCATAAAAGTTTTTAAATCATTAATTAATGTATACTACCACCCTTTAAAGGACCTACTTTGTTTTACTGCTTAGTGAAGTATAATCTCATTTTTTACATTTAGGCCAGTGGCGGTTCGTGTCTTGGGAATCTGGGTCAACCAACCGTAAGAAGAGATCTAAATTAGTCTACTTAATTTTCAGGTGTCATATTTTATAACAAAATCCGTAGAATGATAATTTAATCGTCCAGCAAGAACCACGCGGATGTCTAGAGCATTCTTGCCGGGACGGGACAATACAAAATAGCTGTACCAAACACTACGTATAAAAGTATAATCGGACTGTCGATAATAATAAATAAAACAATTTTTTTGCTACTGCAGAGCTTTCGAACTTGTTTGACTCTTTTTGAGGGTCTATCATCTATTAGCTGCTTTATTTGTAAAAAGTACATAACACTTGTTTTAATAGACCTTGAAATGGAACATTAGCAGGAAACTTATATAACTACATGATAACAGTGCACCAAACCTATACGTTACAAACTACTACAGCTCTCTTTCATAAAAGGTTCCTTAAATTGCTTTACGAGCTATTTGGAACAAAGATACTTCTAAACTTTTGCACTCAGTACTAAAGTAAGACTTCCCCAAGACGGTTTTCAAAATTTCTAATTGTTATTTGTTTTAAGTTAATAGAAATAGTTCAGTAAACTCCAATGGGCACAATCATGAAAGAAAAGAAACTATAAAATGCCCTTAGTATGGCAATCATATTAATCAAACAAAATCTTGTCGCTATGCAAAATTTTCATTTAGCAGCCAAAATGTCACACTAATAGAACATGTAAAATTTGAGCTCTGTATTCCCAAATTATTTAATGCAAAATGGATAAATGTGGATGAACAAACCGCAGTCTCGCTACTACCTCGTTCGCAATTTGGTAATTGTTAGATGCTTTAGTGATCTTAATAAGAGCTTCTCTCAAAGACTGCCATAATGATAATGGATCCCTGTCCTGCAGGATATGTATCAGAGTGGGCTAAAGCACTGGCGTGTGGCGGGAGAAGGCGAAAGAGAAGCTGTAGAAGACGAAGGAGAAAAAGAAGCTGTTGCAGAAGGAGGAGGAAGAGGTCTTGTAGCTGTCGTAAGCGCAAGTGTAGACGTAGGCGTCGCAATGCCGAAGTCAACGAAGAGGCACCTGCTTTGAAGGATGTAATGTAGAATTGTAGTTTGTCCGAATAAATCTGCATGTCTTTAATGTCCAAGCAACATGTACTATCCTTGATGTTGTCTAATATATCTTCCGTAAGTGTGGCTAATAACAATATTAAATGTTAAATTTGAATGGTTCCTTCAATTAGGACTCCTTTGCACACAGCATAAAAATTTCGAGGTAATAGTTTCAACTGTTACCTCTTACTCCTTTAAAGTTTTATTTTTTTAATTCAGCTAAAGTGCACTAGCTTCAACTACGAGATTTACACAAAAAGTAAGATCTCAAAGGTGTAAAAAGGTGTAAGTAACGGTGCAAAGGATGGTCGAATAAGCAAACGTGTGGGACAGCTACCAGCCCAACCTCTCGTCACGAAGTTTGTAAGACACGATACACCACCCCTGACATCTGAAGAGATACGTACAGCAAAAAGTGTTTAATTTAAGTCTACACTGACAGACAAGCTCTCGATGACAGACTGAATTTTGACAGTTTTATCTTATCAGCAGGTAGGGAAAAATGAAATTTTCGACAAGATATAAGTCCACCGTTAAGTTAAATTAACATCTGTTATAGATGACATATTTATTGTTTGGGGAAGGAAAATGAGACCCGTGTCGATGGGATTTGTTAATAATCTATATTTACTAATCATCGTTGGCAATTCCTATAAAACTTTTGGAAACACAGTGGAAATGAATCTCGATACACATTGTGCTTCCAAATGAAAAGGTCTTTTTTATAGGAAGCAGAGTTTTGAAGCTGTACTGATAGGAGCTGTTGTAATTTTTGTCAAATCCTATAGGGTAAGTCCGGACTAGACGGTCCTAGTTTTTTTAACGCTGAAAATGAAAAGGTGACTGTAAAGTAAAAAAAAATAATAAAATCCTCATTGAGGCAATTGGCCATCTATCCCCAACTATCCAGGCGAAATGACCCCAAAAGACTTATTATTTCCTCCGTGTTTTCCTTTTCCCGTCGGGTTTCCCACATTTCTGGAAGGAATTGCCATAGGATAAGCAAGTTTCATGCAACCAACCACCGTTTCTTCCTGAATCATTTGCAACAATTTCACTTGTTAAGAATCTTTCGTTAGTGCGAAGCGCTGGCCAGTGCGGAGGTTAACGGCGGCGTGTTGAGTAGTTCAGTTTATATTTTCAGATTTTCGGTGACCGTGGCACTTAGTCGTGCCTTGTTGGCGAAGGGGTTAGTTGTCTGCCTAGTAAAACTTAAATTCCTTGAACTCTTCCGGCTGGAGCGGCGAAAGACGGACTACAAATTGGACATTGAAGCGTATCACCCCTAGGTGCTATTTTTAATTATTATTTTACATACAAKAACGTTCATGCCCGAAGCCTCCCACCACCTTCAGGTTGGGAATTAAGTCACGAACGCGCATATATGTTGACGCTCACCTACTCATATATCCCACTTAATCTGTCCCGCCAGAAATTGATAAAAAAAAACGCTGAGCTAGGGCCGCGAGGGCACTTGAGATCTCTCAGGTTTCGACTTTTTCTCCAAAGCTATTGAACTTACTGCCTGCTGAAGCTAATCCTATCGGGGATAGGTGACCCTGTGGTAGTCCAATATCGACATAGCTTTTACAGCTTTGAGAGCTAGGGAACGTTTGAATCTATCACCTGTCGGCGCTAAGTCTCTTGCAGACTGGGTGACCTTGGGGTAGATTCAATCTAAGCCAAACTTGAACTCTCCAAATTAAGTAACATTTGGTAACTATCACTTGTGGTAATTCAATTCGAAACCGAGCTCGCTCCCTCTGGTAACCCCCRTTGCTGACGCTAGGTGCTCCGTGGACCAGCTCACCCCCGGGGAAGTGCCATTCCTAGTTGTCCTAGGTAACCTCCATTGCTGACGCTAAGTCCTGCGTGGACTGGATGACCCTTGGAGAATTACGTATCCTAGTCTAACCTAGTGCTCCATTGCTGACGCCAAGTCCCCCTTGGACTAGGTGACCTCTGGAAAGCACCTATCCGCATATTAACAGTTAGCTGCGAGGTCACCGTTCCATAAGCAGCACAACAAACGTAACCCTAGGTCCACGGCGAAGTCGCCGCCGGACCGAGCCGGAACCCTCCACGAAGGTAACCGAGCTGGGGGATGTCACGATGGCTTGCGGGAGACTAGTGGAAACGCTAGGTAACAATTTCCTCGTAAAAATCTTCGTATTTAGAATTTTAACAATATCTTTTTAATACCATCTGTTTCGCCACCCAAACATGTCTGTTAGTTCTATGTGTATTTGTTTTCTAAATTTATTTACTCTAATTTGTGCTAATCACCCTATTTACTTGCCACTAATTTGTCCACCGGTATCGATCTTATTCTGTATTAGGCCACGGCGGGCTCTATTTGGCGTGACTTCTAGTTGTCGATGCCTTTAGCAGAGATTAAAGGCTGTTAGGCTACCGAGTATATCCTACAACGTGGGTGCTCTCGAAGGCTGAAAGGCTTCACCTGAGAGACATTGGTGATGTACTCCTAATAGCAACAGCATTCCTTGGATATGTTCTACCATGAGAACAAATACCATTTTGAAGAGCAACAGTAATTAGAAATCTTTCGTCAGAAATCCCGCATGTAGGAAAAATAATCAAAGTTTGGATATTATCCTGGAATAGCCGCATGTGCAGGAAACCACGCAGTAAGGAAAGTGTTAATGGTCAGACCCCACGAGTTCAGCTAATCTGATTCGAAATTGTAAAAAACAACTACATTCCAAACTTTTTGGATTATTTTGCCAACCTAGCCATGTTGGCATGCTACCAGATTAGGTTTTGGAAAACCGTTCAAACCAACCTAGTTGTTTCTAGGACTTACACGGCTGCGCGTGAGGCTGTAACAGTCTTTTTGGTCTTTCGACTAAATAGGTAAACAACGGTAAAAATGATACGAGGGTGAATGCTTTCAGCGTCCATAAATATAAGATAATATTTTGTCAGATAGATCGCTGTCTCTTGAACTTGTGTCAGGCAAATTTTGAGGTTCTTCGTCTTTGATAAAGATTACAGGTGTAATCGAAACGTCAGACTATTAACTTTTTGTTAATAATGATAATAAAATATTATCTTAAACGGTAAAAATGCATTGTGGAATATATTCTGGTATACCGATTTTCTATTTCACTTTCTTCGGGCAAGAATCCTCATGAATGTAAGCTGACGGTTACCACCAAGCACCAAGCCTGTAATGAAATTTAGAATTTCCTTTTTTTAAACATTTTTGGCATTAACAGGGTTATTGTAAATAACCACAAAATTTATTGCAGGTTATTTGGTGCCGAACGCTTTTGCGTAGAATGGCGCATTATGTAATAATAAATTTAATAGATCAAATTTACTAAATCAGTACTGTTATAAATGTTGTAGAAGCCCTGAAGAAGATTTAAAATAAAATCGAAAGCTTGGCAAAGAAAAAAGAGTTTACATAATTTCAACAAAAGTCGAATTCCCCTTAAACCGAAGATTTAAATATAATTAAATAAGACTGCTATTTCCATTTAACGTTATATATGTTATCTTTAAGATTTCTGCGAGTATAGCATGTGTTATTATTAACATACCTTTCAAGGTTTTCTTGCATAGGGTGTGAAAAGCTCCGTGCAGAGTCTGTTCCACGACGTTTCGATGAATTATCATTCACCATCTTCTAGTGGTAAATTGTAAAGTTTTTGAAATCTTTTTGACAGACTCTGCACGGAGCTTTTCACACCCTATGCGAGAAAACCTTGAAAGGTATGTTAATAATACCATATATATATGTTATCTTTAAGATTTCTGCGAGTATAGCATGTGTTATTATTAACATACCTTTCAAGGTTTTCTCGCATAGGGTGTGAAAAGCTCCGTGCAGAGTCTGTTCCACGACGTTTCGATGAAATATCATTCATAATCTTCTAGTGGTACATTGTTAAGTTTTTAAATCTTTTTGACCAAGTCAAAATCTATTGCGTGTTGATTTTATGTGTTGCAGCTGTCCTTGCTCGACTGCGGGTGACTGGCGCAGTGTATGCCGATGCATTTTGATCCTGACCTGTTGTGATGTCTGTATGACGTGAAGATCCTGGAGAAGGGGCTACAGCATTGTTTGAAGATACACTCGATCCCACAGTCAACTTGTACTCTTCTAATACAGGTTTCCAAGCCGTTGGCAAGCGCAGGCTGTCATCTCTCCTATTTAGGTTTTCCTGTCTTTTCTCAATTTATATTGCCTCCCTTGTTATTTTGAATAGGAAATTGTCCACACTAGCTATGTGTCTTGCTTCTTCAAAGTTTATCTTGTGACCCGTCGTCAGTGTATGCTGGAACAGTGCTGAGGAGGTCTGCTTCTGTTTGACTAGGTTTTTGTGTTCTTGTATTCTTGCTGATATTTGGCGGTATGGACAAGATGAGCTTCAAAAATTTCTACAACACATTAATAGTATACACAACAAAATCCAATTCACAATGGAAACGGAACAATGCGGTAAAATACCATTTTTGGATGGTCTTTTAAAGAAAAGCTATAATAACATCGAACATACGGTATATAGAAAAGCAACACACACAAACCGGTACCTAAATGCAAATTCTCACCACCATCCTCGTCAGCTATTCTCTGTTGTTCAAACTTTGGTAACACGTTCACTACAACTGGCAGATAAGAAAAATATTAATACAGAAAAACAAAATATAACTGCAGCTTTACAAGGAAATGGTTATCGAAATAAAACAATTCAAAAAGCATTTAGACAGCAAGCTAAAAGAACACAGACAACCGAAGAATAACAAAAAACGGTAGTTTTCCCTTAACGAAAATAGAAACTGTTTTGAAGAGACATAAAATTAGAACGGCATATAAGGCAGACAACAAAATTGGCTCCTTTTTGAAAATCCCAAAAGACAAAATTGCGCTTCAAAACCAAGGAGTCTATCAAATCCCTTGTTTGGACTGCCAGAAACAATATGTAGGCCAGACAAATAGAAAAATATCAGCAAAAATACAAGAACACAAAAACCTAGTCAAACAGAAGCAGACCACCTCAGCACTGTTCCAGCATACACTGACGACGGGTCACAAGATAAACTTTGAAGAAGCAAGACAGATAGCTAGTGTGGACAATTTCCTATTCAGAATAACAAGGGAGGCAATAGAAATTGAGAAAAGACAGGAGAACCTAAATAGGAGAGATGACAGCCTGCGCTTGCCAACGGCTTGGAAACCAGTATTAGAAGAGTACAAGTTGACTGTGGGATCGAGTGTATCTTCAAACAATGCTGTAGCCCCTTCTCCAGGATCTTCACGTCATACCGACATCACATCAGGTCAGGATCAAAATGCGTCGGCATACACTGCGCCAGTCACCCGCAGTCGAGCAAGGACAGCTGCAACACAAAAAATCAACACGCAATAGATTTTGACTTTATCAAAGAGATTTCAAAAACTTAACAATTTACCACTAGAAGATGATGAATGATATTTCATCGAAACGTCGTGGAACAGACTCTGCACGGAGCTTTTCACACCCTATGCGAGAAAACCTTGAAAGGTATGTTAATAATAACGTATATATATATATATATATATATATATATATATATATATATATATATATATATATATAAAACGCTTGCCAGCGACCTCTAGAACCCCTAGAACAACTTTAGTTTTGGATCAGTTATGATAGATTGATGAAAAATGCAGTTCCCCCATTTTTCGCCAGGGCGTCGCTGCTGTTGTCGCAAGCCGTATATGTGTATATAATGAAGTGTGAATATCAGTCAAACATATTGAACCAGTAGATCTGGCAACATACAAAGTAGAAGGGTCTCTCTTGCACATAAGAGCCTTAGCTGTAATACACGGTGTTTTAGGAGGAAACTGAAATAATTTGTAGAATGTTAGTGCATGTAATTCTAAGCAAAAAGCTTTCGACTTAGAAACCACTTTTCCTAAAAAATCATAGCTGGCTGTGGATATTTAAGATTCACATTTTGGGAATTATTACAGCCTATAAAGACCGTTATTTCAATTTTTCAGAATTTGTAGGCAACTGTACAACCAAAAGTTGGAGGGCAGTCATTTTTTATTAAGCAAACTTTTTTAACATTAAATATATCTCTGATTTTGACAACTTTTAGAGGCACGTTGTGAATAATTTCAAATTCTTGGGTGATGACAGCAGCAGGCTTATTATTAATGTAATATTTACGATGGAAACAAATATTTTTACAATTGATATTGCGGAAAACAATCTGTCATCTATTGAATATTTTTTAGTTGCCTGAATGATCTTGTTTTTATTTTTCGTTGCCAAGGAGATTGTCTATTGTTTCGCAATTCCTCAATATTTCCATAAAAAATATTCATTTAGGGAAAAACGGCATTTTCTTAGAAGAGAAATACGTTTTTTGGGTAAAAAGCATCATTCTCAAAGCACACTACTTAAAATACGCTTGGCCTCCTTGATTCGATGTAAAGTTTTTCAAGGTGGAATCTAAACCAAATTTTGTATGGAAACACTGAATAATGAAATAATACTGTTATAATCACAAAAATAAATTTAAGAGTCAAAAGTTTAACAAGGTATATCTCTAAAAGAAAATGATATCGGACATGTCTTCACATTAACTTTTTTCTTTGAATTACATCCTGTCATCATCCTGCAAATTGTTGCCGTTTCACTATGAAATATTTTGTATAAGTGTTTTTTTTTTACTTCTACGACTATGAAATAAGATTACCCTAATCAGAGAAGCTGGCACTCCAATGACTTCGACCAAGCTGCAAATGCAAAATTCTGACTTCAACAGTTGAGCTTCGTACACACTTGAACATGAGTAGCCYAAATCGTTAATATAAGAGTAATTCTTTCTTATGTTTTATTCAAAGATAMACATAATCACCCCAACAATKAATGTTTTTTTAACGGTTGTGGCTAAAAAAATACCCCGACTAGAGAAACGAGTACTTCAACCAAAGTGCAAATATGTACATACTCTAGCTTCAAAAATTWCCCTTATTGCCCGTTGCACAAAGCGTGGTAACTATTTATTTGTGTAAATTGATACCCTTTTTTCCCGAGATAATAGATTTTTGTTTGGGAAAGCCATTGAAAACAAACAAGAAAAATAATATATGTATCACATATATAACGAATAATTTGAAAATTCTCTGGTTTATTGTTTTCGAAAATGAAAAACATGGCTACGTGTTCATATAATACCTAATACGTAGAAAAAAGGTTTCAATAGCATTTTCAATAGTCTGTCCTTGGAGATGTTGGAGCCCGTTGAATTATTAGTTATTAGTTCCAGCTTGAGTGATCGGTATGACCATTAGTGTCACTTTTTATTACTTTCTAGCTCTAACAGAATATAATTTTTTACACAAATAAATTTTTATTTTGATTTGATTAAAACAGACACGCCGATACCATAGAAAATATAAATTTGGTTCACTATGACTAACATCATGCTATTTGCAAACAAGCTGTTGTCCGATATTATTTAAAAATACGTAGGTCTGTAGAATAAAACAAGTAGTTCATCCTAAAACTTTTCAGGCACCATTGTCGCACGATATTCAAAATTCCTAGAGAATACATTCTTTCTAGTGTTCTTATTTATATAATATAACTTTTAAATTATCCAGATAACAGCTTTTTATTTTTTACTATGCCTCTAAATTTGTAGACATAATCTGAAGAAAAGCTAATCAAGATAAGAAGAAAATATAATTGTAGAGCACATACATATAATTAATTTTAAGTCGAAAATATTTACATGAAGGCATCCTACATGGCTTCGTTTTCAGACCCATTACTTTGAAGTTGTTACCTAAAAACCAATTTTTTTCTTAACTATTACAGTCAATCAAGCCGTTATTTGAAATTTCCAGAATTTTCAGTTATCTGAAGGTATAAAAATTGGAAAGCAGTGGTAGCAAACTTTCATTAAGCAATGTTTTATATACTTTAAATTTATTCACGATTATAGAAGTACTTTTAGATTCTCGATGTATAGGTATACAAAAAAAATATTGATTTTGGATTCATCTTTAAAAACTTTACCGTTTTAGCAAAACTCGACGTTTTCTTAGAAGATAAACGCTATTCAGTGATTAAAACATCATATTATGCGCCCATAGACATAACATAGAGTGCTTTCTAATTTTTATACATACAGTTGATTAAGTAAATGCTAGATCATTTTGCGTTTAATGAAAGGTAGAATTTGTTTACAAGTGCTTTGTACGCGGAAGCTGCGGTACCGAGCAGTGACGAAGTGCGGGTTATCAATTTATAGACCTCGCTAGGATCCAACAAMAACACTATACAGAACCTTCTTAAATGGTTATAATTACACGCATTTTTAAACATATCGAATATTTATGTTAGTCTCTTTTTTTGGAATGCGTTCCTGAACCACATTATCAGGGTCAATGTCAGGGTTGGAGTCATTGACCTCATGTAACTCTTGGCTGAGGACTGACCGTACGTATCCAGTCAATTGTATATTGTTAGTTGACCTTGACCGTGAATCGTCATAAAAGTTCATTTTATCAACTGATGTACTTTGCAGTATGACTTTGGTTCAGGTTGGAGATTTACTTATATACATCTACATTGATACGCACACTATTGCTGATAGCTTTTAAGTAGTGACAGGGAAGTTTGTTCATGTTCACTGTGTATGCCTCTAGCATAAAAAAAATAGTATGAGACTGGTCTTAACCAAAATTATACAATTGCATTTGTTAACTTTTACAGTGCGTCCCCGGATCAACGCAACGATAGATACAAAAGATAAAAAAATATGGGATTAGCATATTATCTTCTGGGATTAAGCCCTTTTTGGTCAAAGAATTAAATTTTCTCGGAGATTCAATTTTGAAAAATCAGGCGTAAGGCGCACATTAAGATTAACTGCATTTTTTCACAAATAAAATGCACTCTGATACAGACAGCTTACATTAAGACTTACTTACAGAACACACAACTGTATTAATGCAAAACTATTTAAAAAAATCTTTTTTGAGCTAATAATTATAAAACACTTGTTTTTATCCTACTTTCAATTTTTATTTTTGACAAGGCCAAATGCCAGCGTTTCAACCGCCATGCGGCCTTCTTCGGTGGCTTTACAAGTGTAACTAAGTTAAAACACTAAAAGACATTTTGACATGTGGTAATTAAGGGTGTGAGATCCGTATTTAACAGATGGTTAGAATTGCGTTTCATGTAAATGACCTCTAAGGGGTTGAAGTTAGCGTGTGTTGACGTTTTTATGTTCTTCACGTTGGCTATATTAAATTTGTGACCTGTTTTCAATATTATGTAGTGCTAGTGCAGATTTTTCTCCGTTTCTATTGTTTACGTGGTACATATATTCTTTGAATCTAATATTTGGATTACGTTTTGTTTGGCCAATGTACTTTTTTGGGCAGTTACATCATTTAATTTCAAAATTCCGGATTTGTTTAACATGTCTTCTTTATCAAGGGTATTGTTTAACGAGTTTCTTAATGTGTAGTTGTTCCCAAAAGCAAGATTAATATTAAATTTAGAAAATGAAATTTGAAATTTATGTTCTATTGAAGGATGGTATGTAAATTTTCTATGGAATATGGTTTCTTTTTCACGGTAAAGCAGCGTGTGAGATTGCAAATTTAATTTATATTTGTGTTTGTTTATTAACTTAGTGATCATTTCCTTTTTGCATCCGTTTGAGTTGGCTAAATTATAAAATATAAGTTCTTTTCTGTATTTTTCTGTAGATAATGGAACATTAAGTAATCTATGTATCAAACTATTAAAGACGGACATTTTGTACTTGAATGACGTACAAGAATTGTTTTTGATGTAATTATCTGCATGCGTCGGTTTTCTGTAAATATTAAACGTGATTCTTTTATCTTTTCTTGAAATTTTTAAATCTAAACAAGGCAATTAGGAATCCTTTTCTAGTTCAAAAATGACATTAATTGATTTATATAATGAATTTAATTTCTGTGTAAAATTATCAATATTAACGTTATTGTCTATTACAGCAAAAATATCGTTTACATATCTAAACCACAATAT
The DNA here is from genome assembly GCA_025024175.1 of Rhyzopertha dominica. Classification (NCBI taxonomy): domain Eukaryota; kingdom Metazoa; phylum Arthropoda; class Insecta; order Coleoptera; family Bostrichidae; genus Rhyzopertha; species Rhyzopertha dominica. The sequence goes on along the minus strand of QCXZ01000119.1, from coordinate 75,731 downwards.
CGGAAATTCATTTGTACTAAATGTTCCATTACCTACAGCCAACTCAAACGGATACAAAAAAGAAATGATCACGAAACTATTAAACAAACACAAATATAAATTGAATTTGCAATCTCACACTCATCTTAGCCGTGAAAAAGAAACCATATTCCATAGAAAATTTACATACCATCCATCAATAGAACATAAATTTTAAAATTTATTTTCTAAATTTAATATAAATCTTGCTCTTGGGAACAACTACTCATTAAGAAACTTATTAAGCAACACCCTTAAATAAAATTAATAAACTAATAAATGCTGTAACTGCCCAAAAGAAGTACATTGGCCAAACAAAACGTAATCCAAATATTAGATGCAAAGAACGTATGTACCACGTAAACAATAGAAATCGAGAAAAATCTGCACTAGCACTACATAATGTTGATACAGGTGACAAATATAATATTGCCAACGTGAAGAACATAAAAACGTCAACACGTGCCAACTTCAACCTCTTAAAGGCCGTTTACATGAAACGCAATTCTAGCCATATGTTAAATACGGATCTCACACCCTTAAATAATCCACTTGTAGCAATAGTAAAGTCAAAAATGTGATTTAAACAAATTATTTTCCCACACCAGGCAACTGTGTATCAATGTTTACCATATGTCAAAATGTCTTTTAGTGCATTAATTTAGTTGTACTTGTAAAGCCACCGAAGGAGACCGCTTGGCGGTTGAAATGGTGGCATTTGGCATTGCCAAAAGTAAAAATTGGAAGTAGGATAAAAACATTAAAACATATTATTATTGTGTAATAACTTCTAATAAACTCTACTATTAATTCTTTTTTGGGCTCTTATTTTGCATATTTTTGTTTTCATATGACTATTAGTCACATTAGAGATAATAAAATAATTGTTCAATAAGAAAATAACATGATAATAATGTTTAGGAAAAAGATAAGAAAATATGACATAGTATCAAGGTAGGCGCAGAGCACATTACATAATTACTAGGATTTATATAACAAGACAGAGGCCAGTTCTATTTACAATAATACATCGTACATTTATTAAGCGGATAATAATAAGTTTGTCAGTTCACGGTATCTATGAGATACCTTCTAGACGGTTGCGACAGAGATGGCCCCAGTCGCTCGCATACGTCATTTCTAACGTCCTTTCCCGCATTTACCGCGCCTATAAACCGACTGATTGAAGCAACGTGTAGAGAGTAAATACTCGGACCCAGAGCGTCTGTGGAGCAACATTGCCACCTCTACAATGCGCGACCGTAGCAAATGGCAACAACGCATTTGTTCGGGAATCGAAGATCTAGCGCGTACAATGTATAAGGTCATAACTACTTTATTGGTAGGGCTTTTAAGGTAATTTTTTTCAGAGTATTCCTCAAATTCCGGAAAAAGCCGACATCCCTTTTGAAAATTCAAATCCGTTGACATGCTTCAAGTAAGTTCGCTTGAAACGGAGCGAAATGAGATTGTGGTAGGTACTGTTATTTCGGGGTATCGATACACTATGCTTATGAAAATCAGAGAAACTTCCGCCGGCAAAGTTATACGGGTAGGATGGAATTTTATATTATTAAAGAAATTCTCGAGATATCTTGAATAGGAAATAAATTTCGAGTCAAACGCAAGCACTTCGTGCGTTGGGGATACTCGGATAAATATCATGGCGTGCAAACTTTGTCACCAATCGCAGTATTAATATTACTGTAAATGTTGAATTTTGCTTGTTTGTTACATTGAGATGAGCTACATTTTTAATAAATTAATTAACATACTGAAACAGAAGATTTATTATATGAACATTACGACGACCACATATGGACGTTACAAACGAAATTTTATGTACTTACATTATTTCTAGTGAAACAACTTATTTCGTATTCTTGAATACAAGATACATCATCTCTGCAATAACAATGAATAAACTTGATAGGCCAAACAGTTTGATGAGAGTTCTAAACATAAGGTAGTTAGCATTTCTTATATTTAAATCTGAGGCTACAGTTTATTTGAACGTACCCTAACATAATTATTTAAGACCCTGCAAACCTTAAGATGAGGGGTATCAAATTCAATAACATATTCGAGTACATTACTGAATAGATAGATAGTTTTGAAGCCACTCATTGTGAAATATTCTGAATGAATGAATAGCTCGAAAAGAGGTTCGATGTGCTTTGTTTCACATTTTTTTACAGATGGCTTTGTTGATAGTTTCGACCTACTTGAAAAGGGTATAAAAACGGAAACAAAGCACATTGAAACAATCATCTTGCTTCCAAGCTATTTAATTGAGCTAGATTATTAAAAATTGCTGGTGATGAGTTACAAAGTGTTCTTGAATTTTAAATGTAAACGGTTACCTAACAAGAAATGTAAGTACGGGAGGCAATCGTCAAATCGGTAAAATAGAATAAATAGTGATCTTTTGATGAACTGAAACTGCAATTTTGAGACACATGGAAATATTAAAGCCGACACGATGGCACCATAGAAAATAAAAATGTTAGTTCTCTATGACCAACACAATTCCATTTGCAAACCAGCTGTTACCAGATATTATTTAAAATCACGTAGGTCTACTCAGTACTCAAAGTAGTTCATCCTAAAAACTTTTCAGATATCATTGTAGTACGATATTCAAAATTCCTTGAAACTACGGTCTATCTAGTGTTGTTGTTTAGCAGTTTTATATTTCTCATTATGCAAGATGGCCCTAAATTTGCAGACATAATCTGGAGGGATATAGAGCTAATCAAAATAAGACGAAAACATATTTGTAGAAGGGTAGTACAGATAATTAACGCTAAGTCGAATTTTTTTACATGAATACATCCTATATGGCTTCGTTTTAGAGACCCAATACTTTGAAGTTGTGACTTAGAAATAATTTTTTTAACTATTTCATTGATATCCGATTATTTAAGGTTTATATTATGCAAAATAGTGGTATAGTCATTAAAACCGTTATTTTAAATTTCCAGAATTTTAAGTTTTATGTAAGTATAAAAATTGGAAAGCAGTGGTAGTCAACGTTCATTAAGCAATGTTTATATTCTTTAAATTTATTCACAATTATAATAGTACTTTTAGATTCTTGACGTATACAAAAAATATTGATTTTGGATTTATCTTTAAAAACTTTACACTTTCTTAGAATATGCTGCGTTTATTAACGCCAATCGTCAATAGATTATTTAACATTTGGGTCTACATGCGACGCAACCTGCCAACTGGTGTCATAACGTACGCGTGGACGCACTCCTCGATAAATAGACCTTCTTAGAATGGCTGTAATTACATGCATTTATACACATGCTGAATATTTACGCCAGTCCTTTTATTTCAACGGCGTTCCTGAACCTACATATATTCACTGACCATCAATATTCACGGTCAATGTCAGGGTTGGAGTCATTGACCGCATGCAACTCTTGGCTCAGGATTGATCGTACGTATCCAGTCAATTGTATATTGCTAGTTGACCTTGACCGTGAATCGTCATGAAAGTTCATTTTATCAGCTGATGTTCCTTGCAACATGACGTTGGTTCAGGTTTGGAGGTTTACTTATATATTGTGCATTCCCTATTTTAAGAAGTAATATATTCAGCAATACGAACCTCGTTGAAGTACAGAATTTCAGTGGCTTACATCTACATTGATGCATATATACCCTATTACTAACAGCTTTTAGGTAGGTAATTATAAGGAAGTTTATTCAGTTCACCATGTATATTTCCAGTGTAAAAAAATTATCAAATACCGGTCTTAACCAAAATTATACAATTGCATTTAACCTTTACAGTACTTATACGTGTCCCCGTATCAATCCAACGATAGGTATAAAAGAAAAAATAATTTGGAATTATAATTTTATTTTCTGGGATTAAGTCCTGCTTGGTTAAAAAGTAATCATTTGTAAGCCACACATTTAAGATTAACTTAATTTTTTTCATAAATGAAATGCACTTTCTGATAGAGATACAAATAACTTATATTAAGAAAAAATGTTCGGGGACAATAAACTGTCTGTTACTTTGTCAATATGTAATATTTCGATTCTTAAGAAATTCGTTTTTCAGCTGTTATTTCACATATTTTTTTGCTTTCATGTGACTATTAGACACATTAGAGATAATAAAATAATAGTTCAAAAAGAAAATAAGATGAAAAATTGTTTACGAAAAAGATAAAAAAGTATGACATAGTATCAAGGTAGGCACAGGGCACACACCTCCGCAGATTTTCATTATAAGTATTTTTTATTAATAACATTTCGTCGTATCTCTATTATTCGTACAAGAAATTAGAAAATTCTAAATTTCCAAGGCGTACTTGATGTTCGAAACTAAAATTCTGGCAAAAATTCCACTTTCTAACGAAACACGGTTTAACCCCAGAAAATGAACTTTCAAATTGTTATGTCATTTATACTTATCGTTGCTTCGATTCGAGGACACACTCTATGTACATAACATAAGAATAAAGAATATATTATACGATCAAAGTAGATGCAAGCCTTTGAAATTTTGTATTTTTACAAATTTTCCTTTTATGAACATCACATTATAGTATCTTAAAAGCTTAATAAATTTTTTTTCCGAAAATACAGTTTATTTTTATAACAGAGTTAGTAAATTTTCAAGGCACACTTGATATGGTAAAACCAAATTTCCAGCATACATTACATTCTCACAAAGCAGTGTTTACGTTTAAAAGACATAATATTAATTCTGTTGCATCGAAAGTAGGCGAAGATTTTGTTTCTTAAAATAGCACATCTTACTACATTTCTGATTTCCTGTTGAATTTTAACATAAATTTATGAACCATCTGTGTTGTCTAAAATCGGTCGTTTTAGCAATATTTTACATMCCGTTGCAAWAATGATATTCGCTGTGCTTTGAAAAATTAGCATTACATATTTTCTCCGAAAATTAAAACGATAGCAAAGTGGAGTTTTGTAAGAGAGATATAAATCTAAATCTAATTACTTCCACATTCAAAAGTATTGTATCGCGAAAAAATTTTCAAAAATTTTTATTTGCTCATTCGCTTTAAAATATTCAAAAACGCAAACAAAACATAATTTGAGCAAAAACAAATTTCTTGTCTGTGTCTGTGCTATTGTTTGTGGACACCATAACTTTTGAAAGACTTAATATATGAACTTGAAATTTGGGAGACGCATAAATCTCACCTACCGAAAGCGACCTATTGTTTGTGGGGTAAGTAGGTTATCGGGAAGAGGCGAAATTGGGGGTAACTACCCTTTTTGCAAATTTTTATTTTTTATATTTTTTTCGTTTTAGTATGTGATTAGCAGTACGAGTATTATTCGTTTTTATAAATTTTCAGTACAGCAAACTGTTTAGAAGATATTAGCAAAAAAGCGTCACTTAAATAAAACGGTTTTTCCTAAATATCTCCGAATATATTTAATATATTCAAAAAATGAAAATACCATCAGATAGGAAATAAAATTTCTCACAAAAAGTGTCTTAGAAAATTTATTCAAAATTATGACATTTTCGAAATATTTCCAAAAAGCCTATTTTGGACCCTGCTCGTACGATTTTTTTTTAATTTTGGTATTATATAGAAAATCAAATTTCTGATCAGTAAACACATTGTAAATGTCATTTTGACAATTGGATGTGGAAGTATTGATTCAATTTGCAGCGGTTTTTTATGTAAACTGTTCATTATAATTTTACATGGGAGTGATCGCCAAAATTTATAAGCCTCAATTTTTAAACACCCGGTATGATACATGCATTAATAGTTGTTGCTTGTGAATGCCACGCCCTGTTTATAGATATTAAAACAAGATGTTTGTAAAATAATTTTGTAATAATTTTCATTGAGCAAGTAAATAACTATAAAATAAATATTCTGGCATGCAATATAAGATTAAACATGCAGTACATGACATTAGCAAAGGGAAAAAGATAATGTATACGAGTAGTACACAACTCAACTTTTTTTAAAACCCATGCAAATAATGTAGGAAAAGTTTGTATTTTAATTTAAAACGGAGATACGGGGTGTCAAAATAATTCTTAATAATTCTTAATAATTCAAAATAATTACTTCTCTGAATAACTTTTTGTTATCATTTTGATTGTTTTCAAAATTGGCAGATAGATTTGCTATTTATAATGCAAGCGAGCTTAAGCAGCTCTTGACCCTTAAAATATCACCCATAACTTTTTTGTTTTTGACTGTATTTTTATTCTGGCAGCATAGTCATAATTAAGGACATAAAAATCTCTAAAAAGATCCTTTTGCTACATTACAATTTAATGAGCAGGTTTCAAGAAAAATCGATTTTAACTCTTACAATTACATTACTAACGTAACGCAACAATAATGAAATCCATCAAAGTGTAATATTCCAAAATTAAGAGAGAGAGAGTAAAAAAAAATAAAAAGCGTTGTGATATAACTAAAACTTCCTATGCTACCGTACATGTTGCCATAGGAATATAATATGCTAGTATGATTTAAAATCAATTTTTCTCGAAAACGGCTCATGCTTTCGTATCGCAAAATTTACAAATAGTCACAAACAAAAAAGATCTGTGTTATAAATTAAAACCATGAACAGCTTAAGCCCTTTAGCATTGAACGAATTAATTCAAATTTGTACCAATAATACTAATTAATATAAAAAATATATTTGCCAAATTTGAGAGCAATTGAGACAGTGGCAAAAAATATTCAGAAGACAAGTAAGTTTGACGCTTTCTACCATTATTAATTTTAAGTTTTAGAAAAATGGTATATTAAAATATTTGCTCATTATCCCCGCATTAACAGCGACTGTAGCGATTAAAGTAGACCTAGGACCCAGAGCGCCTGTGGGGCACCATTGCTACCTCTAACAAGGCTGCGGCCGTGGTAAATGGCAACAGCGCATAATTACTCGAACTGTAACCAAGCTCCGTTTATATATTGTGAATCACCTCTTGTTAGTTATATATAATAATAATAATACAAAACTGAACCCGCAGTATGAAAATTTCCGAATACGTAGCGCCTGCGCAGTGAAATAGAACCGCGAACCGCCATTGCCATTAAACACTTCTACTTGTTCTAGTTGTTTCGGTATCGTGTATCCGTTGTTGGTTCATTCAATCATGTCCAGAAGAAGTGAATTACTAGTGCAATTAGCACAAAAGAGAAGTAATGAAGGTAAGTACCGTTTTAGTATTTAGAGCGTAATAAAACAAAGTGTATGTGGCTAAATGCTGAATTTGAAGATTGAGGTTAGGGTTAGACTTTATGCGGTTTTGTAAGTAGTGTGTGGGTAGTAGCTAATAAGTTCTACAAGTTATTCTTTTGTAAGGGGTGCATTCCATTCATCGCTTATAAGTTTAGATGAATATTAAATATGGTGTAACGTAGATGTTTAATGTTTTTATATAAAACGCTAACAGAACCCATTTCAGTAACTAAATCCACGTAATTTACCACTAAAWCAAATAATAAATAAAAAAAATGTATTAGAAGTTTCAAATATGTATTTGGTGTGAATGAATTTTGGGGGTTGATTTGTTTCTTAAAAAATCTCTTTTAATATAACAACTTCTACTATCTACTATCTCATATAAATTTAAAAAATTGAATAACTCTAAAATTGCGAAAAATAAACCTAACAGTGTATACATTTTGTTAATCAGAAAAATAGCTCTTTTTAGCCATAGCAAAACCAATTACAGTTTCCATTTAAAAAATGGAAGTTTGTGTTATACCTCAAAACCCTCAAGACCCCTTAAAAAATTCTGAGTACGCCACTGGATTCAGAATAAAAATATCTACATTTTTTTTGTATCTTCATACCAAGCAAGATATTGAAAGCAGAAGAAATGTTACATTTTTTAAAAATTGGCTCTAACTGTAAAACAAAAGACGATACAAAAATGGCGATGGTGAAACTCAACTCACAACAAAAAAAATATTAATGTAGGAACCGCGACCCTATAGCAATAATAGTTGTTTCTTATTTTAACTATAAAATTACTTACATATGATTCCCAGAGTACTCCTATAAAAATGGATGACGCTGCATGTGCTTCTTCTACTTCAAAAGTGAAAATTTTGTCGCACTTGGTATTACTCAAAAAAGCCTAAGAAATACAATCCTTATCTAGAAAGCAACCAGAAAACCAAACCAAATAAAAATGACGTGGTACAAATTCCAGTGGATTTAAAGGAAACGGACAATAGTAGTGAGGAAGAGGAGGACCCGTATGCTAACTCTGACACTGACCCAGCTTATACGCCTTCCGCTGGCGATACAGACTCTGATGACGATGAGGTACGTATCGCGAATTTTCTTAAGTAATAATGGGGCCAGTCGTCAGCTACAGGTCGGAGTCATCGTTCATTATGCGTCGCACAAGGCAGTCAATTCTTGCATAGGTTCTTAAAAGTGTTCGGTGTTGTTCCTTTACTTTTTTTATTTTGTAGGCGACCACAACATGCATAATTAGTGCATACAACGTAATTACTTCATGTTTGCAAGAAAAAATTATACAATGGATTAATAGTATTTGAAGAGATATAAATGCTAATTTTACTTATGCATTATAGGTGCATTCAACGAATATATTAAATATGTACATGAGAAGATGCATGTAAGGGAATGTAATAGGTCTGAAGCGATACAGCTGCTGCTCCTACTACAACAAATTTATTCTGCAAATTCAAATAAAAGTAAGAGATTATAATAAACAAAGATTATAATTGATTTACAAGATATATAAAAGTTAAAGATATTCTATAACAGTGAAAACGAATGAATCCTACTAAATCCTTGAAAATTAAAACAAATACAGGAAAACACATTTTGCATGCTTATATTAGTATTTAAGCGTTTTATAACAAAGTTCTTGATGACAATATTTTATTTTTTTGCTACAAATACTTTGGAGTTCTTTATCATTAGCAATATTCGTGTAGTTATTAAGTAGTATATTAATGAAGTAGCATAAACAAATTTTATGTAWTTTACCTCATTATTAGTCATTCAGTTCATTTCTAGTAAATCGAATATCTCATGTATCGTCTCTTACTGTTATTTGCATTTATATATAGTTAATAGAATTATTGTAGTATACGAACAGCAGTTGCTCTGTCAAACCCTTTATGTAATTAAAGACAATAGTCCGTTTCGTCGTAAGTCTATGCAAAATTTGCTTATTTTGATTACCTTTTTCAAGAATTAGCCTGACGAACATTGCCAGTGACCAGAGACAATAATTTTGACAAATAGGTGTGTTAGAATTTTTAGCACTATTTTTAAGCATTTTCTACTGATAAAGCTTGGCAGGCCATTTTTAGGGCAACCCACGTTTGTAACAAAAACCTTCTGTTTATATTACCTTGTCTCATAATGAAATCATTCTAGAATGCAAATGCTGCTAGCAACACCGATCGAAGTCTGTACCATAATTTTTTATTCGACCTTTTATTTTCAATTAAGAACACTCTTTTCCTCAACGTCAAGCTTTCTATCTTTATTTTAGATCTTCATCAGGACTACAATATAATACCAGACAATTTCTTTAAGTTACCTGCTATACTAAATACAAAAACAAGAAATTGTCTTGTATTGTATTGTAGTAGTCCTGATGAAGATCTGAAATAAAGATCGAAAGCTTGACGTCGGAGAAAAGAGTGTTCTTAATTGAATAATAAAAGGTCGAATAGCTCCAAAATATAAAAAGTAATTTCAACTACGACCGCTACTATCTCGAATTATTTTTTGTATACAGAGTTGTCTATTTTCTTTAGACGATACCCATTTTCCATTTTACATAGAACACCCCGCATAATTTTGCACTTTTTTTTAATTAAAAATTAATGTCAGTTTGTTAACCTTACATGTGATCTGAGTTACATCGCATTTGAAGATATTTGAAGTTTTTTTTAACAATTTTACTCTTGCAGCGCTCTGGAAATGACATTTAATGACGTAGAAATTATTAAGTATAAAGTTCTATCTATAAAGTTATCTACTGTTGAAAATTACACTACCATGTCTACTTGGAAACAGTTTCAGTTAAACTGAAAAATATTAAATAGCTAATTAAGAGTCTTTTATGGCCCCTTGACGTTGTTTCAGGATTTTTAGACCGTTATTCAGGCTGCATACTTCCGGAAGGAATATTTGTTTCTTCGTCGTCCACGTTTTGCTCCGCAATATCCACAATATCGGAATCATCAAGTATATTTTCAAATACACAATTTTGCTGTATTGGAGTGAGATGAATATGATATCTGACCTCTAGATTGTTCCGCTTCTCCTTCGTTCATAAGCAATAGCAATTTATACACTTTTGCTGTTTGGTAGGTGTTGTCAGCCAATCGATAAAAGTTGCAGTGAGTTTTCAGCCTATGTCCCATAAATGTAGAAACCTGTTCCAAAACATCGTCTTTAAACTGTAGCAATTGGGTTATTGTTGCCAGGTGTTTTCTGAGCTTAGTCGCTGCACCTCACATTGTGTCACATACTTCTGTAAAACTTCTGCGCCATCAACAAATCCTTTTGCATTTGTATGAAAAACATAGTCATTATATGTAACAAATTTTTCGCGTAACTCTACAAGTAGATCAAAATAACGCCGCATTTCCGGCCGCAATAGTATAGGTACACCCCGCACTCCCTGTCTTCTAATCACAAGTCGGCTAAACGAACTCAATAGAATTTTCTCGGTTTCGGTTAATGGAGCTTGAAATTCGTTTTCTGGGCATTGCAGATTAACTGACTGGTATGTTTGTACTTTTAACTGAGCAACTTCTGCTGGACGTCTTCTATTTAGTAATATGATTTGAGTATATAGTACTTTCAATGAATTGGAAGCCGATTTGTTTGCAATACGTCGTAAAAAATTATTCAGTTTATTTTAGGTCGGAGCTCAAAGGTAGTAGTTCGCGCTTATTCAATTTTTTCAAGTTCAAGTTGGATGAGGCCTGAGCCGAAACTTCATTTGCCCACTGTGATTCTATTAGAGTTTTTAATATGTTCAATTCCTCCCGCCGCTCTTGACTGCCTGGCTCTTGTAAAAGTCGCATCACTGCCAAATCACAGCATTTTTTTTAGTAGCGTTCCAAAATTCATTTGCTTGAAGAGACATGATCGAAGCAAGTCCATCAAGCACTCAACGTCTTTCACTCACTCTTCTGCAAACATTAAATGTCATTAAACTATTGTAGTTCAAGTGGCAAAATCCGCATTTTTCGAATATTTTTACTTTTCGCTGCTAAACTATGATTTCCAGACGGCTACAAAAGTCAAATTGTAAAAAAATTAAATTATCTTCAAATGCCATATAATTCAGATCACATGTAGGGTAAACAAACTTATCTTTATTTTTAATTAAAAAAGTGCAAAAATACGCAGGGTGTTATATAAAATAAAAGAATGGGTATCGCCTAAAGATAATGGCAAACTTGTATAAAAAAATAATTCAAGATAGTAGCGGCCGTAGTTGAAATTCATTTTTATATTTTAGWGCTATTCGGCCTTTTATTATTCAATTAAGAATACTTTTTTTWCCARCGTCAAGCTTTTGATCTTAATTTTAGATCTTCATAAGGACTACTAAATACAGGRAAAATGAAATGTCTTGTATTATACTGTAGTAGTCCTGATGAAGATCTGAAGTAAATATCGAAAGCTTGACGTTGGAGAAAAGAGTGTTCTTAATTGAATAACAATAGGTSGAATAGCCCCAAAATATAAAAAGTAATTTCAACTACGACCGCTACTATCTTGAATTATTTTTTTATAGAGATATAGACATAGAACACCCTGCGTATTTTTGCACTTTTTTTACGCTAAGAATAAAGGTCAGTTTGTTAACCATGCATGTGCATGATCTGAGTTACATCGCATTTGAAGATATTTGAAGTTTTTTTTAACAATTTGACTTTGCAGCGCTCGGGAAATCACAGTTTAGTGGCGGAAAGTAAAACTAATCGAAAAATGCAGATTTTGACACTTGTACTACAACAGCTTAATGACATTTAATGACGTAGAAATAAATAAGTAATAATTCATCTATAAAGTTACCTACTGTTGAAAATTACATTGCCTTGTCTACTTGGAAACCGTTTCAGTTAAACTGAAAATTTTGAAATAGCTAATTAACAGTCTTTCATGCTTAATCTATCGGCGAAATCGCATTTTTCTAAGTTTTTATTTTCCGAGATATTGTTTTTCTCTGCTTCAAGTATCTTCAGAAAGGCATAACGCATGCCTCATACGTGACTAACAAACTGACTTTTATTTTCACTGAAGAACACAAAAATGTAGTGGGTGTCTTTCTTACATAAATTTGGGAGCGGTAAGAAAAATGGCACAGTTTGTGGGAACAAAAAATATTTTATGATGTAGACAACTTGATTTGGTGCAACTTTTATTTAAAACTATTTTTAAACTTGTTTTAGGCAAATCATGATAAAACTGAGGTTGAGATGAGCGAGGGAAGTCAACAGACAGATGCTGCTGTTGAAGTGGTAATAAGAAAAAATTATAAAGATAGAAAAGTTTTGCATGTTTTGTGAAAAAGAGGTGTCGCAATTTGCTCATTTATATGCATGGCATAATTGCGAATTAGACGTCCAACGGATATTGTCCTACCAAAAGGATTCCCCGCGCAGAAAACTTGCTCTGTCACAACTTAGGAAAAAAGGCAACTTTATTCGAAATCGCTTCAATACCCAATATATAAAATCGGTACGAAGACTGCCAGCAAGCGCAAAAGCTCTTGCTGAAGATTATCTTCCCTGTCGCTATTGTACATACTACAAAAGGAAGAGCTTATATAGGCACACCAAACTCTGTGCCGAAAATAACGATCTAGAAAAAGGAAAGTGACAAACTGCACAAATCGATAGGCAGAATACGCTATTGTTGACGCTCAAGCATGATAAAGTGCTCACATCTGAACTGTTTCCACGAATGCGGACAGATGATGTCACATTAACAGCTAAAGGGATCAACTTATATGCAATTATCCATATTCCTATTTAAAAGGTCGTCGCTCAAAAGGCAACTTAGACTGTGTGCGACAGAACGTACGACGTTTATCTAAACTATTAATGTTTGCAAAAGAGAGAGCGAAAGACGTTAAGTGCTTGATGGACTTGCTTTGACCATGTCTCTTCAAGCAAATAGTTGACGGTGTTAATACAACAGCGACACTGACTTGTATGAGTCGCCAACTCTGGCAATGAATTTTGGAACGCTACTAAAAAAATGCTGTGATTTGGGAGTGATGCGACTTTTACCAGAGCCAGGCAGTCAAGAGCGGCGGGAGGAATTGGGTATTATCACTTTTTTTTAAATTACGTAAAATGAATCTTGAAGTGCATATATATCATACGCCATGTAAAAAAAACAAAAAAAATATTTGTAGGTAGAGAATTTCAGGTCTGAAATTCGAATCTTAGGAGGCACCGCCAAAACGCTTTTATCCAAGGTTATTCAACTCGTGACGTCAAGTGTCACGTAAACATTACCGAGGAGCGTGCTATTTAATGGTGTAGTATCATTCTTGTATTGGAAAAGCTTGTGTGTTGTGTTTATTGAAAGCACGGTGTAAGAGGTCGCACCAAAAAGTGATTTGTGTAGTTTTACAAGCATCTATTATGTATGGAAAACAAAACAAGTGCTGTTTTGTACCTGTCTGTAAGAGTACATCAGTCAGTACCGCTAACAAAATATTTGTAACCGTTCCTCGAGATTATCAACGTATGAAAAAGTTGTTTAAGGCCCCTAGGCGTGTTATGCCGAAATCGCAAAGATTGTTTTTCTGTTGTGAAGATCATCTTAATTCTTACTGTAAGTTTTATTATTCTTTTTGGGGTTATAAGTGTTTACCATTCAGTTTCCATATTGTTATAGCTTGAAGAGGATATGAAAAATTATATGCGTTTTAAGTTGATAGAGGGAAATGTTATAATAAAGAACGACGTTGTTCCCCATATATTCGACTGTTAGCCAGACCAGAAACGACCCGCAAGAGCCCCGAAAATAAATGGCAATTTATATTTATTCTGACCTCTAAAATAAATGTCAAGTTTAGGGTACATTTTTGATTCTTACATTTTTATGTTTACAAATAGTATGTTTCCAACAACCCACTATGATCAATGCTACGTTAATTTGATAAAAAGTTCACTTATGCTGTTGCTTTTACGTTCCTCATACCCGCCGCGTTGAACCGCTCGTCGCTGTACACAAATTCCATAACAATGAACATGCCTTCAGAAGTCATAACTTATAAGTATTTCACTTTTTCTTGGCGTATTTTAATTCGTTTGTCACAAAATGAACGCAAACAACAAACTGATAAATAGATGGGCTGAGGCTGACGCGTGACGCGCTGACCCCATATGTAAACAAGCGGCCATTTACAAGACACCTGACGTCACGGCCAATATGTTCGCGTTTTGGCGGTCCCTTTAAATATTTACATTTTTAATATTAAAAATACACCTTACGATCCATTTTTTCGAATTTATAAGCTGTCACAGCCACTTTGTGGATTAGATGCTACCTATTAATATGGAATTTAATAAAATATAAATACATGGCAAATATCCAATTGAACATATTAAAAACTCTAATAGAATCACAGTGGGCAAATGAAGTTTCGGCTCAGGCCTCATCCAACTTGAACTTGAAAAAATGGAATAAGAGCGAACTACTACCTTTGACCTCCGACCTAAAAAAACTGAATAGTTTTTTACGACGTATTGCAAACGAATTTTACACAACGCTGAACAAGACACCTCTAATGTATCGGCTTACAATTCATTGAAAGACGTACTATACACTCAAATCATACTACTAAACAGACGACGTCCAGCAGAAGTTGCACAATTAAAAATACAAACATACCAGTCAGTTAATCTGCAATGCCCAGAAAACGAATTTCAAGCAGCATTAACTGAAACTGAGAAAATTCTATTGAGTTCGTTTAGCAGACTTGTCATTAGAGGAAAGCGAGGGCGGGGTGTACCTATACTATTGTCGCCGGAAATGCGGCGTCATTTTGATCTACTTGTAGGGTTACGCGAAAAATTTGTTACTGAAAATGACTATGTTTTCCATACAAATGCTAAAGGTTTTGTAGCCGGAACAAAAGTTTTGCAGAAATATGTGAGACAATGTGAGGTGCAGCGACCGAATGCAATTATAGCAACTAAACTCAGAAAACACCTAGCAACAATAACCCAATTGCTGCAATTTAAAGACAACGATTTGGAACAGCTTTCAAAATATGGGACATACGCTGAAAACTCACTGCAACTTTTATCGAATGCCTGACGATACTTACCAAACAGCAAAGGTGTCTAAATTGCTATTGCTTATGAACGAAGGAGGAGCGTAACAGTTTAGAGGTAAGACACTCGATGACATTGATATAGATCTCACTCCAATAGAGCAAAATTGTGTTTTTGAAAATATACTTGATGATTCCGACACTGCGGTTATTGAGGAGCAAAACGTGGACGACGAAGAAACAAATATTCCTTCTGGAAGTATTCAGCCTGAAGAACAGTCTACAAATCCTGAAACAATGTCGAGAGGCCATAAAATAGAGAAAAAAAATATTCCCAGGGAAGCTTGGACAATAAAACAAAAGCGGATAATAAGCAAACATCTTGAAGTACATATTAAAGAACGAAAAGCTCCCAAAAAGCATGAAGTGGACAAGATGATCTCTATGTATGGAGATTTATTCAAGGGCAAAAAGAGGACATCTGTGAAAGCAGTTGTATATAATATCTACACAGGAAAATTAAAAGTACGCTAGAGGAATGAACAGGTTTCCCCACACCTATGGACTAGAACTTACTTTATCATATACATTTTACTAGTAGTGTTTTTTATTATTATTTCTGTTTTCAAGGATACTTTTTACTTGTAACTATTGTGAGTGCTAGTACATCGTTACCATTTATTTTATAATTGAAGTTTTTAGTTAAAGTTTTGTGGTTAAAGAACCTTACGAAAAGATGTAGGTGAGAGTTTAATATTAAGTTTATTTTATAATTTTATGAATTTTTCTAACATATTTATTTTTGTTAATAGAATGTGGAATAAAGTTCATACGGGAGCTTCAGCAGCACATTTTTCTTTTTTGTCTAGAAATTCCTTTCCTTACCATGAAACTTCAGTAAAAGTCATTAAAATATTAATTATTATTAAATTAGAAATCAGTATATAAAGGGTGTCCCGTATTATTAGGGCAATCTCTCGGAATCTGAAAACTGGTGCAAAAATGACACTATTTTACAGTATAACTTTTTTGAAATAACGCCGGCCTATTGAGATATTGACTTAAACATAGGGGAAGAGAAATAGGTTTTTCCAAAAACGTCTCTTAGGCCGGTTGATATAATTTCATCAGATTTTGGCTACTGTTATTTGAAGTTGAAGCCGCTAAAACGATTTTTTAAATAAATGTTTTGGGATGGTCGGAAGGGCGCCAACATGTTTACCCTTAACTTTAAAACGATTAAGTATTTTTTCAAAAACGTGTTTTTAACCTTTGGGCCTTGTAAACAAAAAATGAATTTATTTGTTCATGCGGCTAAAATTGACCCTTTCCGAGAAAATTGCATGTTAGGATTCACATTTTCACTGCCTAAGTAAATCATTTTTTTATTAAATTGTCCATGATAAGTAATAAAACATTAACATTTCGACAAAAAATTTGTAGAAATTCTGAAATAATAGTGATGGAATATTCATATAAATGAGTAACACACTCATTAATAAGAATATTCCATTAATACTATTTCAGAATTTTTGCAACAAATAATGTGAAGTATTGTCAAAATGTCAATATAACAGTGACATCAAACACAGTTTCATTATTTATCACGGCCAATTTGGTAAAAAAAATTATTTAGTTAAGCAGTGAAAATGTGAATCCTAACATTCAACTCCAATTTTTGTTTACAAGGCCCAAAAATTAAAAAAATACTTGATCGTTTTAAAGTTAGGGGTTAAAATGTGGGGGGCTAGCCCCCTTACGTCCCCCCAAACTTGATCATTTTAACGGCTTTCACTTCAAATAGTAATAGTCAAAATTTGATCAAATTATATCAAGCCTTATAACAGATTTTTTTGAGAAACTGTTTCTCTTCCCCCGTTTTTAACAGTCAATATCTCAGTTGGCAGGTGTTATTTCAAAAACAGTTATGCTGTGAAATAGTGCTATTTTTGCACCAGTTTTGAGATTTCGATAGGCTGCCCACGTAATGCGGACACCCTGTATACAGGAACAGACAAAAATTATGAATAGGTCATAATAATCTGATATTTCTCTTTAAAGTCTACATAGTATATTCATTATTTTTCAAATTATTTGCGTTTTGATTGTTACAAACGAGCATCTGTAGCCAAGCAAGAGTAGTAGTCCCYGGTTTGATCCGGGTTAACACCATGTTGAGTTGGTCCGCGTTTGTGCAATCGGCGCTTAACAGCACTTAAATTTTTCAACTACCTTATTATAATAAATGTAAAAAATAGAACGTTTTTTTAGTATTGAAGTATTTTAGCCTACAATGGGCGTCAAGAAACCATTTTAAAACGTTAAACCCACTACACTGCTGAAATAAAAATACAATAAGTAAAAAATTCAAGAGTTAAAATGTTTGTTTAAGTATATCAATATATAATATATCAAGTACATAGAAAATTCCATGCCTTGCCACAAACTATACATAGTCTCAAAACAGGTGTCGGGTGATATTTCTTTTGCTACTTATTAACATTACTAATATTTATACACTATTTCGGTCCATTTTTTCTTGTCTTTCGCCATTCTCATTGCACTCTCCCATGTTAGTCCCCGCTCCTTAAGTATGCTTGCCACAACACTGTCCCATGTTTTAGATGGTCTTCCCCTTGATCTGTCCGGTTTCACCCTTGCTTCCCAAATCTTCTTGGCTGGTCTTTCATTTGACATTCTTGACAGGTGGCCGAACCATTTCAGCTGGTTGTTTTCTATATATTTAGAGATTGCCCTGACTCCCAGCTCCTCTCTTATATCGTCATTTCTAATTCTGTCTATTCGTGTGATACCCTTGACTTTTCTTAAGAATTTCATTTCTATAGCCTGAATTCTTGATTTTAGTTTTTCATTTAATGTCCAGCACTCACTTCCAAATGTCAGGATTGGTCTGAAGACAGTTTTATACACTGACATTTTTGTTTTTCTACTTATCTCTCTTTTTCCGATGAATGTGTTATTTAGGGAATAGTACAATCTAGCTGCACTCTGTATCCTGCTGCTTACTTCTTCCTCATTTTTACCATCTCTCGTTAATGTAGTTCCCAGATATTTAAAACTATCAACCTGTTCTAGTATTGTACCATTCAACATAATTTCAAGCCTTTTTTCAACTCTCCCTATTTGCATGACCTTTGTCTTGTTTAAGTTAATCTTCATGTTCCATGACTTTAATGTTTCATTCCATACTTGGAGACTATGTTGAAGGTCTTTTTCAGTTCCTGCACATAGCACCACGTCGTCTGCAGACGCGCACTCAGTTAAACCCACCGGTTGCAGATTTTTGTATCCGATTTTAAGTTGTTTCACTTGTGTTTTGGTAGTCTTTATTATATTGTCCATGGCGCTTATGAAAAGGAGAGGACTCAGTACTCCACCCTGTCGAACTCCTTTGGTTGTTATAAAGGTTTCTGAGTTGTTTTTGCAAATCCTTACATAGTTACTACTATTCAAATAAAGACCTTTTATTGCTTTTATAAGGTTTTTGTCCACCCCTCTTTCATCTAAGATTTTCCATATATTTGAGCGTGGAATTCTGTCAAACGCTTTCTCTAGGTCTATAAATGCCAAGTATACTTCTTTATTCTGAATTAATGTTTTCTCTGTTATTTGCTTTACTATGTGCACCTGATCTTGGATGCTTCTGCCCTTTCTGAATCCGCACTGTGATTCTTCCAATTGATCTTCTACCACACTCCTCAGCCTCTGTTCTAGAATACTTTCGTACACTTTACTAACCACACTTAGCAGGGTGATGCCTCTATAGTTTTGGCACTCTTTGCTATCTCCTTTCTTAAATATCGGAACAATTACTCCCACTTTCCAATCCTCTGGAACACTTCCCTCTGCCCATGCCTGGTTTATTATCTTTAGCAGGTGTGTCAAGTTTACGTCATTTAGCTTTTTTAACATTTCTGGTTTTATATCATCATGCCCAGCTGCCTTACCCCACTTGAGTTTCTTTATGGCTTCTTTTAATTCTTCTTTCATGATTTCATTTATTTCTCTCCCTTCCTGTATGGCCCTCCCATAGGTTTTGTCCTCTTCGATCTTTTCCTGTTTTTCGTCGCCGTCTTCAACTGCTAGCAAATTTTGGAAGTATTCTCTCCATCTTTCCATGATATCCTTTTGCTTTCTCAACATGCGTCCTTGTTTATCCTTTATTTGTCCCAGTTTTGGACTCTTGCCCTTTCTAAGATTTTTGAGTACTTTAAAAAATAGTTTTTGATTGCTCTTGCTATCTTGCTCCATCTTGCATCCAAATTCTTCCCAGCATTTTCTTTTTTCCTTTTGTACGAGGCTTTTGACTAGTTTGCTTTTGTCTTTGTATAATTTGTAATCGGCTGCATTCTTTGTCTGCAGATAAAGTTTCCAGGCTCTTTTCTTTTCTTTCACATGAAATTTGATTGATTCATTCCACCATGGTGTCTGTTTCTTATTTGAGCCTGTCCTAATAACCCCACATGCTTCTGTTGCAGCTTTCAGTGCTATGGTTTTGAATATTTTCCAGTTTTGTTCCAAACCTAGCTCTCTGCCTGTTGTCTCCATCTTCTGTTTGTACTTTTCAAAGAGTTTATTATATTCCTCTGCTACTTCAGACTCTCTCAGCTTATACGCTTTTATCACCATCTTATTCTCTTGTTTATCATTCTCCTTTATCACATCTTTGTTTTCCTCATCTTGTGTGTCTTTCCAAATCTTGGCTTCTACTAAATAGTGGTCAGAGTTAATTTCAGGTCCTCTTCTGACCCTTACGTCTTTCACTTTTCTTCTCATCTTTCTTTGAACTAGGAAATAGTCTATAATGGAGTATTCTTGTCTATTATGCATCACTCTAGTGTATTTGTGTATGTTTCTGTGTTGGAAAAACGTGTTTGCTATTATGAACTCGTTTTCTATACAAAATTCTATTAACCTGGTACCATTATTGTTTACCAGATCTTCTTTTGTAATATTTCAAAATTGCAGGACAAAATTATTGTGGTTTGCTTTCGCAATGCAACAATGACATTTCTTTGAAAAAATTTAATGTTCTTAATTACTGTGCTGTCAGAATTTACATATGGTCACAAACGAAAAGGATCTGTGCGATAATTTAAAAATTAAGAACAGCTTAAGCTATTTGGCATTGAATGATTCAATTCAAATTTGTGCCAAAAATACAAAAAAATGAGTTTTCGAAAAATTGGTATTGGAACTTTTGGAGTATGAAATATCTAAAATATTTGCTTATTATTTCCTGACACCCTGAATAATATTGATCTAAATAGCTATTGCTATTGACTTAAGATTGACATACATACGGTGTCCGGCATCAGATACATGCTAACTTTTTTGTAACAAACTAAATTTGGTTATTGCCATTTACAACATTTAATTCTTATAAACAAGTAAAATTTAAGGATTGGGAGTAGGAACTTCTACATACTTATTTTGCTGGCTTTGTTTAAGTTTTGTTACGGAGTTCAAAAACTGTCTTATATGTACAAAAAAATTCTTATAAGACCAAATGTATCGCCTTCGAGAAAAATCGATTTGAAAAATTGATTACATGGTATGTTGATCTAAAACTGCATTTGCATAAGTGTCCAACTATTTAAATATCAGTAGCAACTATGCAGATTTTGTATACAAACCGATTAATCTATTCTACCCATGCATAACAATGGCAACATAGCTTGCAATCAAGACTTTATTTTGATTTTAATCGGCAACGGTGCATTTTATCAAAATACAGGAAGTACCAACATTTTTTATGTATAAAAAAGTTACGAAGAGGTAAGAAGTTTCTAACTTTATATCGGAATATCCGACTTTAATTCGCAATTTCAGAAATTTTCACGAAATTTTCAATACCTTATATTGAGACACATAGGCTTGTATCAAGGCTTCTCATCTTACATATTAAATGTATCTCGATACTTCTAATATTAAGTACCTGTTCTGGAAAATCAACAAATAATTTCGTGTCATTAATGTGGCTACTCTTTCCAAGTTATGTCTTGTAGCTCTGGGCACTATCAATTGATTTTTAAATGGTTATTTTCTTTTGTTTACGACCTATAAATAAAGTAACAAAATTATATTTTTTGTATCTCAAAAACATTTTTAGCGAAGCACGAGAAATATACAATCCTTATTATCAGGCTACAATTATTGTTATGAATTTAGAAAGTAAATGATCTAAAGGTGCTGGTTTCGTTTGCGGAGTCAAGGAAAATAAAAGACGTATGTTCGCTTACCTTAGGTACGGCGTTGCGAACACGGGATGCGGGTAATCCACCAGAAGCGGGAGCGGGACCAAAAGCGGGAACGGGACCAAAAGCGGGTGTGACGAAGCGGTAGTTTAATTGTATGTAGCACAGCGAAATCGGATACACATTCACTAGGTTTGTTTATTTTACTATGCACTTTTTTTTTGTTAGTTATTTCTAATGTTTTTTATTAATGGTCAAAACGACTAGATATTTGGTAAGCGAACATCTTACGCGCGAAATTTAACAACAAACAAAAAATTAAGATATTTTGCTTTAACATACTGCCCAGCTTTTTTGCTAAATATGAATTTAGCAAAATAAAAAACAAACAGTTACAAAGAGAACAACAAGAATTAAAATCTAACTAAGCTTCTGGTAAGGGACATAATTTTACCATAGGCCGAACAAATGTACCTTGTTGAGTACGTACTTCGGCCACTCTGGAAACGCCATCGCTACCTTTAAATAAACGAACAATTCTAGCTAACTTCCAAGCCATAGGGGGCACATTGTCTTGCTTTAATACAACCAGACTTCCTTCTTTGGGAAGATTTTCTGTCTTATTCCATTTAGCTTTTTGTTGTAATGTGKGCAAATATTCTAAGTGCCATCTCTTCCAAAAATCTTTGTGCATTCGCAGTAAAAGTTGATAACGATCAAGACGATTTAGGGAAATATTGCCATAATTTGGATCTGGTAAACATGTTAGGGGTTCAAGTGTTAAAAAATGTCCGGGAGTCAAGACAGAGTAATCATTGGGGTCAGAACTTACTGAACATAAAGGACGCGAATTTAGTAATGCTTCAATTTGTACTAATAAAGTGTTTAGTTCTTCATACGTCATGCGCTGTGCTCCTATTACTCGATGTAAATGTGATTTTACAGATTTTATGCCGGCCTCATATAAACCTCCAAAATGTGAAGCTTGTGGTGGATGGAATCGCCATTTAATATTTTCTGTAGCCGTAGTTTTCTGCATGATTTTCATAAGATATTTATTGGCGCCTACGAAATTGGTACCATTAACCGATACAATTTCTATGCAACGTCCACGACGAGCGATGAAGCGACGTAAAGCACATAAAAAATTTTCACTAGATAAGTCTGAAACAAGCTCGACATGTATAGCTTTGATCGCAAAGCATACGAAAATACAAATGTAAGCTTTGGTTACTTTGGCACTTCTTAGTTTGTTAGCGGTGACGAATAACGGACCGCCAAAATCAATGCCTACAATTGCAAAAGGTTTAACCTGGGAAACGCGATTTGTGGGCAAATTTCCCATTACAGGTAGTGCAGGAGAAGGATTTATACGAAAACATTTAATACATTTAGCCAAAACCTTTTTTATTGCGCGGCGAGATGAAAGAATCCAATAATTTTGTGATAATAAATATTGTGTTGTTTGTAAACCAGGGTGTAAATATTTTTTGTGAACGTATTCAATTATAAGATGAGTCAAGCGACAATTGCGGGGTAGAATTATAGGATATTTCTTTTCATAATTTAATACTGAGTTAGCGAGGCGTCCACCTACACGTAAAATACCAGAATTATCCATAAACGCTCCTAACTTTCGAAATGCTTTTGAAAGAGGTTTTTCAGATTGCAAATTATCTATTTCATTGATAAAATATAAATGTTGAATTCGCTTTATCAACATTATCATAGCATTATGAAGATCATGAGCTGAGAAATGTGAAGTCTGTTTATTCGTAGGGTTTTTTAAATTATGCATAAGTCGTTGCAGAAATGCGCAGATTTTTTGCAACTTTGCAAGAGATGAAGATTTCTCAGTCAGACAATCGATAGGATGATTCATTGCGGTAGTTAATGAAGCTACTTTTCGAGATTCTAAACTAACTTCATCATCTTCAGAATTTACTTTTAAATATTGGGTAGGCCAATCATCAGGAGACTGTTGAAGGAATGGTGAACCTGACCACCAATGGGATAATTTAAACAAAATTCCGAAGGCATTAGACCGCGAGAAGCACAATCAGCGATATTATTTTCTGATGAAATGTGATGCCATCTAGCCTTAGGAACCTTTTCTTGAATAGAGGTAATTCGATTTGCAACAAAAGGTTTCCATCGATGAGGCGACGAATTTAGCCAATGCAATACTATCATAGAGTCCGTAAATATAAAAATATTTTTAAAATCTATATGACTTCCATAAGTATCAGTTACAAATTTAATTAGTTTTGCGAGTAAAAGAGCTCCACAGAGTTCCACTCTCGGTATGGATAAACGTTTTAATGGAGCGACTTTAGACTTGGCGCAGAGTAAGACAGTATGGATAGAAACTTTAGAAACAATTCTAGCGTATACACAAGCAGAATACGCTGTCAATGATCCGTCTGAAATCCACATAGATCTATAAAATCATAACCATTTATTGTAAAAATATGTCGCGGTWTGTTAATTGTCGATAATTGTGGGAGACCTTCCTTGTATAGGTGCCAATGATTTTTAATATCTTGCGGTGGGCAATCATCCCAATTTAGTTTTAAAGACCAAAGTTTTTGAATAAGAAGTTTAGAAAGTAGTGTAATGGGCGTTAAAAATCCCAAAGGATCATAAATTCGCGCTAATTCAGAAAGAACATTTCTTTTAGTGCATGGTTTATCGGATGCACAAACCGTATAAGAAAAAGTATCTTGTACAGGATTCCATTTAAATCCCAATATTTTAACTGCGCTTTCTATTTTATCAAAAGACAAAGATTTCATAAGTAAGGCTTCTTCGGGTAGACAAGATAATAATGCTTGATTGTTGCTAGCCCATTTTCTGAGTTCAAAACCACCTTTTTTTAACAAAGCAATAAGATCTGACTGTAAAGAAATAGCTTCTTCAATTGAATTGCATCCAGTTACTATGTCATCAACATAAACATCCGAAAGTAGTGTTTTAGAAGCTAATTTGAAATTGTTTTCCTCGTCATGAGCAAGTTGTATTATTGTTCGTAGAGCAAGATATGGTGAAGAGCTAACGCCAAAAGTCACAGTCTTTAAAAAATATTCTTGTATGACATCATTTTTTTAAAATCTCCATAAAACTCGTTGATAAGTATAATGTGCGGGATCAAGTAGAATTTGACGGTACATGCCTTTTATATCGGCAGTCATGACAATGGCATGCAAGCGAAAATTTAATAAAATAGTGCAAATGTCTTTTTGAAGTTTATGACCTGTCATTAAAGTGCTATTTAATGAAATATTATTATCATCTTTTGCAGACGCGTCAAATACTACCCGTACTTGTGTTGTAGAAGAATCTGGTTTGATGACGCAGTGATGCGGTAGAAAATAACCAGTATCATCGTGAAACGAAGCAACTTCCATATGTCCACTGTCAAGGTAATCTTGAATAACATCAGAATATTTAATGCGTAGATCATTGTCTGCAGCAAGTCGTTTTTCTAATGAGTAAAAACGTCGAAGTGCTATCTGTTTGGAATTTTTGAATTTAGGTTTCACATTTTCCTGGAATGGCAAAGAAACTATATAACGACCGGTATTATTGCGATGGGTTGTGTTCGCATATATTTCTTCGCATTTTTTATCTTCAGGTGACAAAGATTTTTCATGTGGAACCTCTTCCAAACACCAGAACCTTTGAAGAGAATCGTCAAGACTATTAGAAATGCAATGGGTAAAGAACGAATTGACAGAATTGGGAAGCGTTGCAGGATGTGACACTTCGCCCATGAGAATATAGCCAAAAACATTATTGATGGCAGTGGGCAAATTCTCAGTGGATATTCTACCATCGAGCAAAATCTTATCAAAAATGTTTGCTCCTAATATGACATCTACAGATTTTGATAAATTAAAATCGGGATCAGCTAAATAGATATTTTGAATATGTTTCTATTGAGGAGTATCTAAATTACAAACGGGCATGTCAGAACAAATTGTATCCAAAATTATAGAATTTATATTAAAGGTAGGGGATGATCTATGTTTTGATTTAATCACGCATTGGACTTCTCCACTACTGACACGAGTACTCATTCCGCCTAAACCAAATATATTAATGCAACGTTGTTTGGAAGGTAAACCTAAATGTTTTACACAGTGRTTAGTTATATAACAAGACTCACTTCCCGAATCTAACACAGCACGAGCTGTTTGGTAATTTCCTAAACTATCACGTATATGCAATTGAATTGTCGATAATAGYACACATTTCGAACTATTTATTTTACCAAAATTGCACGTAGTAGTTAAATCAGTACCAGTGGTAAGTCMACAATTTGTGTCATGAGAGGAATGTGGTGTGGGCGTTTTAGAGTTGATGTCTTCATATTTTCAGTAAAATAATCAATCAATTTTCTAAGAGCGGGTGGATTTTCCGACGTAAGACGAGACGCATTTTCAATTTCATTCCAATGAAATGTAGCCAAAAGACGTTTTTAAGAGCATTGTAAGCAACAATATAATTGGCGGAAGATAAAGGATAACATTGTAATAAATTCTTTGGAGGCCCATCAAGCACTCCATGCAAATGAGAAAATTTTTCAAGTTGGACAACTGAGAATTGTTATGCACAAGCGCGTCGTATACCTCAATAAAAGAAGTGAACGTTCTTACATCTCCATTAAATTTCAATAAACGCAATTCCGGTAGTTTAGCGCGAGGAATATTAGTTACATGTTTTGTGTAATCATTATCTCTTTCGAATAAATCGTAAAAATCGATTTAATTAAATAGTAGTCATTTTCAAAATTTGATCGAATAGTATCTTCCTGCTCAAAATCATCGTATGAATCTCCTGTTAATGAAGAACATACGCTACTATGAAACTTAAAGAAAGATTTATAAATTTCATCCACCATTTTATATCTCTGTCTAAATTCAGAATGAACTGTAGCGTTATCCTTAGCCTTCTCGGCAACAAATAATAATTCTTTGATACGGTTTATCTCAGAAATTCTTGAAAATTTAGCTTGCTTGCCTTTAACAGAGCTAGCAGTAGCCATTATGCTTGGAAGTTATTAGGAATAATTGGTAGCGAGAACTGACAAATTAAAGAAATAACAATTCAATAAAGAAATAAAAAAATATCAAACAAGTTATTATATTATTCCAGAAAAAAGAAGAGCTTGTATTGATTAAAGCAAAATATCAAAAAAGGACCGAAGGACCAAAAAATGTTATGAATTTAGAAAGTAAATGATCTAAAGGTGCTGGTTTCGTTTGCGGAGTCAAGGAAAATAAAAGACGTATGTTCGCTTACCTTAGGTACGGCGTTGCGAACACGGGATGCGGGTAATCCACCAGAAGCGGGAGCGGGACCAAAAGCGGGAACGCGACCAAAAGCGGGTGTGACGAAGCGGTAGTTCAATTGTATGTAGCACAGCGAAATCGGATACACATTCACTAGGTTTGKTTATTTTACTATGCACTTTTTTTTTGTTAGTTATTTCTAATGTTTTTTATTAATGGTCAAAACGACTAGATATTTGGTAAGCGAACATCTTACGCGCGAAATTTAACAACAAACAAAAAATTAGATATTTTGCTTTAACAATTATGTTATAGTTTAGAGTTAGTTAGAAAAACCATATAAGTGTGATACAATAGTACAACACAGGAGAAAACATATTAGCAAATGCAGATAAATTCTAACATGCGTTTTGCTAGCAGCTGATTCCCTGCTGGCATTAGTCGATCTAAAAATAGCACCAAAGATATTGCAACACTGTACGGATCAGGAATACCTATTGTATATATTTTGGTTCAGAAAGTTAACATTTGTGGGTTGGATCATCCTCCTACTATATACATTGACTCTGGTCAGCTCACGAAATGTAAGATATATATAACAGAGACGTCACTACATAGTTGAAGTAGTGAAGTTTATTAACGAACCAATTATTTAGTACAAAATTTGTTTACTTACTTACAAAACTTTGAGATTATTTTAAGACAGCTGTTAACCCTTGAGATCGTCCATTATTTCTCATCAATCAATTCTTCAGTTTCAAAATGCGTTATTAATTGACAAGGATAACATGAAATTCATTAGTCATTTTGTCACGCATTTTAATATAATATTAGGTCGAAATCCCCCGAATTGAAGCTTTTGTAGATAAACAATTGTACGACCGCTATTTTCAACAAATATATATATATATAATCTACAAAAGCTTCAATTCGGGGGATTTCGACCTAATATTTTAATACATAGCAGGCTGTACCAAGGCTGAAAGATGACAAAATGACTAATTTCATGTTATCCTTGTCAATTATTAACGCTTTTTATATAATAATAATAATAATAATAATCTCAAAGCTTTGTAAGTAAGTAAACAAATTTTGTACTAAATAATTGGTTCGTTAATAAACTTATAGAAGATCCCTGACGAAGGCTGAAATTCAGCCGAAAGCTTGGCCAAAGGGACAAAGAGTACACGTGTTTTAACATAATATTAGGTCGAAATCCCCCGAATTGAAGCTTTTGTATATATATATATATATATATATATATATATGTTAAATATTAAATATTTTCTTGGGAAAACGGCAAGGGTGTTAGGGCTAAATTAAGAAACGGATTTTTTAACTTTGTCTATATTTCGAACCAAAATCGGCTCTTCGTCAGGACACTAAAATTAAATACATAACAGGCACTTTTTATAATTAAACTTTATAAAATATAATATATATATAATATAATAATATAATATATAAAATATTTATATTTGATAAATCGCTCATGAATTTTAAGCTTGTTCAACAACTCTATCCTTGATTATGTCGAAAAATTTTGTCAGTTTTGTCAATTTCACGGTTGGACACCTTTTAATTATTTATTCAGTTTTGCCATACGGCATTCTGTAATAGTTTATTCTTTTACAAAGTTACATGTTTTCGTCGTTTTGTTTCCTTTAATATTTGGAGTTAACAGTAAGTGTTAAAAACTTTAATTATAAAAAGTGCCTGTTAAGTATTTAATTTTAGTGTCCTGACGAAGAGCCGAATTTGGTTCGAAATATAGACAAAGTTAAAAAAATCCATTTCTTAATTTAGCCCTAACACCCTTGCCGTTTTCCCAAGAAAATATTTAATATGCATCCGGCAATTATCTATCGTTTATATATATAAAAATCAACACGCAATAGAATTTGACTTTGTCAAAAAGATTTCAAAAACTTAATAATTTACCACTAGAAGATGATGAATGATATTTCATCGAAACGTCGTGGAACAGACTCTGCAAGGAGCTTTTCACACCCTTTGCGAGAAAACCTTGAAAGGTATGTTAATAATAACATACATATAAAAACATAAATTTCGATTCATACGATTTTAAAAGAGAATGCCAATAACTACTTGAATTTAGGTTTTATAACTTCTGTAAAATTTCTGTTGATATTCAAAAGCAAAATATAAGTGGTTTGTGAATTTGATTACGACGTATATGTCACCTTAAATATTTTTCACTAGTCATTGTATTGTATTAAAAATTTACCATTGTGATATATGCGAAATACATTTAGCATATACTTATTAAATTTAAATTTCCAAAGATTCCTTTCCTATATAATAGAGCTGCCTAGTTAAACCTCAATTTTGTAAGTAACATATTGTTCCATTTTTGTAATCTTAATGTAATTATTGGATTGTTGTTTGTAAAAAGCCCTGACGAAGACTGCAATAAAGCAGTCGAAAGCTTGGCAACAATAAAGAGTTTTCTTTGATTTTCTACCACCAGGTCGAATTCCCCCAATAAATCTTACCTGAATAGTGACATTATAAGACCGCAAATAAGTTTATTCAATATAAATATATATATATATATATATATATATATATATATATATATATATATATATAAATCTTCGGTTTAAGGGGAATTCGACTTTTGTTAAAATTATGTAAACTCTTTTTTCTTTGCCAAGCTTTCGATTTTATTTTAAATCTTCTTCAGGGCTTCTACAACATTTATAACAGTATGTACCTAAAACTACATGTAACTCGTAACCTTACTGAAATTGAGGTTTATAAAGGGGGCCAATTTTATCTTCCAAATCTTGCATAACTTATATAATTTGATTGAATTTGAAGTTTCATTACAGATTTGATTAATGACAAAATATGAAAGTTGCAACATAGCCACCACATTTTTCATAAATTTATGCCTGCCGATTTACTATGATTTTAATATTTCTTCTGATAATAAATAGGTGTAAATATTACTCAAATTTTGTGTATCCGATTTTTTATTTATTGTGTTAGCACTTTTATTAATTTGGTACATTTCTAAAATCAAACGTTTATTTGTAACATTCTCTTTTTCTAAAATTTTGACTTCTTCCCAATTTATTATGTGATTATTTCTAATTACGTGTTCTCCTAATGAACATCGATCTCTATCTTTTCTAATATCACTTTTATGCAGTGCTATCCTACTGGATAGCCACTGCGATGTCTGTCCCACATAAATTTTTTCACAAGTATCACATTTTAAAGAATAAACAACATTCGATTGATATTGTAATGGAATTTTTGATTTCAATTTGCTAAATAAATTTGAACCCTTTTTAAAAATTTTTAATGCTATTTTTATACCCTCATTTTGAAAACTTCTAATTAATTTTGTTGCCAAACCTGTAATATTTGGAAGAGATCCAAACCGAGATACTTCTGAATTATGATTACTTTGAGAATCATGGTTTTCTTGCTGCTCCACTCTGTCTAAAACATTCACCGAATTTAAATTTTGTTGATTAATCGCACAATCGTTTTGTAAGTAATCATACTATACTTGCACAGTATGTAATGGACGAACTTCTAAATTCATGTATACCAAAATTGACATGTCTTAGATTGGTATCAAAAACCCACCTCTTCAGGCAGATATATAAATTTTTTGTCAAATCACTCAATTAAAATTAAAATTAACTTTATTAGGCAAATGAAACACAGAATTAAAAAAATCTCACATCCAAATTACATAAATAAGAATTTACAAAAATTAAAAATTATGTTACTTCAAAATTCTTACCCGCAAACTTTGATAAACAAAATTTTATTTTCTACTATTGATTACTTACAAAACGATTGTGCGATTAATCAACAAAATTTAAATTCGGTGAATGTTTTAGACAGAGTGGAGCAGCAAGAAAACCATGATTCTCAAAGTAATCATAATTCAGAAGTATCTCGGTTTGGATCTCTTCCAAATATTACAGGTTTGGCAACAAAATTAATTAGAAGTTTTTAAAATGAGGGTATAAAAATAGCATTAAAAAATTTTAAAAAGGGTTCAAATTTATTTAGCTAATTGAAATCAAAAATTCCATTACAATATCAATCGAATGTTGTTTATTCTTTAAAATGTGATACTTGTGAAAAAATTTATGTGGGACAGACATCGCAGTGGCTATCCAGTAGGATAGCACTGCATAAAAGTGATATTAGAAAAGATAGAGATCGATGTTCATTAGGAGAACACGTAATTAGAAATAATCACATAATAAATTGGGAAGAAGTCAAAATTTTAGAAAAAGAGAATGTTACAAATAAACGTTTGATTTTAGAAATGTACCAAATTAATAAAAGTGCTAACACAATAAATAAAAAATCGGATACACAAAATTTGAGTAATATTTACACCTATTTATTATCAGAAGAAATATTAAAATCATAGTAAATCGGCAGGCATAAATTTATGAAAAATGTGGTGGCTATGTTGCAACTTTCATATTTTGTCATTAATCAAATCTGTAATGAAACTTCAAATTCAATCAAATTATATAAGTTATGCAAGATTTGGAAGATAAAATTGGCCCCCTTTATAAACCTCAATTTCAGTAAGGTTACGAGTTACATGTAGTTTTAGGTACATACTGTTATAAATGTTGTAGAAGCCCTGAAGAAGATTTAAAATAAAATCGAAAGCTTGGCAAAGAAAAAAGAGTTTACATAATTTTAACAAAAGTCGAATTCCCCTTAAACCGAAGATTTAAATATAATTAAATACGACTGCTATTTCCATTTAACGTTATAAATACATATATGGGGTTCTATGAAGAAATAAGAAGATCATTTGGAACGAAAACATCCTACTCGTTAAAGCAATGGAGCAATCTTAACACCAAGGCGGCCAATCTCATAAACAGAAGAATCTTTTTACACCAATGCAAAAACAATGGCGTTGTACCAAATCATGTCTCAAACAGCGTGAAGAGTCTTTACAGCCTATTTGGAGATGACAACCAACATGTTGAGAAAAAAATTTTGGATTTTAATAGAAGATTAATGTTTAGAATTATAAATTTGGAAATCAGTCACGTTAATTTTCTGATTACAAAAAATTCCAAACTAATTTATACCATAAAATCAGAGTTGCAACAGATACTACCACAATTCATAATTTATGAATATGAGAGGAGACAAAAAATAAAGTATAATACAGTTTTTAC
This sequence comes from Rhyzopertha dominica, assembly GCA_025024175.1. Classification (NCBI taxonomy): domain Eukaryota; kingdom Metazoa; phylum Arthropoda; class Insecta; order Coleoptera; family Bostrichidae; genus Rhyzopertha; species Rhyzopertha dominica. The sequence goes on along the minus strand of QCXZ01000119.1, from coordinate 43,693 downwards.
AAAATTAAGGTAAGAAATATAAATAAATTAAATAAACTTAAACAAAATTTAAACAATAAAATTAACATTCAAGAAAAGTGGTTTGTAAACTTATCCAAGACTAATATACCTCAAAATGTCAAAACTACCTTGGCGTTAGGCCATAAATTTAGTTTCAAAACTAATGTTAAAGACATACATATTGGTAAACTTGTTGCTGACATCGAAAATAATTTAGACCTAATAGCTGAAGATAAAAGAGATTTCTATAGAGCTAAATTTGCTAGTATCATATCAGGATTTATACATAAAAATAAAGGTGTAAAAAACCAAACAGATACACTTTACAAGGAAACTCAGAATTATTTAAAATTAAATCCAAATTTATTAACCTTAAATAGTGACAAAGGAGGCGTAACAGTAGTCATGGATAAAGAACAATACCAAATTAAAATGAATGACATTCTTTCGGACGAAAACTATTTTAAAGTACTTAGATGTGATCCTACACGTACTGTTCAAACAAAATCTAATACTTATGTTAGCAAACTAGAAAAAATACAACATATAACTTCACAAAAAGCTAAAGCTAACAAAATCTATAATTCAGTCAGCCCGAGAATCTATGGCAATCCAAAACTTCACAAAGAAAACACACCTTTAAGACCTATAGTGTCAAGTATACAAAGTCCAATGACTAATTTATCAAAATTAATTTGTGACATTTTAACAATGGCGTATGATACCAATAATGACTATTACATAAAAGACAGTTTCAGTTTTGCCGAGTTAGTTAAAAATATAGAAATTCCACAGGGACATGAAATAGTATCGCTAGATGTGGTCAATCTTTTTGGAAACATTTCAAAATCTTTGGTGATCAAAATTTTGAGTGAAAAATGGTATATAKGTATATATATATATATATATATATATATATATATATATATATATATATAAACGATAGACAATTGCCGGATGTATATTAAATATTTTCTTGGGAAAACGGCAAGGGTGTTTGGGCTAAATTAAGAAATGGATTTTTTAACTAATATTTCGAACCAAAATCGGCTCTTCGTCAGGACAACATGTAACTTTGTAAAAGAATAAACTATTACAGAATGCCGTATGGCAAAACTGAATAAATAATTAAAAGGTGTCCAACCGTGAAATTGACAAAATATATATCATTTCATTTTGTAACCCGGGCTTTAATTTTCAGGTTCACACAATGGTCGTGTGTCTCTGTACAGCTCAGACCATGTTCGTACAAAAAATTTTTATTTAGGACCTCACCTTCCGACTTTTTTTTCACAGGTGTCGTTGGGTGTCAGATTCTTTTTGCTCCTAAATCGGTACTTGTGCGAGTACTCTTAGCCATCAGGATTAATGTAGAGCATTACGTTTTAGTTGTGCATGACGATCTTTCTCAGGTAATGTCCAATCTATAACTATTTTAGGGTGGAACAAAAAAATTTATCAAATATTACAAAATTATAATGATATTTCTAAAAGCTGGTTTCCTCACGGTCACATCCGAGACGATTCATGTTATTTTTGTGTTCTTTCCATATATAGCAAGAAATCCCTATGATCTCTATTTCTGCCGTCTCTTAGTTGTGCACAGCGATATTTCTCGGGCAGCGCCCAATCTACAACTCTTTTAGGGTGGGTAATAAATGGACCAATAGAATTTATCAAATTAAAAAAAAAGATTACGATAGTAATAAGAATTAAGTTTTTAAGCTTTTAAGTTTGCATAATTTGCTAATAATGGTACTGTTAAATCCGCTTGATGTTATATATAAAGCTTGATATAGTTTCTGTACCGTCTGAGTGTGGTTTTCACTTGAAGAAAGAGAAATGTTGTTTCTTTCMAGAATCGATATCGTATTTAGGCTTTAAAATAGACAAAACAGGTTTGCATAAGTCAGAAGATAAGGTGAAGGSAATAGTTAACGCACCAGCACCGAAAAATTTAAATGAATTACGATCGGTTTTAGGATTTATAAACTTATGATCGTTTCATACCAGACAAGGCTACACTTATGCACCCTCTGTATGAATTACTAAAAAAAGAAGTGAAGTTTCATTGGTCCGGAGAATGTGAAAGAGCTTTTCGAAAATTGAAACAAATCATTGCTTCTGATGCAGTTTTAGTGCATTATAATCCACAGTTACAACTCAAGTTGTATTGTGATGCCTCCGACTATGGAGTCGCTGAGGTGTTAATGCAAGTTTTTGAAAATGGCGTTGAGAGACCAATAAGTTTTGCATCTCGCACAGATACAAGTGCTGAGAGAAACTATTCTCAACTTAATAAAGAAGCATTGTCTTTAGTATTTGGAGTAAAAAAGTTTCACACTTACCTCTATGGTAGAACTTTTATACTTGTCACAGACAATATGCCACTAAAAGCGATTCTGGGCGAGAAAAAAAGAAATACCAGCTATGGCAGCAAATAGGCTGCAGCGATACGCAGTTTTTCTTTCTGGATATAACTACAAAGTAGAATACGTCAACTCTAAAAACAATGTTGCAGATATGTTATCCAGATTACCGTTGGTTCAACATGGTGAAGATGGACTAGAAGATGGCAGTACTTACCTGAACTACTTGAAAACCGCAGATTTTCCTATAGATGTAGCGAAGGTTCGACCTGAAACAGAAAAGGATTTATTACTAGCACGTATAAAGACTTACCTGGAGACAGAGTGGCCCACAGTAATAAATGATGAAGAAAAACCATTTTTCAACAGGAAGCCGGAGTTGCACCTGGAAAATGGAACATTAATGTAGGGATACAGCGTTATAATATCTACCGTGTTGAGGTCAAAGGTCTTGAAAGAAGCCCACAAATCACACATGGGAATTTTAAAACAAAATCTKTCKTCGKTCGTATGTCTGGTGGCCAAATATCGATTGCGATATCAAAAGAGAAGTGGAGCAGTGCGGAGCTTGCCAAAAATTTAGAAAAGCACCAGAAAAATGCGAAGTTATACCATGGAACTACCCAGAGTATGCGTGGGAACGCGTACACATCGATTTTCTAGGTCCACTGGGAAGCAAAACGTATCTGATCATCATCGATGACTACTCAAAATGGATCGAGGTATTTTTGATGACAAATATAACAACGACAGAAACAATTGCTAAACTGCGAGAGACTTTCGCTCGATTTGGAGTACCAAACATAATTGTGTCTGACAACGGTCGACAGCTAGTGTCTGAGGAATTCAAAACATTCCTCACAGCCAATGCCATCATACAGAAGGTTACGTGCCCTTACAATCCATTAACCAATGGCGCAKCGGAGAATGCAGTAAGGACAATCAAGAATTTCATTCTAAAAATTGGTCCTTACCCAGCAGACATCGAGAGCCAGATTCAGCGGTTCTTGATAGACTACCGGAATACACCCCATTGTACTACTGGAGAATCACCCGCTAAATTGTGCCTAGGTAGAAGATTGCGAACAAGATTAGACTTGGTGATCCCTGAACAAAAAGATGATGATGAAACAAGAAAAAAGGTGCAAAAGCAACAGGAAAGGCAGGTGAAAAACGCTAAGGGGAGAAGAAAAGTCACGTTTCAAAAAGGTCAGAACATTTTGTGACGCGATTACCGAGGTTCACGGCTGACTTGGACTGAAGCACAAATTATTCGAAAAATCGGTTCGCGTACTTTCGTGGTTAAACCGGAAAACTTAGACACTACGTGGAAAAGACATGCTAACCAAATAATAACTAAAGGTGATAGTGGCACTAAATCAATAAGTGAATGTGACCCTAACTCAGAAATTGAGATGGCTATGGCAACACAAAATGTAAATGAAGAAAACCTTGATGATCGTGAGGAACAACAAAGTGAAAACAGTTTGGAAATTCAAAATGTTCCTTGTTCGTCACGAACATCAATGTTAATTGAAAACAGACCCTAAAGGAATTGAAAACAGCCTGAGCGGCTTGTTTACGGGGGGGGGGGAGTAATGTAATGTATGCAGTCTAATTAATTTTCAGTAACTGCCAGTGCCATCTGTGAAGGCAAATTGGAATAAATACTATCACACAAAAAAAGGGCCTTCACAGATGACAAAAGGCAGACGAATGCAAGTGTTCCATTGTGTATGTATAGAGCTTGGTGGTGTTAAAAATAAATTGTTAATTTCGCGGGTTCTTGGCTTGTTATTCTTAACAAATACCTCAAAGAACATTACATAAAGGTTTTATTGTTATATACTTCATATCATAAAAGAGGCGCAAAGTGAATGGAGGCTATTGCGTCGTTTGCGCCTTGTAGGGTACCTAGGTTTTTGTTAATACTAGGCATGTATAGGTTCATTATTAAAATCTTTATTAGTTTGCCATGCAGAGCCTGGTTATTGTGTATTATTACCTTTCATAAAGGAATGTGGGCCTTTGGAGTCTCATATTTTATATCGTCAGCCGGAGCTTTAATTAATTCCTAACTTTATTTACGGAAAATATGTTTGAACACAGAAATTAGAAACGGGAATAAATTCTGCCCTTTTAATTACTACAGTCTTGAAAGGCCTCATAATAAGGGAAGGCTGGAGATTTGCTCCAGGCGCTCGCATTGCTTGTTGGGGAGATGATTGATGCAGTTCAGTGCGTCAATTGTTTCCAAACCATATACCCGGCCTGCACTATACATCAAATGCTTTTTGTCAACGAATGTTTGGCTCCGCCGCCTGAACATAATGCATTCGTTTTACTTACTTTGAATTCCTTATAAATGCGAAATCTGCCGCCACGTAAAGCGTGTTTGCGAAAATTATATGCGGTCGCTAATATTCCTTCTCACGACTCATGCCAAGGATCCCATTTAAGGTGAAAGTATTGCGCTCACATCTTTTTTTGTTAACAGCAACATACAGAATTTCTTTGTTACCTTTTTTATATTTTTCCTTCCATATGCAACCCTTTTTGCTTGTTTTCAAAGCTAATCAATTTTTTATACCGCATATAAACTTGTTAATTTTTATTATTGAATATAAATTAAATTGCAACCCAATTTATCTTTTTTTTCTGAATTTGTTTCATACACTGAGTGTTAAATAAACTTCCAACATTCGCTAGTAATACTGCGGTAACTAACATCAGTATTAATATAATTAACGTTTATTGTGGAATTCTCATAATATCTAATTAAAAGTCATAATCTTTAATTTAATTGGTCTGACAGCGTTACGTCTTTTTGTATTTGGCTGGTTTCGCTGACACTGACGTTTGTCATTAAGTATATAAATTAAAATACAGCAAAGGGGAAATAAATAGCTTATATTATACGTGCTGTATATCCCACACTAATGTTTACCTATAACAGTCAGGTTTGATGGTCGAATTCTGCACCTATTGGTCTCCTTTTCTTCTGAATTCGTTTCATACACGGAGTGTCCAATAAACTTCCAACATTCGCTAGTAATACTGGGTATTAGTTAGTTAGTAACTAACATCAGTATTAATATAATTAGCGTTTATCGTGGAATTAGCATTATGTCTAATTAAAAGTCATAATCTTTAATTTAATTGAATGTTGACAGCGTTACGTCTTTTTGTATTTGGCTTGTTTCACCGACACTGACGTTAGTCATTAAGTATATTCAGCGTTTCCAGTCCTGTCATACATTTTATTTGCATATTACTCGAAATATAAATTAAAATACAACAAAGATAAATGAATAGGTTATGCTATACGTGCTATGTATCCTACACTAATTTTTACTTATATAGGAGTTAGCTTAGATGGTCGAATTCTACACCTATTGGTCTCCTTTTCTTCTGTATTCGTTTCATACACTGAGAGTCCAGTAAACTTGCAACATTCGCTAGTAATGCTGGGGTAACTAACTTCAGTATTAATATAATTAACGTTTATTGTGGAATTCGCAGTATATCTAATTAAAAGTCATAATCTTTAATTATGTCTCTTTGTATTTGGCTGCTTTAGTTGACACTGACGTTTATCATTAAGTATATTCTTCGTTGCCAATCCAGTCATGCATTTTATTGAAAATTGTGGGTCTGCAGAGATCCAAACTAGTGTCCTTGAACAATAACATCTGTCACATTTGAAAAAACAACCTTCAAAATGCCTGAGCCAAAATATACCAACTTCGTAAGCTCACTACTGGTGCATAACGTTTTTCTAACAAAAGCTGTTATTTTATTTGCAGTTTCTGAATCATTAAAATTTTTATATTTAAACATATGTTAGGCCCTTGATAAGATCTACTACACTGAATGATATATATATATATATATATATATATATATACACATATATATATATATATAAAATATTTTATTGGGAAAACGGCAAGGGTGTTAGGGCTAAATTAAGAAACGGTTTTTTTAAACTTTGTCCATATTTCGAACCAAAATCGGCTCTTCGTCAGGACACTAAAATTAAATACATAACAGGCACTTTTTATAATTAAAATAAATAATTAAAAGGTGTCCAACCGTGAAATTGACAAAACTGACAAGATTTTCAACATAATCAAGGATAGAGTTGTTGAACAAGCTTAAAATTCATGAGCGATTTATCAAATATAAATATTATTTAAAAATTCTATATATAAACTATAAGTTGTATTATTTCTTCTTAGTTTAACACTGTCAATTTGAAGAAGTTGGCAATAAATAGAACTAAGATTTTGTATATCTGACCTTTTGTTAATAGAATTGGAATTTTGTTGTATATAACACATTTCTAAAAATAAACGTTTTGATTTATTAGCTTCTATGTCTAAAATTGCAGTATTTAGGAAACCAAAAGAATGTCCGGTACTAGATGCATGCTGAGCTAAAGCACAACGATCTGGACGTAGACGAACATTACTACGATGTAGGTTCAGTCTGTCTTATAAAGACTGCATGGTTTGTCCAATATAAACAGAGGGGCATTCCAGACATTCAACACAATAAATCACGTTCATTTATTTTTTTTTGTCAATTTTATCTTTAAGTTTTGAGAACAACTTTTTATTAGTTTTTATATAGTATTTTACAATTTTTAAATTTGGAACTACGTTAAAATTTTTTGTAAGTTTATGTGTTAAATTTGGTATAAATGGAAGAGATGCAAATACTATATTTTCGGGATTAACTAAGTTATCTTGACCTATCTGGCCATATGTGGTGTTATTAACAGAAGTCCTTGAATTGTTACTACCAAATAATAATTTAATAATTAAATGACGTGGGTAGCTATTATGTAGAAGTATTTTATATAATCTGTGTAAAGCTTGATGTGTAAGGGACGGCTGTGTAATTTTTTCAATTCTATTTTTTAAAGCTTTAATAAGATTTAGTTTTATATGGAAATTATGTTCAGAATAGTAATTTATATATCTTCCAGATGAGGTGGGTTTTTGATACCAATCTAAAATTAAACTGTTATTTTGAGTACGAATTATTTTAGTATCAAGAAAAGGAATGGAATTATTTTCTTCAAGTTCAATTGTGAATTCTAAGTATTGATCGAAAGAATTGAACGTTTGTAGAACAAGATTGGTTTCTGTATATGGAATGGCTAAGATTAGGTCATCAACATATTGGTATAGTATTGGTACTTGGAATGGAAGTTTTTCTATACAAGTGTGAAGTAAGTTTGACAGCAAGTAAAATTTACAAACATTATAAAATTTCTTTTCAAATCCACTTATTTTTCATTTAAAAATATATTCTATCAACAGATCCTTGGTTGTCCAATGGGTTCTACATTAAGTCCAACTCTTGCTGCATTAGTAATGTCAAACTTACTTCACACTTGTATAGAAAAACTTCCATTCCAAGTACCATTACTATACCAATATGTTGATGACCTAATCTTAGCGTTTCCATATACAGAAACCAACCTTGTTCTACAAACGTTCAATTCTTTCGATCAATACTTAGAATTCACAATTGAACTTGAAGAAAATAATTCCATTCCTCTTCTTGATACTAAAATAATTCGTTCTCAAAATAACAGTTTAATTTTAGATTGGTATCAAAAACCCACCTCATCTGGAAGATATATAAATTACTATTCTGAACATAATTTCCATATAAAACTAAATCTTATTAAAGCTTTAAAAAATAGAATTGAAAAAATTACACATCCGTCTCTTACACATCAAGCTTTACACAGATTATATAAAATACTTCTACATAATAGCTACTCAAGTCATTTAATTATTAAATTATTATTTGGTAGTAACAATTCAAGGACTTCTGTTAATAACACCACATATGGCCAGATAGGTCACGATAACTTAGTTAATCCCCAAAATATAGTATTTGCATCTCTTCCATTTATTCCAAATTTAACACATAAACTTACAAAATTTTTTAACGTAGTTCCAAATTTAAAAATTGCAAAATACTATATAAAAACTAATAAAAAGTTGTTCTCAAAACTTAAAGATAAAATTGACAAAAATAAAAAAATGAATGTGATTTATTGTGTTGAATGTCTGGACTGCCCCTCTGTTTATATTGGACAAACCATGCAGTCTTTACAACACAGACTGAACCTACATCGTAGTGATGTTTGTCTACGTCCAGATCGTTGTGCTTTAGCTCAGCATGCATCTAGTACCGGACATTCTTTTGGTTTCCTAAATACTTCAATTTTAGACATAGAAGCTAATAAATCAAAACGTTTATTTTTAGAAATGTGTTATATACAACAAAATTCCAATTCTATTAACAAAAGGTCAGATATACAAAATCTTAGTTCTATTTATTGCCAACTTCTTCAAATTGACAGTGTTAAACTAAGAAGAAATAATACAACTTAAAGTTTATATATAGAATTTTTAAATAATATTTATATTTGATAAATCGCTCATGAATTTTAAGCTTGTTCAACAACTCTATCCTTGATTATGTCGAAAAATTTTGTCAGTTTTGTCAATTTCACGGTTGGACACCTTTTAATTATTTATTCAGTTTTGCCATACGGCATTCTGTAATAGTTTATTCTTTTACAAAGTTACATGTTTTCGTCGTTTTGTTTCCTTTAATATTTGGAGTTAACAGTAAGTGTTAAGAAGTTTAATTATAAAAAGTGCCTGTTATGTATTTAATTTTAGTGTCCTGACAAAGAGCCGATTTTGGTTCAAAATATAGATAAAGTTAAAAATTCCGTTTCTTAATTTAGCCCTAACACCCTTGCCGTTTTCCCAATAAAATATTTAATATACACCCGGCAATTATTATATATATATATATATATATATATATATATATATATATATATAAAACTTTGAATATGAATAACGGTCGCAACTTGTTGAATATTCAAGCTTCAGAAGTAGGGGGCATTGGACCTTTTGATTTAATAAAATTAAGCGAACTCTTTTCATTGCCAAGCTTTCGTCTTTATTTAGGATATCATCAGGGCTCTACAATAAATTTATAATGGAGTAAGCATATCATAACAATACTAGGTTTTACGTAAATCTTACCGAAAGTGAGATTAATTTAAAATATTTTATGTTGTGAGTTATTTTTCTTCAATAAACCATGTAATTTCTTCGTGTTTTTGCCTCTAGTAGTTTAAATTAACAAGAAATAGATAATTGATCGTACAATATTCAAACATAGCTTAAAATTGTACGTTTAAATTCAACACAACAGGAAATATAGACAGTGTCAATCTGTCGGCATCAAAAATCACAGCCTTCCATCACAGCAACATTTTCTAGCTTTTATATAGTTAATTATTCAAAATCCCTTCCGAAAGTAAGTATGTATAAATATTACTAAGATTTTGGGTATCCGACTTTTTATTAATAGTATTTGTATGTTTATTAATTTGATACATTTCCAAAATTAATCTTTTTCTTGTAATTTTTTCTTTTTCCAAAATTTTAATTTCTTCCCAGTTGATCGAATGTTGATTTTGAATTACATGTTCCGCTAGAGAACAACGATCTCTTTTATTAGTTCTGATGTCACTTTTATGCAGATTTACCCTACTTGATAGCCACTGTGATGTTTGTCCAACATACACACTATTACAATTTTGACACTCTACACAGTAAACCACATTTGACTGGTATTTTACTGGAATTTTGTCTTTAAGTTTACTAAAAATGTTTCTTATGGATATTTTAATCTGTTCAGATTTGAAAGTTCTGATGACTTTAGTTACTAAACCTGTTATATTTGGAAGAGATCCGAAACGAGGAATTCCTTCTATGTTATTTATTGAAGAATCTATGTTCTCTTGCTGGCCCACATTTTCCTGGTTATTTGTACCACCGTTTGTTACAGAGAAAATAATTTTATTTAATAGAATCTTTGGATATGAGTTTTCCAATGACATAATTTTGAGTTTTTAAAAATTTTTTTTTACTAAATTTGGATGTGAAATTTTTAGAATTCTATGTTTCATTTGTTCAACAAAATTTGTTTTTATTCTAACTGAATGATTTGATAGAAAATTTAGATACCTGCCGGAAGAGGTTGGTTTTTGATACCAGTCTAGAATTAAAATGTTATTTTGTCTTATGACCCTAGTGTCTAGAAATGGCACACTGTTATTAACCTCCCTTTCAATTGTAAATCTAATATTTTCATCAAAAGAGCCAAAAATTGTTAAAATTTCTTTCATGCCGTCCCTTGGAATTATCACTAGCAAATCGTCCACAAATTTTTTAATGAAAAATAAATTATAAGATAGTTTCGGTATGCAGGTATCAAGTAGATGGTCCATTATGTACTGCGCTAATATTGGACTCAATTTTGAGCCCATGGCACAACCAAAAATTTGTTTGTAGTATTTTTCTTGGTAAGTAAAATAGTTATTGTCTAATATGAAAGATATTAACTCTAAGAACAACTGTCTTCTTTTATCAGTGGTCGAAATTTTGGGACATACGAAAAAGGGTCAATTTTGTACCAGTGTTCACACAATACCTTGATAAATAACTGTTTTGAAATGCTTCCAATAAGGTTTACTACATCCAATGGTACTACCTCATGATTTGGAGGAACTTGTATGTCCTTTATAGATTCAACAAAATGGAAAGTATCTTTTATATAATAGCTGTTATTGGTATCATACGCTTTGGTTAGAATATCACAAAGTAATTTGGATGAGTTTGTCATTGGACTTTGAATGCTGGAAACTATTGGTCTCAAAGGTACATCAGGTTTGTGGAGCTTAGGGTTCCCATAAATCCTTGGTGTTACTGAATTGTATATTTTATACTGTTTTGCATTTTCGGCGTTGAGAAAATTTATTTTTTCTAACTTGCTTTTATAGGAATTTGCTTTGGTTTGTATAGTCCGAGTCGGATCGCTTTTCAGTTCTTTAATGTACTTTCCATCTGATAAAATATCCATCATCTTTTGTTGGTATTGCTCTCTATCCAAAACAACTGTTACGCCTCCTGTTTAAAATTAATAAATTTTGATTTTCTTTAAAATATCTCAAAGTTTCATTATACAGTGTGTCAGTTTGGTTTTTTATGTATAAATATATTGATATATATTGATGAACGGTACTTTGTCGCCTCCGGAGCGTTACATGGAAGAGACGTTGTCGCCTCCGATTTCGGAAGCGACAACGTCTGAGCACGGTTTCGATAACTACATGTATTCAGGATTCATTTGCCAAAGTTTCAGCCGGAGGCGACAGCGCTTATTCCAGTATCTACGTTTATATGCTTTAGTTCCACCGTTCGACCACCGCGCTGACGTCGCAAAATCTAGGGACGCTCCGTACGTTGTCACCTCCTCTATATATAATGGGCGTTTGCGGGTAAGATGTAACCGTTGTCACCTCCGAAAATCGACAACACCGCGTCTAATATTCTTTCAGTTTCTGCTATTTGCAATCCGTGTTAGGACTTCGGGATCTAGGATATAGCTACCCATTTGGGGCCAATGTTGTGCGAACGCGCTTTTGTCTATTCCATGTTTGGCTAATTGCAACCAATTATTCAAGTTGCAAAATTTTGGATCAAGTTTTTTAACGTTTACGTCTAATTTTTTGGAGCTCAACTTTTTCTAGCAGTGCAAAATATAGTACATACTGCATGAAACTGACAATTTTTAGATTGCAGAGAGAGCAAATTTTTCACAATTCTTATTTTGTTGATACAAATGTTACTCAATGACTTGAAATGTTTATTTTAAAGTATACACCTTTTAGGCATAAATTGTTTTATTATTTAAAAATGCTGGTACAGACTATTATTATGAGCTGGATACATTCAAGTGATATATCATACAATTTAGTACTTGCAATCATGACTTAGTGTTGTTTTTACAATTCATTGCGTTCTGTGCTTTTGTAGTGGACACCACACCCTTTTGGAAGCCTTAGTCAACATACGTGTCGTCATATGTCAAGTTTATTTGTATTATTGCGAAGATGCAATTGCTTCAATAAATCTAAGCTGAGACTCGGAGGTTAAGAATGAAAATTGGTGGTCACCATATTCAGTTATAATACTATCATCGTTCCTTTTATTTTACAGAAAACGGTATGCAATCATGAAGAACTTGAAATGTCTAGACTTTATAACCAAATTCAAAGTTCAAGGTTGTATGAGTCGAACGACAGTTAATTGTATCTCTAACTACATAATAAACATTGGAGGAAAATGCGGTAGTTCCTATTATGTATGAACTTTCTAGACAGTGTTGTTAACAGTTTGAATATGTATAAATGACAATAACAAAATGTCACAACTGAATTTTTGTTCATATTACGCGGTGCATACAAAAAAATGGTCGAACTTCCAGAATTTGTTCTAAACGAAATATGTAAATACTGGCAATGCAAGTTATCTAATAAAAAGCGTAAATGGCGCTAGAAGGAGATGCGGGTTACGTAGAATTTATATTCAACTACTTTCAGAACAATATCAGTAAAATCTGCGGATTCGTCAAATGCTACCTTTATAAATAGTCATTGTTCTCGATCTTCAACTATTTGTTTAATTGCAATTTTTGTTTCTTAACTGATGTTTTATTATACAGGCGGGCAGGCTTATGTTTAATTTATTGTTTATTATCACTTAAAGTTGCCTAATGAAATTTGTTACAGGGGCATTATTCACTTTGTGCATTTATCGGTTAAACATCCATGGTATTATGATTAGTTATAGTGTAATAAAAATGGATTAGCAACTTCTTTCGTGTACCTAAAGTGCTAAACTCCAGGGCAAAAGCAAAAAGGAGAAAGATACTGCGTCACCTGTTTCGATGTAAATCCCCTCGTTTGGGCGTTTGGGTCCTTTGTGTCTAATTGTGGAAACGACCTCTAAGAGAATTTAATTCCGCTGCTTTAAACGCGTTCCGTAATTTTCTTAGTATAAAACGTCGACATGACTGAGCCTCGGAGGATCCGGCGAATCACTTCTCCGTCGTATTTCAATACAAAAGTAAATTAACCCGGCAGGCAGACAATAGAGGGCCAGTATAATTGTTATGTTCGGGGCCACGGCGGCTCGCCTCTCAATCTCGACAGCAGTTCCAAAAAGTATACTCCCGAAGCTGAGAAACATTAGCTCCAACGAAATGGTGGGTATCTAAACCATGCCGGTGGAACTTTCTATTTTCTTGACAAATTTACAATTTTATATGATTCGTAGATGAAAACAAGTCCTCAAGTCATGGGAAGATTATTTCCAAGGATTTGTGGGAGACAAACGCAACCTTTGGATAACGAAAATGAGGAATCCCCATCTTTGAAGGAAGTGGAAACAAACGAAACGAAGTTTAAATATGGAGAAACATCTCTCCCAAATTGCAAAATCTTTTAGACGTAGTGTAGTAAACAGAAAGTACCCTTAGGCAGACAAGACAAAATTGTAAAACATCAAGGAAGTTGAGATTTGAACGAGGTCTAGGACAGGCGACCCACAAAGCACTTTTTGCTGTCTGATAGAACGGACTTTCATTAAAATGCATGCCTCTGCTGTGCTGTCTTCAGGCAGATCTGTTTCGCTACTATTATAGCTCAGCAGTGCGGATTAGGTCTAGTGCAGACAGCATGGCATAGATCTGGCTTGGCTTGGCCCAAAGCGTGTTAGAAGTTTTCAACCATAAACTTCTTTAAAATCGTTTAAATCATTAGAGCTATCTGATTATGGTCGTGAAACAAAGCACACTCAAAGCAATCAGCTTGTTTCCAATGTGATAATTTTAGTTTAGACAGCCTGTATACGTTAAATAAATGTAATAAAGCCGTTGTAGGAATGCAGACTTGTAGAGGCCGCAAAGCATGAACTCCCCAACTTTTCTTTCAATTTAGAGACTGTGCTAAGGACGCAGGTCTTCAATATCTCGACTGACGTCGGGCAGATTGAGTTTTATGAATCAATGCGGGTTCCGCGTGCTGAATTGCACTCGAGACATTAAGACTAGACTGATAAGCGGAAGTATAAAGACGAGAACACTCGGTCTGATGGTTTATCCCTTCGCGGGAAAGTCAGGTGGGTAAAAAGTGAATCTTTTGGGCTCGTTTATCAAACGCCTTAATGCGTCAGTTTAAGATTTCTAAATAATAGTGCAGGTTCATGAGTTTGAAAAGCGTTGGTATAATAAATGGTCAGATGTCGCTGGCGGAGTCGAATCGGGATCACACGGCGAAACTGAAATGTCGCAGTGGGTCGCCTTAAGCATACAGCCCCAACAGAAATTCTGCAGGACAGCCGTGAGCTATTGGTCGGTGCTACTCATTTTGTCATCCGAATGAAGGCGGCACTCGGTTGGGACCGGACTAAACTAATGTCAGACATTTACTGAATTTACCATCTCCCTGGTGGCTTCGTGGGCTGTTATCAAACATGGCGCATTTGCATTCCTCCCCGTTGTTTACACCGCGGCTGAAATGCTAGATCACGGAACACACCCGGGAATTCACGTTACGAAGGATATATTCGATGATAACAATGTTTATACGTGAATTTTTAAAATGGATGTACCGTCAATAAACTCGAGGTCACTAATAAACTATTTAGGAACGGTCACGGTCATGGCACAGTATAATAAAGAACAGTATGTTCACTCTTTGTCGGCACCTATGATCTCGAGGGGGCTCAGATTTCCAATAAACGTTTTCAAGCTTGGCAGAGCTCTGCGTTCTGATTGGTCAGAGCAATTGCCCCACGCTTTGTTTACAATAACAGTAAATTCCGAGCTATTGCCAGCATGGGCAGTTTTACTTCAGCGTTATCTGTATTTGTTGCTGTTACGCACGGTATATTGTGATTATTATTAATATTATTACTAGTTTTATAATTTTACGCACTTGTTATGTAGTAATTACTATTCATAGAGCATTCAATTGCTATAAAGAATTAGTGACTACCTACTACCTACTGTGTGAGTTGACGTTGGCGGTTATATGGAAGCGGTTGTAGCTGTACGCGTCAACGCGTCTGTAGTTGCCTAATCCAAATATAACTTTGACGTTTCTGTTCCATAAACATGTTACAGCACTTAGTGACAAATATTTATTCCACTTTGGCTTGGGCATAGGTTAATATAAAAACCAAGTTTGTATGTATAATTAGTTTTAAAAGTTATATTATTTCTTTTTTAACCTTTTGACCTAAACACTATACACCTACTTTGAGTACCTGCATTCCAGAATTCAAAGTATTTGAAGTGAACCATCAAAGTGGATATCTACACCTTTTATTGTTTCTTTCTAACCAAGGAGGTTTATATTCCGCTATGCTAAACCATATTTATCATTTGGTGCATTTCTTTATTAAAAACTATTACAACAAAACAACAATCATAAAATAATTAGAAAATCCCATCAAAATGGATTTAACCTCAATCACCGTTAACGTAACGTTCTCGCTACCCCTGTGTAGGCAAGCAGTATGCACAGAACATATGTTTTTGTTTACACTATGCTAAACACTTGCGCTTACGTTGCTAGGGTAACGAGCAAGTTCCCACACGGAGAACAACCAATAGCATGCCTGCATTCTGCTCTTACTGATCAGTCGTATAAATTTAACCCCAATAAAAGTGGGGAGTGATTTTACTGGTTCCTTTATTATACTGTGGTCAGGGTCTGAACTAAAGTCTAACGAAGAAAGACATCCTGAAGATGCCCTTTACAAGAGCGGGCGAAACGCCTACCCTATTTCCTTATCCGACAAGGTCTGTCTCGGAGATCAAGATTTCAATAAACAAAGTAGTTCAAAACACTTCACAACAGAACTTAGAATCTTAAAGAGGTCAAGTAAAAGGTATACGATTTGAATACAATTGACATACAAATAGTTGAGGCCAGCCAACATACTAGCCTAAGCTAGTATTAGCTAATACCTAAGTGATCTGTGGCTAATCCACTTCTAACGATGAAGTAAGCAAGAAAATGCATAAGATAAAGAGCCATTTAAAAAATCAACAAAACAACAAGAACGCCATCAAAACAAAGTTGGACGAAATACTAGATAAAATTTTGGAAGTAATGATAGAAAGCATGACGACTGAAATGCGAGATAAAGCAAGAAACAAWAGAAAATAGAGAGGAACAAATACAACTAAAGTTCAATTGGTCGGCTGTGTTGTACGTAATCTGTCTCCAGACCGAGTTGTGTTAATGAATACGTCGACGGTATTGCGCGTCTTCGACCGCTCCCATGTAGCATTCATCATCTGCCGGCTGTGTTGTACGCGTCCGTCGGCGATCTGTCTTCGCGGGCCGTCGACGGATTGACCGCGCCCAAGCGTTACCGGCGGCTCTCGGTGAAGTTGGATGACGTGCTCGATCCCGCGCTGGTCGAGACTGGAGCGCGGATGCCCATCGCGGGTACGATCACGACCGACGTTACATACGGTACAGGGAGCGCCCGCCTCGACTCGGCGGTCTATCTTTGGCAGGCCTACTATACTTGTATGTCGGAACAAACTATTACATCTCTTTTTCATAACAGGTTCCTTAAATTGCTTTACGGGCTATTTGGAACAAAGAATCTTTTAAACTTTGCACTCGGTACTAAAGTAAGACTTCCTCAAGACTGTTTTCAAAGTTTCTAATTATTATTTGTTTTAAGTTCATATGAGGGGGCTAATTCCAAAGTGTACAATCTCCACATTTTAACAAAAATGATGTAGATGTCGCAGATCAGGTCAATATTTTAGCCCTGCATTAGAATCAACTATCATTTTAATACCAAAACGATCAATCTCCTATATATTTTAGGTAAGAAACTTGGGATTAGTTCCATAATGTACAATCTCCAGTAAGAATTTAGTTCCAAACCGTACAAACTCCTAATGCGCAAATTATGGCAAAATGTACAATCTCCAATGGAAATCAAATACATTGATCTGCAAAATTCGCAAAGTGAGCAATATTTTTTGGCGGTAAAATCAGCTGTTTTTTTATCTGTTGTGTTTGCAAACTCGAAACTATTTTCGTTAGTCGAATTTCATTTTTGTGGTGTTCAGATCAAGTACTTGCATTAAAGTGTCTATTTTATAAAATTCAAAGTATGGAAGTTAACGTAACACCTGTAAGTGAAAACAAAGCTAGAAAAAGAAAAAGGAATCCTACAGAGTGGAAAAAATCAAGGAAAACGCATTCGGTAAGTTAATTATAGAGTTTATTAGGTTAGGTTTCTAGAACGCTACGTTTGTATTTAGGTATTCTCCACATTTTCTTCCGGTGTACCCAACTTGTGGCCACAAAACATCAGCATTTCAATGCGTCTCGCTCACAATGGCTGAAGTAAAGACTTTCCATAGCAAGTTTTACGAAGTTAAAACAGAAAACCTACCAAGACAACTTTATTTTAAAGCGCAAGCGGCCAAAAAATTCGACACACAATGAAAAAATATTTCAAACTCGGTTTTTTGTTCTTAGTCGACAAAAAAAATTAATTCCAGTTTGTAAAAATTCTTTTATGGGTATTTTGGGAATTACAAGAAGGAGAATTGACACAGTGACAAAAAACTTTTTTAAAACTTCTCTACCGGCAAAGGAAAATAGTGGAGGTGATAGGATGTCGGAAAAATATCGCGGCAAAAAGGAATCAGTGATGAATTTCATCAACAAATTCAAGGCTATTGAAAGCCACTACTGTAGGGGACATAGTGAAAGATTGTATCTTGACTCTAATTTGAACATAACAAAAATGTGGGTCATGTATCAAAATGAAAATAATGAGCAACTAGTTAAGAAAAGCTATTTTAGAAAATGTTTAACACACAGTATAATTTGGGCTTTGGATCCCCCCGCACTGATGTGTGTTCTACGTGCCTACAGTTGACAGAAAAAATTAAAAGTTGCAGGGACGAAAATCTTAAGACTAGCTTAATGACTGAAAAGAGAGTTCACAAAATGAGGGCGCAAGCTTATTTTGCCCTTTTAAGAGAAAAAGAAGATGGTGTGGAAGTGTTCTCCTTTGACTGCCAGAAAAATCAGGTACTGCCCAAAGTTCCTGACCAACAGGCATATTACTCCAGACAGTTTTATATATACAATTTTGCTGTTGTTAGGGGCACTTCAAAAGGTAAACTAAACCCTTCGACCGTTACTAATTTTTGTTGGACAGAAAATGAATACAGCAAAGGATCTAATGAGATTGCCTCCTGCATGCACCACATCTTGAATACTTTTGACGTTGATAATATTCACACTGTAAGACTGATGTGTGACGGATGTGGGGGTCAAAATAAGAATACAACCCTTATTAGTATGTGTTGTAATTGGCTCTCTCAGCAAAATCCAATTAAAACAATTGAAATTATTTTTCCGGTGAGAGGACACTCTTTTATACCCCCAGAACGAGTGTTTGGTCACATTGAACGAGATATTCGAAAAAAGGAAATTATTTTGGAGCCAGAGGAATATTTGAATATCTTCTCGCATTATGGAACTGTGCTGAAGGTTGGAGAAGATGTTCAAATTAGAAATTGGAAGGAAGAAGCTGCCAAATTCGTTAAGTCGCCAGGCCAATGGCATTTTGCTTTTTCTAAAATGAAAAGAATGATTATAACCAAAAATTCAAGTGGGGTCGTAGTTGTCCGGGGAGAAGCAAACTACAAATCAAACCTGGGAATGGGAAAATCCATTACAAAGAAAGGCAAAAGCATCCCTAATATGAGTCCACCCATAATCAACAAAAGGAACGCAGTAAGCGAAAACAAAAAAACTGACGTCACTAACCTTCTTCTTACACACTATGGAGAAGAATGGAAGAGTAACCCTAGATTGAACTTCTACAAATTTGTTTTGGAAGGCGAAAGCCAAGAAGAAAGTAATGAAGATCCTTTATGTGAAACAAGAGAAGAAGAATGTGGCCTTAGAGTTTAATTTTTTTTTATTAGTAACATACATGTTTCTGTTGTTTAATGTTATGCTTTCAGGTTTTTGCTATAGATAATTAAGTTTTTGACTACGTTTAGTAAAGCCTATAAATAAAAAGGCATTTTTGAATCAAATGCATTGTTTTATTTCCAAAGTAAACAATCTCCTAATATAATTTTCATACCGTACAATCGCCAAAATTTTTTCCTAAATATTTCCGTAAAATAATGTTACTTTTTCCTAAAAATTCATAAAAGATCTATAGATAATGACCACATTCCAACCAAATATTTAAATTTTAAAAATATTTCATTACAATAAATTAATCGGTTTTTTTCGTTTTTTGGAAATGTAATAAAACTGGAGATTGTACACTTTGGAATTAGCCCCCTCATATAATAGTTCAGTAAAATCCTATGGACATAATCATCAAAGAAAAGAAACTATAAAATGCCCTTAGTACGGCAGTCATATTACTCACGTTCAGCGAAATGTTGCATTTCCTCTACACTCATTCTCGTAGTCATACCGAAACTGCCGAGGTCTCAATGCAAAACAAAATCTTGTCGTTATGCAAAATTTTCATTTAGCAGCCAAAATGTCACACTAATAGAACATGTAAAATTTGAGCTCTGTATCTTGTATTCCCAAATTATTTAGTCCAAAATGGATAAACGTGATCTGGATAAAATTATAGAAATTCAAGCAAGATACCACTCCTCGAAGCCTCGAAGCATGAACAAACGGCAGTCTCGCTACTACCTCATTCGCAATTTGCTAAGTTTTAGATGCTTTAGTGATCTTAATAAAAGCTTCCCTCAATTTAGTTTAAAAAGGCTCCCAAATGATGTAGAAGACGAAGACGAAAAGGAAGCTGTTGCAGAAGGAGGAGGAATAGGTCTTGTAGGCGTCGTAAGCGCAAGTGTAGACGTAGGCGTCGCAATGCCGAAGTCAACGAAGAGGGACCTGCTTTGAAGGAGGAGTCGAAAGTGGCCAGAATGAAAAAGTTCGTCATGCTATTTGTAAAGTAGAATTGTATTTGGTCCGAATAAATCTGCATGTCGTTAATGTCTAAGCAACATGTACTTATCATTGATGTTGTCTAATATATCTTCCGTAAGTGTGGTTAATAACAATATTAAATGTTAAATTTGAATAGTTCATTCAATTAGGACTCCTTTGAACACAGCATAAAAATTTCGAGGTAATAGTTTCAACTGTTACCTCTTACTCCTTTAAAGTTTATTTTTTTCAATTTGCAGCTAACAGTAATGAAAAAACCGCAACGGATGGTCGAATAAACAAACATATAGGACAGCTACCAGCCCAACTTCTCGTCACGAAGTTTGTAAGAAACGATATACCACCGCTGACATCTGAAGAGATACGTACAGCAAAAAGTGGTTAATTTAAGTCTACACTGACAGGCAAACTCTCGATGGCAGATTGAATTTTGACAGTTTTATCTTATCAGCAAGTAATCAGCGCATCAGTATGTAAAACCAGGAGGGAAAATGAAATTTTCGACAAGATGTAAGTACACTTAAGTTAAATTAACATCTGTTATACATGACAAAATTTACTGTTTAAAGTAGGAAAATAAGCCCCGTGTCGATGGGATTTGTTAATAATCTATATTTACTAATCATCGTTGGCAATTCCTATAAATCTTTTGGAAACACAGTGGAAGTGAATCTCGATGCACATTGTGCTTTCAAATGAAAAGGTCTTTCTTATAGGAAGCAGAGTTTTGAAGCTGTACTTATAGCTGTTGTAATTTTTGTCAAACCCTATAGGGTAAGTCCGGACTAGACGGCCCTAATTTTTTTAACGCTGAAAATGAAAAGGTAACAGTAAAGTAAAAAAAATAAATAAAATCCTCATTGAGGCAATTGGCCATCTATCCCCAACTGTCCAGGCGAAATGACCACAATTTCTGGAAGGAATTGCCACAGGATAAGCATCTTTCATGCAACCAAAATCCGCATCTCAGGCACCTTATGCAGTCAAGGGTGCTATTTATTCGAGTGTAGTCTTCACCGCAACCAACGCATTTAGTTTTCATTTGGTTGTACGTACTCAATACATTCTGCGTCTCTCTGTTGACATCTTGTGTGCGTGTGTGTGCGTGTGCGTGTGTCCGATATCTGGTTTCAGTTTAACTACTTTATCCCCGTTGCCTTGAAGCCAGAGATGTCGTTTTAGAACTTGCAGCTTGCAGTTGCTAATTCGCCGAACTGGTATGCAGTAGGATTTTAACCACATGCCTCGTGAAAGTGTGTTTTCTAGGCGCTGTAAATAATGCCTCGTGAGACTCGGCAGGTATAAAAGCGTGATATCGTGGGGATCTGCAACCTCCAGCATCTCCACTGAATTAACAAGAGACGCGTGTCGGTCAAGGATTAACCACTTTTCCCATCGATTTGCTTGGAAGAAAGTCATACAACCATTTCATGTAGACGTTTACGTAGGTAGATTTTTGGGACATACAGAGAACAGACCCTGGCGATAATCCGTTTTTCCAATCATTTTCTTTTTCCTTTCATAACGACAGGTGGATGAAGAAATATCGTTCGGCATCACAAGCTACAAGGCCAGTGTAACAGTTATATTTTGTCGAACGTTCACATTCACCCCTAGCGCGCAGGTAACCCTTATTTCACTTTAAAGTAGCAATTGTTACTTCAAAGTAACAAAGTTGAGAATTGGAACTTCAAAGTAACAATTTCTTCGCGTAAAGAGGAAATTTGCTGTATTTCATACCTTTGTAGAATACAGTGAAACAAAGAACAGATTTCTATGTTTGTTTTTGACTGCTGCTTTTTTACATGTTTGTAACATTTTTGTTGTGTTACTGTTTCAGCAGGAAAATAATATATTTTTATTTCTTGAATCAAAGAGAATTATTGTTAGTTTTAATACAGTGCAAATCATATTATTAGAAAATTTTGCTATGCTCTTGTATACTCCTCTAGAATACAGTGAGAGATAATTATAGATATTATTTATTCTTGTTTTTGTATGTGAATACTACTCACTTTAGGTTGCATTTTACATGTTTGTAATATGTTTTAATGTTGTTTCGGCAAGAAAATAAAACATTTTGAAAACAGTGCTTTATTCATTGCATTACTTAATTTTTTTGTCTAAGACGCGCAGCCTAGAGTTCGAAGGAGCACATCTGTGCACCACTGTCTGTCAGGTGAAGCCTTTCGGGCTTCGAGAACACGCACCCACGTTGTATGATATTCTGGGTAGCCTAACAGCCTTTAATATCTGCTAAAGGCATTGACAAAAAGAAGTCACGCCAAATAAAGCCTGCCGTGGCCTAATACAGAATAAGATCGATACCGATAGACAAATTAGGGGCAAGTAAATAGGGTGATTAGCACAAATTAGAGTAAATAAATCGAGAAAACAAATACACATTAAACTAACAGACATATTTGCGTGGCGAAACAGAGGGTATTAAAAAGATATTGTTAAAATTCTAAATACGAAGATTTTTACGAGGAAGATGTTTCCTAGCGTTTCCGCTGGTCTCCCGCAAGCCATCGTGACATTCCCCAGCCCGGTAACCTTCGTGGAGGGTTCCGGGTCGGTCCTGCGGCATCTTCGCCGTGGACCTAGGGTTACGGAGCACTGTCTTTGTTGTGCTGCTTATGGAACGGTGACCTCGCAGCTAACTGTTAATATGAAGATAGGTGCTTTCCAGAGGTCACCTAGTCCACGTGGGACTTGGCGTCAGCATTGGAGCACTAGGTTAGAACTAGGATAGATAATTCTCCAGGGGTCACCCAGTCCAAGCAGGACTTAGCGTCAGCAATGGAGGTTACCAGAGGGAGCGAGCTCGGTTTCGAATTGGACTACCACAGGGTGACCTCGTCCACAGGGCACGTAGCGT
This sequence comes from Rhyzopertha dominica, assembly GCA_025024175.1. Taxonomy (NCBI): domain Eukaryota; kingdom Metazoa; phylum Arthropoda; class Insecta; order Coleoptera; family Bostrichidae; genus Rhyzopertha; species Rhyzopertha dominica. Next base: position 20,502 of record QCXZ01000119.1, on the reverse strand, counting down.
CAGCAGGTGATAGTTACCAAACGTTACTTAACTCGGAGAGTTCGAGTCAGCAGGTGATAGATTCAAACGTTCCCTAGGTCACAAAGCTGGAAAAGCTATGTCCATATTGGACTACCACAAGGTCACCTATCCCTGATAGGATTAGCTTCAGCAGGCAGTAAGTTCAATACGGCAATACCTTTGGAGAAGTGGTCCAAACCTGAGAGATCTCAAGTGCCCTCGCGGCCCTAGCGCAGCAGTGTTTATCAATATCTAGAGGGCCAGTTTAAGTGGGATATAGGTGAGCGTCAACATATATGCGCGTTGTGACTTTTCTCCCGAGCTGAAGGTGGTGGGAGGCTTCAGGCATGRGCGTTATTCTATGTAAAATAATAATTAAAAATAACACCTAGGGGTGATACGCTTCAAGGTCCAATCTGTACGCCGTCTCTCGCGATTCCAGCTGGAAGAGTGGGGATTCCCAATATTGTTAGAGAACGAAGAAAGAAAAAGTAGGCGCCACAAGAATTTTGAGTGTAACTCAACAATAGACTACTCGTGTCGAAAATGGTTGAAAAACTGCAATATAAGCAAACACCAGCGTATATGTTAAAAAAGATACACAACGTGAAATATAATTTTAAAATATAAATCAATCTGTAGAAGAATATTAAATAAAACGATATGAATATACTAAGAACATTCAAGGAATTTAAGTTTTACTAGGCAGACAACTAACACCTTCGTCAATAAGGCACCACGACTAAGTGCCACGGTCACAGAAAATCTGAAAATATAAACTGATCTACGCAACACGCCTCCGTTAACCTTCGCACTGGCCAGCGCTTCGCACTAACGAAAGATTCGTAACAAGTGAACTTAAAATTGTCGCAAATGATTCAGTAAGAAACGGTGATAACCGCGAACAATAGCCCTGTGGCCTTACAAAAAAAATGTTATTTCTAGCCGATAAGGAACTGAAGGTTCGGTCGGAGTAGAAAGGTGTTTAATAAAGTTATTTCAAACAAAAATTCGAGCTGAAGGCCCCTTACAATTTACACAAAGAAAATTATACGAGCTGAAGGCTATAACACGGCAATCTTAGATTCATTAACCACTAGGTAACCTCAAAATTCTTCTATATTTATACAATCGCTACCCGAAATTGCATTTACACGGCGTTGATCTAACGCTCCGGCTTAAGGGGTCAATGACCTCCGCTCTGAAACTAGTCATATCTGTGAATTCCTGCAGGTTTTCAGTACAGGGTTGGACATCCACAGTCTGGGGGAGTGTCCTCTGGTGAGTGTACCGGGTCGTTGGCTGTGCAAATCCCAACTTAGAGTGTTTCCCAAGTCAAGTGATCCAATTTCCAAGCTCCCCAATCAATGACGAAATACAGATGCCAACAGGATAGAGAACCAAAAATTCGAAACGATGCGGTAACTATTAAAATTAAGCGCGTTGGATCAGATAGTATTTTATTCACTATAGTTGGTGGGCGGCTCGGATGATTGAAATATTCGTGGCGTAACTCGTCAAAATGACCACTTGTGAGTGCTCAATTCTTCAATAACGACAATTCTAACAATCCTAATGTTTCAATTTGTCACCCACACGTTTGACTCAGGATTTCCAAGCTAATCCCAATCGAAAGCGATTCGAATTAGAAAAGAGTGAGAAGCAATTCCGAAAATTACGAGCCTCCACCTCACAATGTAGCGCTTTTTTCCAAAATGAACAAAATACTACCTTTAGTCTATTTTATTTGAAGTGTCACTCCAATATAGTGGGCTCAACGGGCCGCCAGCTGCAGTGGAGAATGGGCGTGACGTGAGATATGTTAGTTTAGGGGGGGCACGTGATTTAATTCCGTTGAGTTCAACAGCTACACTCGCCAATCACGAACCACGGATTTGTCGATGAAAAATGACTAAACTCTAAAGACACTTCGGAGCTAAATATAGACAAAGAAAGATCCCAAAAATTTTCAGTAACAAAATTTAATAACAATATTGCTTTCTTCGCTGTAATCCCTATCGCACAAACTTTATGGGCAAAAGCAGCTCGCGAACAATCAAAATAAGAAGATAAAGTTACAACGGAACAGTAAAGAAAACAGCACAAATGGCAGGAACAAACCTCGCCGTGCTGTGCGCCCAGTCCTTAACCAGGAGATGAAAATAAAGGAAAAAAAAGGTAGGTACTTACAAATCCACCCAGCCGCCCCCGATGTGCGCACAGCGGGTCCACTGGGCGCCTCCTCTGAAACACACTGATGAGGCAGGGGCTTAAAATCAATAGTAATGCCTAATTCATCCTACAAGTGTGCGCTATAAGAAAAACCCAATGCTAAATTCTTGTGGTCCTGTTCTTCTCTCTCCTGAACCCTTTAGATTTGGTCCGCTTTACACTTCTCTGCCGGGTTCAATTGCGGCTCTCCCAGAAACAAACACCAATACTCCAGGAGCATTTCAGACCAATGCCCAAACCAATACGCCAAAAATAATGCCCAAGTAAGTTTATGTGACCGGAAGAAAGAAATAACAAGGGGAAAAACCTAAGACAACAGACATTAGGAATTAAATCGAATCACAAACTTACGAATATTCAGCTCTGGTGRTCGAGGGTTAAACGATGATTATTCCGACAAAATGTGGCCGACCTTCTCACAAAACCACCGACAACGGGTAACGTTCGTCCTCACCAAACAAACCAACMAGCGTGCTTCCAAACGGACGAACCAACTGGGTAGCGCGAGTTCAAATCCCCAGGATTGGGAGAGCTTACAATTAACCAACGCTCGATTAACTACACGTACCCACGGCAAAAGTGAGTGTTCTTCAGAAAAGTCGCAAAGAAATAATCTCAAATTACTTGTCAGTGACAACGCCGAAATTTAATAATTTTTTTATCGTCGAATGCGATGTCAACGTCATGACGAATGGCAACGTGATAAAGTTACAACCAACGAATGTCGACAACGACACGATCGCTAAGGGTTGGTAGAACACCTAAACGAGATACAAAAAGTGTGCCAAAGCAAAGCAATAAAGAGGTTGGGAAATTAACGTTACAACAAGTGCTATGATTGTGACAAGGAATCGCTTGGCGTGTATGACGGGTTACCTGCGCGCTAGGCGTGAATGTGAAAGTTCGACAAAATATAACTGTTACACTGCCCTTATAGCTTGTGATGCCGAAGGATATTTTTTCATCCAACTGTCGTCATGAAAGGAAAAAGAAAAAGATTGGAAAGACGGATTATCACCAAGATCTGTTCTCTATATGTCCCAAAAATCTACCTACGTAAACGCCTACATGAAATGGTTGCATGACTTTCTTCCAAGAAAATCGATGGGAAAAGTGTTGTTAAACCTTGACCAACACGCGTCTCTTATGAATTCATGAGAGATGCTGGAGGTTGCAGATCGCCACGATATCACGTTTTTATACCTGCTGAGTCGCACAACGCTTACACGCACGAACACACACACACACTAGTGGAGGTTGAAGGGAACTCCAACAACGAACAAATTGAACATCAAACCAGGAAAATCCACGCAGCAGCAGGTGCAGGTGTGGTGATACATCCACAAGCGGGTATTTCTGCCGAGGAGAAGCTACTTGAATCCACGAAGMAAGAAAAGCCAGCAAAATTTCTTGTTGAGTCATATCATTTACAATTTCTGCGAGCAATGCTTCTTACAATACATCGTATGGGTACAGAAATTATTGCACAGCATGGGAGATTAGTGTACGGCAAAACAATGACAAGCAACCTACTGGTAAAAAACGAAAGAGGAAGGAAGATGTCAACAGAGAGACGCAGAATGTATTGAGAGAGAGCATCGATTCTGTTTGTGAACAACCAAATGAAAACTAAATGCGTTGGTTGCGGTGAAGACTATACTCGAATAAATAGTACTTTTGACTGCATAAGGTGCCTGAGATGCATGGTTGGTTGCATGAAACATGCTTATCCTATGGCAATTCCTTCCAGAAATGTGGCAAACCCGGCGGGAAAGGGAAAACACAGAGGAAATAGTAATTTGGACATACAAAAAGGGAATCAATTTTGTTCCACCGTTCATTTATTACCCTTATCACACTAAATCCTTCGATATGTTACCAAACAAATTGACAACATCTAATGACACAATCTCATGCTCAGGGGGTATTATCATATTATTTACAAAATCAACAAAAGCAAATGTATCTATAATGTAATAATCGTTATTTGTATCATAAGCTGCAGTCAAAATGCTACATAGCAATCCACGTAAAGGATTTGTTGGACTTTGTATACCACAAACAATTGGCCTCAAAGGTTTTGGCCTATTGTTGAGTAATATGTTGACACTTTTCAAGCTTACTAATGTATTTGTTAGTGTTCAACTGAACTGTGCGTGTTGGATCACCTCTCAACATTACAAATTTTTTTTTGATGTGTTAATATGTCATTCATATTTTGTTGGTATTATTTTCTGTCTAGAATGACCGTCACATCACCCTTGTCACTATTTAAAATTAATGATTGTGGATTTTCTTTAAGATAATGCTTGGTTTTTATAAAAATTTATCTGTTTTATTTTTGATATTTTTGTTTATTTTTGTATAAAACCTGCAATAACACTAGTTGTTTTAGCTCTATAGAAATCTCTACGTTCGCTATTTATTTTTGACAATATATCTTTTACGTCTGCTACTAGTTTATCCATATGAATATCCCCAACTGTCGTTTTGAAACTAAATTTTGGGCCTAACGCTAGTGTTATTTTTATATCTTCTGGTACGTTCGTTTCGGGCAGATTCACAAACCATTTATCTTGAATTTTGAATTTATTTTTATAATTTTGCTTAAGAGTATTGATTTTGTTCAAGTTTGTTTGCTTAATTGTATGAAAAATTTTGTTGAATTTAATTTTTAATCTTCTTTCAAATTCAATCAAAATGTAGCACCGAAGAAGACGTAAAATAAATGTCGTAAGCTTGGCAAAGTTCATTAATGATTTAATATATCCACCAGGTCGATATTCCCTTACTGCCTATATAATAAGTGTGCGACCGCAACCTTCCTTCAATTGAGTATGGTGTGAAACTTTTTTGGGTTGTATCGCCGGTCATAGCAAACTTATTTATGGAAGATTTCGAGACCAAGGCGATTACCACCGCCACAAAAAAACCGACCCTATGGTTAAGATATGTGGATGACACACTGGTAATTTGGCCGCATGGCAGGGCAGCCCTACAGAAACTTCCTGGATCACCTTAACAGTCAACATGGCAAAATTCGTTTCACAATGGAGATAAAAGAGCACAACAAATTGCCGTTTTTAGATGTGCTCTTGACAAGAAAACGTGACGGTTCCCTTGGACACACCGTATACAAAAACAAACACATACGGATCGCTATCTTAACGCTGCGTCCCACCATCATCCAGCGCAAATATACCCTGTGGCTAAAACACTTTTAACGAGATCAAAACGTTTAGCCGACGAAGAAAGTAACGACGCTGAAATGAAATACATCAAATCTAACAATGGATTTTCTAAAAAAGTTATAAACAGAGCACTCAGGCCAAGACGACAACGTAATGATGCGGACGAACCACCAACTGGAATTGCCTTCTTACCATATATCAGAGGAACGACTGACAAAATCGGTAGGATACTAAAACGGCATAAGATCAAGGATGTCTTTYGACTACACAAAAAAGATAAATACGCTAATACGTAATCCTAAGGAACGTATACCATTGGAAGCCCAAGGGGTGTATGAAATACCATGCGATACATGCGCCCAGTCGTATGTAGGTCAGACTAACAGAAGGATTGAAGTAAGAAGAGCCGAACATGTTAATGCGGTAGTAAAAGATGACAAGAATTCTTCTCTAGCGGCACACGTAAGAATTATCGGTCACCAAATAAACTTTGAGAAGACGCGAACCCTGGCAATTTCCAAAAACCGAACAATAAGAACAATAAGGAAGCTATAGAAATAGAAAAACGACCTGACTGTTTAAACAAACGACATGACGGACAAAGATTGCCACACACCTGAACCACGGTAATAGAACCAGTTATCACAAGCACAAACAATCTCAATACAGAAAATGGTTCTGCTACGGGAGCCGAGGCAATGCTGAACAATCAAAGTTCCCATAATGTACCGGTTATCAGTAGGCAGCAAAGCGTCATATTGTCTCAAGTCGAGGCACAAGCCAGTTTGCCTAGAACACGGAGTAGGACACGCCAACAAGCACAGTCACAGCAAAGGCAGACCGGGCCGTAACGGGTGACAGCAAATTGACAACATAGCAATTAATCACCGTACTGGAACTTTCATTGCGAAGAATAGAGTGAAAGATTACCACTTGAAAATGGTAAGTGCGACCTTGCCGAAACGTCGGAAGACCGGTCCTCCTGAGGATCAAGCTACTACACGGAATACAACCCGAAAAAGTTTCACACTATATATATATTAAGCTTTAGTACAAAGTTGGGCCAAAGATAGTAACCGGAACGTTACTTCCTGAACCATCTCGGCAAAGCTGATCCATATATGTGGTTCAACATTGCGGACCATTGTAAAACGCTTGCCAGCGACCTCTAGTACCCCTAGAACAACTTTGGTTTTGGATCAGTTATGATAGATTGATGAAAAATGCAGTTCCCCCATTTTTCGCCAGGGCGGCGCTGCTGTTGTCGCAAGCCGTATATGTATATATAATGAAGTGTGAATATCAGTCAAACATATTGAACCAGTAGATCTGACAACATAGAAAGTAGAAGGGTCTCTCTTGAACAAAGAGAGCCTTAGCTGTAATACACGGTGTTTTAGGAGGAAACAGAAATAATTTGTAGAATGGTAGTGCATGTAATTCCAAGCAAAAAGTTTTGACTTAGAAACCACTTTTTCTAAAAAATCAATGCTGTCTGTGGATATTTAAGACACACATTTTGGGAATTATTACAGCCTATAAAGACCGTTATATCAATTTTTCAGAATTTTTAGGCAACTGTACAAGCAAAAGTTGGAGTGCAGTTATTTTTTATTAAGCAAACTTTTTTAACATTAAATATATCTGTGATTCTGACAACTTTTAGAGGCACGTTGTGAATAATTTCAAATTCTTGGGTGATAACAGCAGCAGGCTTATTAGTAGTGTGATATTTACGATAGAAAACAAATATTTTTATAATTGATATTGCGGATAACAATCTGTCATCTATTGAATATTTTTCAGTTGTCAGAATGATCTTTGATCTTTTATTTTTCGTTGCCATGGAGATTTGCTATTGTTTCGCAATTCCTCAATATTTCCATAAAAATATTCATTTAGGAAAAACGGCATTTTCTTAGAAGAGAAATACGTTTTTTGGGTAAAAAGCATAATTCCCAAAGCAAACTACGTAAAATACGCTTGGCCTCCTTGATTCGATGTAAAGTTGTTCGGGATGGAATCTAAACCAAATTTTGTATGGAAACACTGCAAAATGAAATAATAATGAAATAATACTGTTATAATCACAAAAATACATTTAAGAGTAAAAAGACGTTGCTAAATAAAGGGTAACTACTGTACTGTCATAAAGTTGACTAAAAAGCATTAAAAAATGGAAAAAACTAACTTTATATGCTGTAATAATTTCCAAAATACAAATCTTAATATTCACAGTCAGCTTAGGTATTTCAGAAAAAATGGTTTATAAATGAAAAGTTTAACAAGGTATATCTCTAAAAGAAAATGATATCGGGCATGTCTTCACATTAACTTTTTTTCTTTGAATTAGATCCTGTCATCATCCTGCAAATTGTTGCCGTTTCACTATGAAATATTTTGTATAAGTGTTTTTCTTTTACTTCTACGACTCTGAAATAAGATTACCCTAATCAAAGAAGCTGGCACTGCAATGGCTTCGACCAAGCGGCAAATGCAAAATACTGACTTCAACAGTTGAGCTTCGTACACACTTGAACATGAGTAGTCCAAATCGTTAATATAAGAGTAATTCTTTCTTATGTGATATTCAAAAATACACATAATCACGCCAACAATTAATGTTTTTTAATGGTTGTGGCTAAAAGAATACCCCGACTAGAGAAACGGGTACTTCATCCAAAGTGCAAATATGTACATATTCAAGCTTCAAAGATTACCCTTATGGCCCGATGCACAAAGCGTGGTAAATATTTATTTGTGAAAAATTGAAACCCTTTTTTCCCGAGATAATAGATTTTTGTTTGATAAAGCCCTTGAAAACCAACAAAAAAATAATATATGTATCACATCTATAACGAATAATTTAAAAATTCTCTTGTTTATGGTTTTCTAAAATGAAAAACATGGCTACGTGTTCATATAATACCTAATACGTAGAAAACAGGTTTAAATAGCATTTTCAAGTCTGTCCGTAGATGTTGGAGCGCGTTGAATTATTATTTATCAGTTCCTGCTTGAGTGACCGGTATGACCATTAGTGTCACTTTTTATTACTTTCTAGCTCTAACAGAATATTACTTTTTTACACAAATATAACGGTGGTCGTTATGGCAAGCCATGATAATCTTCAGGGGTGTTTGTGAAAAGAAATTTTTATTTTGATTTGATTAAAACAGACACGCCGATACCATAGAAAATATAAATTTGGTTCACTAACACACACTAACATAATGCAATTTGCCAACAAGCTGTTACCCGATATTATTTAAAAATACGTAGGTCTGTACGGTATAACAAGTAGTTTATCCTAAAAACTTTTCAGGCACCATTGTCGCACGATATTTAAAATTCCTAGAGAATACATTCTTTTTAGTGTTCTTATTTATATACTATAACTTTTAAATTATCCAGATAACAGCTTTTTATTTTTTACTATGCCTCTAAATTTGTAGACATAATCTGAAGGAAAGCTAATCAAGATAAGACGAAAATATAATATTTGTAAAATGAAAGCACATACATATAATTAATTTTAAGTCGAAAATATTTACATGAGGGCATCCTACATGACTTCATTTTCGAGACCCAATACTTTGAAGTTGTCACCTATAAATAAATTTTTTCTTAACTATTACAGTCCATCAAGCCGTTATTTGAAATTTCCGGAATTTTCAGTTATCTGTAGGTATAAAAATTGGAAAGCAGTGGTAGTAAACTTTCATTAAGCAATGTTTTATATACTTTAAATTTATTCACGATTATAGAAGCACTTTAAATTTTCGATGTACAGATATACAAAAAGATATTGATTTTGGATTCATCTTTAAAAACTTTACCGTTTTAGCAAAACTCGACATTTTCTTATAAGATAAACCTTATTCAGTGATTAAAACATCATATCAGGCGCCCAGAGACATAACATAGAGTGCTTTCTAATTTTTATACATACAGTTGATTATGTAAATGCTAGATAATTTTACGTTTAATGAAAGGTAGTATTCGTTTACAAGTGCTTAGTACGCGGAAACTGCTGTACCGAGCAGTGACAAAGTGGGCGTTCTCAATTTATAGATCTCGCTAGGATCCAACAAAAACACTAAAGAGAACCTTCTTAAATGGTTATAATTACACGCATTTTTAAACATATCGAATATTTACGTTAGTCTCTTTTTTGGAATGCGTTCCTGAACCCATATATATTGACCACATTATCAGGGTCAGTGTCAGGGTTGGAGTCATTGACCGCACGTAACTCTTGGCTCAGGATTGACCGTACGTATCCAGTCAATTGTATATTGTTAGTTGACCTTGACCGTGAATCGTCATATCAGCTGATGTACTTTGCAATATGACGTTGGATCAGGTTGGAGATTGACTTATATACATCTACATTGATACTCACTGTATTGCTGACAGCTTTTAAGTAGTGACAGAGAAGTTTGTTCGTGTTCACTGTGTATGTCTCTAGTATAAAAAAATGGTATGAGACTGGTCTTAACCAAAATTATACAATTGCATTTGTTAACTTTTACAGTGCGTCCCCGGATCGACCAAACGATAGGTACAAAATATAAAAAAAATATATGGAATTAGTATTTTATCTTCTGGAATTAAGCCCTTTTTGGTTAAAAATTAAATTTTCTCGGAGATTTCATATTGAAAAACAGGCGTAAGGCGCACATTAAGATTACTCTCTGATACAGACAACTTACATTAAGACTTACTTACAGAACACACAACTGTATTAATGCAAAATTATTTAAAAAAAACCTTTTTGAGCTAATAATAATAAAACACTAGTTTTTATCCTACTTTCAATTTTTATTTTTGACAGGGTCAAATTCCAGCGTTTCAACCGTCATGCGGCCTTCTTCGGTGGCTTTACAAGTATAACTAAATTAAAACACTAAAAGACATTTTGACATATGGCAAACATTGATACACAGTTGCGTGGTGTTGGAAAAGAATTGGCTTAAATCACAATTTGGCTTTACTATTGCTACAATTAGATTATTTAAAGGTATGAGATCCGTATTTACAGATGGTTAGAATTGCGTTTCATGTAAATGACCTCTAAGGAGTTGAAGTTGGTGTGTGTTGACGTTTTTATGTTCTTCACGTTTGCTATATTAAATTTGTGACCTATTTCAATATTATGTCGGGCTAGTGCAGAGATTTTTCTCCATTTCTATTGTTTACGTGGTACATATTATATTCTTTGAATATAATATTTGAATTACATTTTGTTTGGCCAATGTACTTTTTTGTGCAGTTACATCATTTAAATTCATAAATTCCGGATTTGTTTAACGGGTCATCTTTATCAAGGGTATTGCCTAACAAGTTTCTTAATGTGCAGTTGTTCCTAAAAGCAAGATTAATATTAAATTTAGAAAATAAAGTTTGAAATTTATGTTCTATTGAAGGATGGTGTGTAAATTTTCTATGGAATATGGCTTCTTTTTCACGGCAAAGCTAGGTGTGAGATTGCAAATTTAATTTATATTTGTGTTTGTTTAATAACTTAGTAATCATTTCCTTTTTGTATCCGTTTGAGTTGGCTAAATTATAAATATATGATTCATTTCTGTAGATAATGGATCATTAAGTAATCTATGTATCAAACTATTAAAGACGGACATTTTGTACTTGACTGGCGTACAAGAATTGTTTTTGATGTAATTATCTGCATGTGTCGGTTTTCTGTAAGTATTAAACGTGATTCTTTACTCCTTTCTTGAAATTTTTAAATCTAGACAAGGCAATTGGGAATCATTTTCTAGTTCAAAAGTGAAATTTATTGATTGATATAATGAATTTAATTTCTGTGTAAAATTATCAATATTAACGTTATTGTCTATTATGGCAAAAATATTGTTTACATATCTATACCACAATATCGGTAATTCATTTGTACTTTTGAGATTATTTTCATGGTAGTTTAAAAAAAGGTTAGCTAAGAAAGGTGAAAGGGGGTTTTCCCTTGCCAATCCAAATATTTGTTTATCAAATTTTTTTATTACATATAAATGCGTTTTGTTCGATGCACAGTTATGTTAACTTCAGGTTTAAGTCAATGACCACTCTATCGAGTTTATTTTGTTCAAAAAAATCTTCCAAATATTCTAAAGCTTGAGGTACTGGCACGCTATTGAACAATGATTCGCCCTCAAGCAAGTACAAAATGTCCGTCTTTAATAGTTTGATACATATATTACTAAATGTTCCATTATCTACAGCCAACTCAAACGGATACAAAAAAAGAAATGATCTCGAAGTTATTAAACAAACACAAATATAAATTAAATTTGCAATCACACACGCAGCCTTGCCGTGAAAAAGAAACCATATTCCATAGAAAATTTACATACCATCCATCAAAGAACATAAATTTCAAAATTTATTTTCTTAATKTAATATTAATCTTTCATTTGGGAACAACTACTCATTAAGGAGCTTATTAAACAACACCCTTAATAAAATTAATAAAGTCTGTAACTGCCCAAAGAAGTACATTTGCCAAACAAAACGTAATCCAAATATTAGATGCAAAGAACATATGTACCACGTAAACAATAGAAATGGAGAAAAATCTGCACTAGCACTACATAATATTGAAACAGGTGCCAAATATAGTATAGCCAACGTGAAGAACATAAAAATGTCAACACGCTAGGATTTATAGAACAAGACAGAGACTAGTTCTATTTACAATAATATATCGTACATTTATTAAGTGGATAATCACTTTTTCAGTTTACGGTATCTAGACGGTTGCGACAGAGATGCCCCGAGTCGCTCGCATACGTCATTTCTAATGTCCTTTCCCGCATTTACCGCGCCAATAAACCGACTGATTGAGGCAACGTGTAGAGAGCATAGAAAAAGTTAGATAGAAGTGAATCTATCGTTGTCTTCATCCGTTCAAAGTTGGTGGCGCCATCTCGTGGTCGCCATATGAACTAACTGCGAACCCGCGTGATTTGAATGCTCCCCCCAAATCCTTTGATTTTTATTATATTATTTTCCGTATTCTTTGTAAATATTCACAACAATAGTTTCTAATATGATTAATGTTAGAAACTACTGTTTGTGAATATTTACAAAGAACATACTTATGTACAGGGTATGAGAATGAAAGACAAATTGTACTATAACAAATAATTTATCAAATAAAATAACAACATAATAACAACCATAGACATGTTTTAGAACCAATATTCACTACAATCTAAGAAAAACTACTCATATGCAATAAAAACTGTTACACCTGTTGCTACATTAGCAATACTGTCTATTTACATACAGAATAATATTAAAGTTTGTGCAAAACACTTTGGTTATATATCATACAATTTACACCAACAATATTAATTAATAAGATTACTTCTGAATGACTCTAAAATCATATAATAAGTATCGTGAATTTTTAAGACAGAATGCACAATCTCACTACATACAAAATGTGTACATCACATTTCCACAAAGTAATTTACAATTACACAACAATAATTTTGCAGCGGTGGGTAAGATTTTTAACACTTACATAACATAACATATTAATTATTGATAATAACTAAGGCTCAATTTCTCAGTTTGAGTTTAAGTCAAACACAAATCTAAAATGGATTTGAACTTTGCTATGTACTTATGAATGTATACAATTTCCACAAGGAATGTCGTAAACTAAAAAGGTTCCTTTATATTAGCCATAATATTTTCAGTGACCATCATGTTATATAATATTATGAGACGGATATAAAAAAAATAGTAACATACAGCTTAAGACGGACTTAGCAGCAGCAACTAATTTAAAAATAAGGCTTCACACAAATGTATATGTTCTATAAAGTTTACAATTTAATGCATTACCCATAACATTAATTAAAGTAATAAACAAATATTTTTTCAGAAGACGTTATTTATACAAAGACTGATAAAAAAATTATTAATCTGCCATTCTGACTACTCCTGCGTACTTTGTCAAAGAAACTCTAAAAAGTGTCTGTTATGAGTTTAAACAAATTTTCAAAGTAAATAAACAAATAACCAAGGATGAGATGATATAAACAACGTGTCCACCTGATAAGATCTAAGCAGATCAAAATAATTTATACTCAAACGGCACACATTTCAAACCATTCAGTTTCTGTTTATGCACCAAACAAGCTAGATGTCATTGCAGCAAATTAATTTAATTATTAAAATGCATTAATGTCAAAAAGATTTCTCTACAAAGATATAGAAGGCTGTCTTAGAAATATAACCACATAGGCACAAGGTTGTTATTTCAGATTATCTAAATTTAGTTGGTAGTAAATGAAATGTTTTATTTTTTAGAGGACCTACTTAATTATAGTGGCAAAGCATAAAAGTAGTGTTAATTTACGTGTTATGTATGTAAACAATTACAAATAAAAAAATTAAGTATGTATGGCATGTCCATGGCAGCTAATATAACATGTATTACATGAATTTCTGTCGCAATGGATCTTGATTTTCGACTTCACTCCCAAATACAATTATCAGATACACGTAAGTATGATATCTTACGAAAGCTGGGTTTTTATTTATTGTTTCAGAAAGTTTCGAAATAAAACTGCACTGACTTCACCTGGTAACTAACAATCCTTACATTTGCGACCAAACACCCTCTACTTTCTTTTAGTCCTACCTTTCCAAGCAATGCGGGATATTTAGATCCTGTAACAAAAAGAAAAACATAAATAAAAGTACTTCTGTTGTTACAGAACATCTCACGTTTTGTTGGAGAGTCCCCTCTGGAACAAGTCACCCTCTTCCAAAAGATCGACGCTAATGCCTCGTCTCTGTATTTGTCTTCTCGGGCTGATTGACTCCAAATCAATAGACGTTTTTTCTCCTTCTATTAATGAGCTTGTATAGAAACAATATTATCTTTCTTACAAATCATATTACCAGAAAATAAAGAAGAGCGACTTGAACTTATTCAATTATTCACAATGGTTCTCCAATGAAGATATCCGTCTAACTGTTTTTTGGATTGAGGAAACGAAATATAGGCTTTTGTTTCGACATCCTGGCACTGAACAAACACCGCAATGTGTACTCATTTTCTCATAATCTACTGAAATCAATCACATTTAGGTTACGATTAATTAATCACAGATTTGCTTACCTCTAATAGAGATCGGCATTTTACAATCCAAATATCACCTCTAATTCACTGGTTGTTGCAATAACTATAATTAAACACTTAAGATTGAAACTTAACACTAAAAATTGTCCAAAAACCSTTGATAGCTTGATACTGAAGTAAACAAGCACGAATTCAAATCATCTAACCGTTAATATGCAGTCAAGCGTCAGTTCTTTGCTGTCACTGTGTTGTCAAAGCAGTCATTTCTATCGATAATATCAGTAACTGCATAATGAAAACCAGTTGTACTAGCGACACCTACCGACCGCCATATGAACAAAATCACCAAAATTTAAACCTGGCGCCATAAAGTTTGGACCGAAAACGCCGACCCAGTTTCCTAGCCCTGGTAGAGAGTGAATAGTCGGACCCAGAGCCTCTGTGGAGCAACATTGCCACCTCGGCAAGGCGCGACCGTAGCAAATGGCAACAACGCATTTGTTCTAGCATAAGGCCAACTCGTCGGGATCCGAAAATCTCGCGCGTACAATGTATAATGTCATAACTACTTTACTGGTAGGGCTTTTAAGGTAATTTTTTTCAGAGTATTCCTCAAATTCCGGAAAAGCCGACACCCCTTTTGAAAATTCAAATCAATTGACAAGCTTCAAGTAAGTTCGCTTGAAACGGAGCGAAATGAGATTGTGGTAGGTAGTGTTATTTCGGGGTATCGATACACTATGCTTATAAAAATCAGAAAAACTTCCAGCGGCAAAGTTATACGGGAAGGGTGGAATTTTATATTATTAAAGAAATTCTCGAGATATCTTGAATAGGAAATAAATTTCGAGTCAAACGCAAGCACTTCGTGCGTTAGGGGTACTCGGATAAATGTCATGGCGTGCAAACCCTGTCACACATCGCAGTTTTAATTTAACTGTAAATGTTGAATTTAGCTTGTTTGTTACATTGAGATGAGCTACATTTTTAATAAATTAATTAACATACTGAAACAGAAGACGACGACTACATATGGACGTTACAAAAGAAATTTTATGTACTTACATTATTTCTGGTGCAACAATTTATTTCGTATTTTTGAATACAAGCAATAACAATGAATAAATTTGGTAGGCCAAACAGGTTGATAAGAGTTCCTAGATGAAAAGACATGTACGTAACAAGAGAGATGATATAAATATATTTACATAAGTATTTCTAAACATCAAGTAGCATTTCTTATAATTAAATCTGACGCTACAGTCTATTTGAACGTACCCTAACATAATTCTTTAAGACCCTGCAAACCTTAAGATGAGGGGTATCAAATTCAATAACAAATTCGAGTAGATTACTGAATAGATAGATAGTTTCGAAGCCACTCACTGTGAAATAATCTGAATGAATAAATAGCTTGAAAAAGAGGTGATTGGTTCGATGTGCTTTGTTTCACATTTCTTTACAGATAGCTTTGCTGATAGTTTCGACCTACTTGAAAAGGGTATAAAAACGGAAACAAAGCACATTGGAACAATCATCTTGTTTCCAAGCTATTTAATTGAGCTAGATTATTAATAATTGCTGGTGATCAGTTACAAAGTGTTCTTGAATTTTAAAATGTAAACGATTACCTAACAAGAAATGTAAGTACGGGAGGCAATCGTCAAATCGGTTAAATAGAATAAATTGTGATCTTTTGATGAACTGAAACTGCAATTTTGAGGCACATGGAAATATTAAAGCCGACACGATGGCACCATAAAAAAATCAAAATGTTAGTTCTCTATGACTAACATAATGCCATTTGCCAACAAGCTGATACCAGATATTATTTAAAATTACGTAGATCTATTCAGTACTCAAAGTAGCTAATCCTAAAAACTTTGCAGACATCATTGTCGTACGATATTCGAAATTCTTTGAAACTACGGTCTATATAGTGTTGTTGTTTAGCAGTTTTATATTAGAATGGTCCTAAATTTGCAGACATAATCTGAAGGGATATAGAGCTAATAAAAATAAGACGAAAACATTATATTTGTAGAAGAGTAGTACAGATAATTAATGCTAAGTCGAATTCTTTACATGAATACATCCTATATGGCTTCGTTTTAGAGACCCAATACTTTGAAGTTGTGACTTAGAAATAATTTTTCTAACTATTTAATTGATATCCGAATATTTAAGGTTTATATTTTGTAAAATAGTGGTATCGTCAAAGTTGTTTCAAATTTCCAGAGTTTTAAGTTATATGTAAGTATAAAAATTGAAAAGCAGTGGTAGTCAATGTTCATTAAGCAATGTTTATATTCTTTAAATTTATTCACAATTATAATAGTACTTTTAGATTCTTGACGTATACAAAAAATATTGATTTTGGATTCATCTTTAAAAACTTTACTGTAATAGCGAGAATCGACACTTTCTTAGAAGATGCTGCGTTTATCTACGCCAATCGTCAATAGATTATTTAATATTTGGGTCTACATGCGACGCAACCTGCCAACTGGTGCCATAATGTACGCGTGGACAAACTCCTCACTAAACAGACCTCCTTAAAATGGCTGTAATTACATGCATTTATACACATGCTGAATATTTACGCCAGTCCTTTTGTTTCAAATGCGTTTCTGAACCTACATATATACACTGACCATGAATATTCACGGTCAGGGTTGGAGTCATTGACCGCATGTAACTCTTGGCTCAGGATTGATCGTACGTATCCAGCCAATTGTATATTGCTAGTTGACCTTGGCCGTGAATCGTCATGAAAGCTCATTTTGTCAGCTGATGTTCCTTGCAACCTGACGCTGGTTCAGGTTTGGAGGTTTACTTATATATTGTGCATTCCTATTTTAAGAAGTAATATATTCAGCAATAGGAACCTCGCTGAAGTACAGAATTTCAGTTGCTTACATCTACATTGATATATATACCCATTTGTTGACAGCTTTTAAGCAGGTAATTATAAGGAAGTTTATTCAGTTCACCATGTATATTTCCAGTGTAAAAAATGATCAAATACCGGTCTTAACTAAAATTATACAGTTGCATTTGTTAACTTTTACAGTACTTATACGTGTCCCCGTATGAACCCAACGATAGGTATAAAAGAAAAAAATTTGGAATTATAATTTTATCTTCTGCGATTAAGTGCTTGGTTAAAAAGTATTTTAATTTTGAAAAATCATTTGTAAGCCACACATTTAAGATTAACTTAATTTTTTCATAAATAAAATGCATTCTTTGATAGAGATACAGACAACTAATATTAAGAAAAAATGTTCGGGACAATAAACTGTCTGTTACTTTGTCAGTATGTAATATTTCGATTATTAAAAAATTCATTGTTGAGCTGTTATTTTACATATTTTTTGTTTTCATATATGACTGTTAGACACATTAGAGATAATAAAATAATAGTTCAAAAAGAAAATAAGTTAAAAAAATGTTTACGAAAAAGATAAAAAAGTATGAATAGTATCAAGGTAGGCACAGGGCACACACCTCCACAAATGTTCTTTATAAGTATTTTTTATCGTACCTGATTTTTCGAAAGTAAAATTCTGGTAAAAACTGCACTTTCTAACGAAGCATTGTTTAACCTCAGAAAACGGAATTTCAAATATTTATGTGTTTTATACTTATCGTTGCTTCGATTCTAAGACACACTGTATGTAGATAATATAAGAATAAAGAATATGTTATATGATCAAAGTAGATGCAAGCCTTTGAAATTTTGTATTTTTACAAATTTTGCTTTTGTGAACATCACTTTATAGCATCTTAACATTTTTTTCGGAAAATATAGTTTATTTTTATAACAGAGTTACTAAATTGTCAAGGCACACTTGATTTGGCAAAACCAAATTTCTAGCACACATTACTTTCTCGCGAAGTAGTGTTTATGTTTAAAAGACGTAATCCTAATTATGTTGCATCGAAAGTAGTGCGAAAATTTTGTTACATTTCTGATTTCCTGTTGAATTTTAACATAAATTTATGAATCATCTATGTTGTCTAAAATCGGTCGTTTTAGCAGTTTTTTACATTCCGTTGCAAAAATTGTATTCGTTGTGCTTTGAAAAATTAGCAGCACATTTTTTCTCCGAAAACTAAAACGATAGCAGTGTGGTTGTTAGAGTTTGGAATCTAAATCTAATGTTTACGTAAACTATTCGTTATAATTTGGCATCGAACTGTTCACCAAGATTTATAACCATCAATTTTTAAACACCCCGTATATTGCATTAATAGTTGCTTGTGGATGCCACGCCCTATATAGATATTAAAACAAGTTGTTTATAATATAATTGTGTATTAAATTCATTGGGCATCCATATAACACTTAAATAGTTATTCTGAAGTGCAATAAAAAATTAAACATGGAAAAATTTTTATATAGTACAGAACTAAACTTTTTATTAATAAGCATGCAAATATTTAGGCAAAGTTTTTTATTTTGAATTAAAACGGAGATACGGGTGTCAAAGTTATTTTTTAAATGCTTTTTCTCTGAATAACTTTCTCGGCATCTTGATAGTTTTCAAATTTGGCAGATATATTTGCTATGTATGGTTATTGTTTAATGCATGTTCTGCTAAAGCACATCTTAAACGTTTTTGGGTTATATCACTTTTATGTAACGCTAATCTGCTATATAGCCATTGTGAGGTCTGGCCAATATATCTTCCCTCACATGTACCACACTCTAAACAATAAACAACCCCTGATTGAAATTTTAATGGAATTTTAGATTTTAATTTTGTATACAATCTTGAACCTTTCTTAAAATTTTTTATAGCTATTTTTATATTTGACGAATAGAAAGTTCTTATTAATTTCTTTGTTAATCCCGAAATGTTAGGTAATGATCCGAATTTAACAATCTCAGAGGCCTGAACATTTTTATTATTATTTATTTCATTTTGAGTAGTAGAATAAAGTAGTTTATTAATTAGTCCAGGTGGATATCCATTTTGAATAAGTAATGATTTTAAATTTAATAAATTATTTTTAAGAAATTTAGGATTTGATATTTTAGTTATTCTATTTTTCATTTGCTTAACAAAATTGATTTTTATTTTTGTAGAATGCTCAGACTGAAAATTTATGTACCTACCCGAAGACGTAGGTTTCTGATACCAATTCAAAATAATTTTATTATTACACCGTATAACTTTTGTATCGAGAAATGGCACACCTCCATCCGACTCTCTCTCTGCTGTAAATTTAATATGTTGATCAAAATCATTAAATTTATCTAAAATTTCTTCGATAGAATTTTGCGGCAATACTAAAATTATGTCATCAACAAATTTCTTAATGAAAACCAAATCAAAAGATAATTTTGGTATACACGTGTCTAACAAATAGTCCATCACATACTGTGATAATATAGGACTTAATTTCGATCCCATGGCACATCCAAATGTTTGTTTATAAAATTTATCGTTATAATTAAAATAGTTATTATCTAAAGTAAAAATTAGCATCTCGAAAAACATTTGCTTTCTTTTAATTTTACATGGTAATTTAGGACACTTAAAATGAGGATCAATACTATCCCATCTTTCATTAAGAATTCTAATAACTACATCTTTAGATATGTTCCCAAACAGGTTAATTACATCTAACGATACAATTTCATGAGCGGGGGGGATGTTTATATCTTTAACAAAATCTACAAATGCAAATGTATCTTTTATGTAATAATTATTGTTAGAATCATATGCTGTTGTTAGTATATCACATAACAATTTTGATATAGGTGTCGTTGGACTCTGAATACATGAAACAATGGGCCTTAATGGTATGTTTGTTTTATGAATTTTTGGGTTTCCATAAATTCTTGGACTCACGGAATTGTAGATTTTATACATTTTACTTTGTTCTTTCGTTAAATGTTGATATTTTTCAAGTTTATTAATAAAATCATTTGCCTTTGATTGAATT